>JARLTB010000121.1:2882500-3402500 GCA_030141615.1 Unio pictorum | reverse complement strand
ACATAAATACACTCTTTAATATTGTTAAAATGTACAAGAAACTTCTTTCGCACTACGCAGATATTCGTTTTTTTTTTCATTGAATGCGTATTTTGTTAATTTCTATTCTGTAATTAGTGTCCGTGTTTGTTCCTTCTTGCATTCGATAACAATGTACACACTAAAACCAGTCAGTATCTACTGATATGTTAGATTTGTTACAAGATGGCAAGATGATTTTTAAATAAAAAAAGAAATAACGTTATGTGACAAGAGAAATAAGACCTCATAATTTTGAAACTAACTTCCTTTTTCAAATGAAATAAGACTTCATAATACTTGAAGTATCCTGGGCATTTAAGTGATCTAAAGCTCTGGGTGGTTAAGTAGTCTAAGGTGCTAGCTTTTACAAGCCGCTGACATATCTCACCTTTATCAGCGTGGATTCGAGTTTCTGCTCGACCAATGCGGGTATGTGAAAAGGCTAGCTAATAGTTTACCATGGGTTGATTTCTCTTTCTGGGGTCTTCCAGGTAATTCCATCACCTAATATACTCGCTGCCAAGTCTGTGATATGCTGGGAAAATGATGTGAACCCCACAAAATTATAACTTGTGTTGCGGTGGCAGTTTATTACCTCCAGTTTGATAGACGCATTCTTCAAACATGGACCCATAGTCTGACTATTGACCCACAGTTTGACTTGACCCATATTTTGACTTGACCCATTGTTTGACTTGACCCATATTTTGACTTGACCCATTGTTTGACTTGACCCATATTTTGACTTGACCCATTGTTTGACTTGACCCATATTTTGACGACCCATAGTTTGACTTGACCTATATTTTGAATATGTCCCATAGTTCCAATACTGTCCAATGGTTTGACTATTGACCGATAGTTTGACTATTGACCCACAGTTTGACTATAGACCCATATTTTGATTATTGACCCACAGTTTAACTATTGACCCACAGTTTAACTATTGACCCACAGTTTGACTATGAACCATAGTTGGACTATTAACAACTAACCCATAGTTGGGCTATTCATTTTGTCACATTTGTAACTCTATTAACCGTTCTGTAATTATTGCGACATCAATCTTCTATTCACAACAAACCGTGTTGATTCCAGCATTTAATTTAAAGGTTCTTATGCAGAGGGAATTATTAGTATTTGGTCAGAAAGGTACCCTACATTTACTTATTTTGTCATTACATTTGTCACAACACTTCTTTTTAAAAGTGCGTAATAAAAAATAATTTAAAAAAAAACAAATAGTGCAGATCATTAGAACTTTCCGAAATCTTGAAGTCTTCTTCCGATATCTAGGTGTTTTGTTTCGATATATTGATGTTTTGTTCCGATATATTAGTGTTTTGTTTCCATATATTGATGTTTTGTTTCGATATATTAGTGTTTTGTTTCGATATATTGATGTTTTCTTTCGATATATTGATGTTTTGTTCAGAGTTCTTGATGTTTTGCTCGGCACTGACCGGTCTGTGTTTATACAGCCAATCTCATAATGTTTTTATTTTGTTTTATCGCTATCAGATTATCCTTATCAGATTATCCTTACACAAAGCACCTTTGATAGTGCCTGATTAAACGAGCTCCTTAGGCAGTAGAAATCTTGGCGCCCCCGTCCCTTCGCAAATTATATCATATCAATATTATTTTGATCCGTTGTCGAGGGGCCCCTAAACGGCGTGGGTCCCATAGGCCGATGCGTACTATGCTTATTTGGTAATCAATCACTGACCTTTGGGAGTATTGATTTGTCGTTTTTAATCTAATCTATTCAGAAACAATGTGGGCTTATGTTTGCAGAGAACTTTTCAAAAGCCCCCCTCAGCAATGAGATGTTAACGTAATTTTATCAAATATTCCGGTTCATGTTAAATATGAGTTTTGTTTGTTAACTTTGAGGGAACAGTTGTACATACAATATCAAAACGTTGATCGCATCGGAGAGATAGTTCTCGTGAAACAGTAGTGAATCCCATCTTCTGCAATTCATTGCCAGGCATTTAAAAAAATTATAAAACAATAACTAACACACACACACACACACACACACACACACACACACACACATATATATATATATATATATATATATATATATATATATATATATATATATATATATATATATATATATATATATATATATATATATTGTTACGGCTATTGGATTTAATTTATTTTTTTTTTTTAAATGTTAAATCCAATTTTTTTATTTTGCCTTTAAAATGAATTGATTGGGGAGATTTTTTCTAGAATGTTCAGGCTGACTTAGATTCTCTAATTGTAAACAAGTTTTGACCTTGGCTTGTTTGACCTAAATCCTGACCTTGCTTTAGACATTGTCAACAAGCCTCTAAATTTATTGGTCAATTTCAAGGACTACATTTTTATTTTTAGTTCTTAGGGGTAGGAAAAATCTAGAGTATGTTATTTTTAGTAAAGGTAGTCTCTTTCTGTGACCTTCCATGAACTTCTATCAATTTCTAGAAAAGCGCGTGATTACTTGTTTACTTCAGAAAAACAATATATATAGCTGTATTTTAGAAGCTGGCATTAGTAGAATCTCTGGGCTTAAAGTTATTAGTTGTGTATTCATATTTGAGTTATAATTATCTTGTTCTGGACTTGTGTAAATTCGTTGGAAAAGAAGAATTATCTGGAAAAAGGACATATGTTTATGATATTCATTTGGATGATTAAAAACAAGAACTGCATCACGTGACATTGTCAGCCATTTTGGATTATTACATTGTCAAGATTCGAACCTGGAACTATTAGAACATTTATTTATCAGGACTTGCAATTCCATTAGTGGATTATTTTGTGAATTCTATATTTGTTGGATTTGATTCTCTAAAACCGTAAGTTTATTTATTTTATGAAAATAATTGTACTTAATAAAATCATTGTTAAAGTTTTACAAGCTTGTTAGTTTTCACTCTTTCTGTGTTGCTGCTTATTCGAGCCTAAGCACGTAACAATATATATATATATATATATATATATATATATATATATATATATATATATATATATATATATATATATATATATATATATATATATATATATATATATATGCTAGCAGATTACAAAAGGGACAGAAAAACAGATCAGTGGTGTCTTTGCACGATAAGCTGATAGATTAGCAAATTTTGGTGGTCGCGGCTTGTATTATTGTACCAGTCAACAAATACCTAGAAATAAATAATTCACAATCTTCCATTCTTTAAACAAAACTGCAATGCATGGCAACATTGATTGCTGGGAATATGTGTGTACTTAACATCACAATAAGTTACTTTTTGATTATTAGGAAAAAATCGCTATGACGCGATTGAAATGAAACTGACAGATTGCCGTAACATAGATTAAGACTCATAATCGCTACCATACCACATAATATAAACTCAAGTATTTTAAACTTTTTGACTCTGACCCTGCGGGATTTAGTTTAGAAATTCCCGAAAGATATTTATTTTATCATAATCTGAATTTGTGTCGACATTGGGCCTGGATATGTGATCAGTTTACGATGCGCCGATAAATCCCGTGATACCTCACACTTTTACCAGCTATAGTATTAGTTGCGGTCCGCAGTACCAATGGAGGTGGGGTGGGGAGCAACCGGGATATATCATCGGGGCCCGCGCCCGTAAGGGGCCATCGCTGAGCAACACGTCTTAATTTTATAAAATAAAATTTTAAAAAAATTGAACAAGAAATATGAGAGGCCCGGATGTTTCTAATCCCAGTTTTCGTGATCGCTCTCTATGGCCCTGGAATTTCGAAAATATCGGCGATATAATAATTATTCATCGGCGAAGTCATCATTTGGAGCAAAAGTATATTAAATGCTGAGGAGCGGGCATCAGTATAACTCGTATCTGAACTATATATGATATGCGCCTATCTCTGGCACTGACTATTGCACGAACTACTGGGCAAAGGTGCATGGTGGTGGTTTTAGTGGTGTGGCGGAACTATGCTGTGCGCCTTTCTCTGGCACTATTAGGGGCAACGCATTGGATTATGCTTGTAGACGTTCTTTCTCGGGCACTAACTAGTCGGGGTAAAGTGAATATATGGATATATATCACAATTAATTTTACTATATGTTATCTACATATATTTATCAGTACTGACCTTTCAACTGTGTCACAATCAATAGAAATCATATGCTAATCTAAAATACATCCAAAAGATGACTTCACGTTGAAGTTTTTGTTAAGGGTTGATCGGCATTTTTTTTTTGGAGCGGCTGCACTGTAAATAAACAGCATGTGAACAGAACACAGATTTCACTTCCGGATCATCACCAAGGCCTTATTACTCAATGTGCACTGTCGCCAAAATACACACCGACGACCACTTTCGCAGCTCATATTCTCAAGAATAAACAATTACCTTTAAATCCCTACCACAAATGCATCAATATAACTCTTCTATCACTACCAAAATGAGAGAGGAAAAAATGTTCTAAAAATAGACCTGAACTACATTCGTAACTGGAAATAATAAGTGTGATGCTATGCAATCTATGACACTGTATTATGGGATGGGGGATATATTATGGGATGGGGGATATATTATATTATATTGTTTGCATTGGTTTGCTTTAAACTGTTTTGAACTACTCATAATAGGTATGCTAAATTTTAATTTGTATTCTGTCTTAAACAAAAGCAGAATCCCTTTGACGACACTTATTCTGATCCGTATATAGAAGGCGCTTGTGTGTGCCGAGCTGTTTTGAAAATTGAAATATTCTTGATTACGACTGACTTAAGTTGGAAATTTGCAGACGCAATTAGGATAAACTAACAGAGTTGGAACTAATCCGATAAATCAGTTCCACAAATCTGTGTTGATACGATGTTGTGGGCTTATTGTCACCTGTTCATTAAAATGTGCAATTTTGCTGCATAATCATGATTCCGGAACAAACCCGCGTACACTTTAGACACATACCGGTAATTAGTAACAGTCATAGTGTGAAATTCAAACTGGCCACGGGATAGACGGTTGTGTTATTCCATGTGGACTTACAAGTCGTCAAACATATGATTTGCTCAGGAAATATAATGTACATGTCACAAAAAGAACCCTTTAGCAGACGGAAGCTGCACCGCTAAGAGAAATACCGGTAAGTACATTGATGTAGGCATCCAAATTAGGCTATAGATAATTACAGCTTATAATAAATTGGCGATATCAGTCCCTCACCCAAAAATCAATATCATCACGGGTAAAGAGCTGATTTATCGGCCTAGGTTGGAACTACTGAGGGGTGCGAAATGGTATCTTTCCTTGTGTTATGTTAGGCTATATGTTTATCGCCTGAACTAACACTATAGGCAATTTAGTTATCTTCCTTAACGAAGACTATAGTCAATATATTTATCTCCTTAACAAAGACTATATGCAATTTATTTATCTCCTTAACGAAGACTTTAGACAATTAATGTATCTCCTTAACGAACACTTAAGGTAATTAATTTATCTCCTTAACAAGGATTATACATAGTCAATTTATTTATCTTCTTAACGAAGACTATAGTCAATTTATTTATCTTCTTAACGAAGACTATAGTCAATTTATTTATCTCATTAACAAAGACTATAGACAATTAATTTATCTCCTTAACGAACACTATTTTTTTATCTCCTTAGCAATGACTGTATAGGCAATTTATGACATAAGAACCTTATTACAAATAACTTTTCTGTATTGATAATAGAGACGTTTTATTTTGTTGCCTTTTGTAGTTTTGTCAGAATCGTGTTATTCGTTTCTGAAAGGCTGTATCATGTATATTATCATACACTATTATTTTGATTATTATTTTGTTGTATATTAAGTAATCAATATTAACAGATATTATATACAATATTTGCAGGTTATTTTATCTACCTTGCGAGATTCTGGAACAAACTTACTTTCCTATCTCAAAACACGTTACACATTGTTTTCCCTTTTCGCCCGCTTTGCACATTTTTAGTGTATTTACAGTAAGTGACAGTACCACTAAATGATTTATAACCTGAGAGAATATAATTTTTATGATATATATCAGACCAACGTGTTCACTGGTGATTTCATGGGTCGTTCCGTTGTAATTATAAGTAAATAAAGACCCACACTGGAGAATGCAAGCTAGTAAAATAAACACCAGTAGGTGGGTGAGTTGGATATGAAGATTTAATAAGAGATAAGAAAGCAAAGCTAATGACTGTAATTATATAGGCCTACAGTGATATTGCACATATTCATACTAGTGCATATTAAGCATTTTGCTGATCTTTTGATCTTCGTTAGTGTGTTGAATGATTGTAATGGCATACATCTAGTTATTGACTTTATGCAACTCGGTATGCACTATTAACTCGGATTAGGTGGTGTATGACGAACTCGGTTAGTAGCAGACACATTCAGTAGTTACCAATAAAAGCGAATCGTTACAGTGTAACCACACACAAAAAGACACCACCCTCAAAAAAAAAATTAATAAGCTGTCAGAGAATATAATATGTAATCGTTGACTATAGAATCTGGTTTAAAAAAAAATGGAAGATAGACCCCAATGTTTAAATTTTTTGTTGTTGTAGTAATTGGCTGACATTTATGCATCATCATACACTATTTTGAAGTGTTTCAGAATGTAGTTACGACTTTCTTATATATATATATATATATATATATATATATATATATATATATATATATATATATATATATATATAAGTCCGGATTAGTAAGGGCGTTTCCGGAGTGCATGCGGACAAACAAATGTAGTCATCAGATTTGAGCATCGTTTTTATTTGAGGGGTGGGTGTGGGTGGGGAGGTTGGGGGGTGAGGGCGAGAAATCTGACAAACAAAAGTACAAATATCTGATGTGAAGTAGAAAAAAGTCGCTTTTGCAGTCCTTTTTCAAAGACATAAGCTACAAAAGACGAATGCCCAAAAGAGACAAGAACAAAACACAAGTTACAAAAGCATAACTCAAAAAAGAAAGAACAAAACACAAAAACTTTATTACATTACTTTGTGCGCATAGCCTGATAGAGCAATCTATACATATGGGGGCCTTCGCAGCAGCTTTGCCTTTTTGTTTATCCCTTTTTCGTTTATACATGCAATTTTATTTCATGGCGAACACATCTTTTTGATCGAGTACCATACATTCCAAAGACAACCTCGTCATGGTACTACTGCTGTTTATGAAACTCTACTGAATATATTTTAAAACAACAATAACATCAAAAACAACAAGAAGAACATAATAATAATAATAATAATAATAATAATAATAATAATAATAATAATAATAATAATAAAATAAAGTAGAAACGGAAATTCAATTTATGTTTAAATATTATAATCTGTTTTCTTTTTCTTTGGAGGATGAATTTTCCAACATGCCTGAATAAAAATAAATTGAATGTTTTCTGCATACAGAATTCGAGTGTGGTGAATCTTTTCAGAAAAATTCACAGGAAGCATTCAACCACATGTACCGTCAAACATGTTTTATTTGTGTGCAAAATGTTGACCTTATATGTTATTTCAAGCCGACATTTGTATATTTCATACATAACGTTATACAAAAATGTTGGGTGAATATTCAGCCTTAAGAATAATTAGATTATTAATGTGCTCCAGGTACATTGGAAGCTTTTGGTGCATTTTTATCATGTACCCCCACCCCAAAACGTTCCATGAAATAATATATTCTTGAGTCGTACACGATGAAGTTATATGTTGCTATTAAACAATTTAATCTTTATGTATAATTTGTGACCGCTCCGGTGGCCAAGTGGTTAGAGCGTCCGCAGCGGGAGATCGTGGTTCGATCCCCGGCCGATTCATATCAAAGACTTACAAAAATAGTACTAACAGCTGCCTCGCTTGGCGCTCAGCATTAAGAAGTTAGTGTTAGGACTGGTCGGCCTGGTGTCAGGATAGTGTCACTGGGTGGGACATCATCCTACATGTCTGTGGCATGATGCCTCAGTGATAGACATGACTATAAACTGTCACACTGCAGATATCGTAGCGATATGTCTGAAATTTGTTTTAAAACTACGTTAAAAATCCTAAACACACACACACACACACACACACACACACACACACACACATTTTGTGTGTGCAGAATTCAAAAATATAACTTACCTTTATGATATTGTTTCGAATAAAATCACAGCATGCATTCAAAAACTTACACCACCCACCATTTTAATATTGGTCTTTGTTCACATTCTGAAGCTTTTTCTGCCTTGTTTAAGCAATCTCTCCCAATCATTTTTTCCCATAAAATATCACAATGACGAGTCATGCGCAAGTTGAAATTATATCTTATT
This sequence comes from Unio pictorum, assembly GCA_030141615.1. NCBI lineage: Eukaryota > Metazoa > Mollusca > Bivalvia > Unionida > Unionidae > Unio > Unio pictorum. Next base: position 3,394,116 of record JARLTB010000121.1, on the reverse strand, counting down.
AAAACAGTGCTTAATCAATACAGTATTCTTGTACAAATAAATGGTTCTCTGAAATCGCAATTTAGTAAACAACTGTTAAAAGTAAATTATGATAAAATAGTTTTGGTCAATTTTCATATCTTTAAAATTAGTGACAAACAATAAACTAATGGAAAATAAATTACATTGAAAACTTCCACAATTTGACAAGGATCTCAGTCACATGGACGAAATTCACGAAACATTCCGCATTCACTTCATATTTTCCCCCCACTAATGTATTATTACAGCTAATCTGCAATTATATGATGCAAATTGTGTATGTAATGCAACATAAATTTGGATGTCAATTACGTTAACACAAATCAATTTTGAGCACTATTATAATGTTCACGATGAAGCATTAAATTGGGAAATCAGAGATTGTGAGAGAAAGAACTGGCAACGAAATATTGGTACGGATTCATAGTTTGTTCTTTGTAATGGAAAATATTCAGAAAATATTGATATTCATATTTTTTCTTCTTCTTGAAAATAATTAAAATATTACCTGTTTTTGCCTATACTAAACATCAGTGGCATAATTAGGGTTGGTGTTACCCAGTGTGGCATAATTAGGGTTGGTGTTACCCAGTGTGGCATAATTAGGGTTGATGTTACCCGGTGTGGCATAATTAGGGTTGGTGTTACCCGGTGTGGCATAATTAGGGTTGGTGTGGTATAATTAGGGTTGGTGTTACCCAGTGTGGCATAATTAGGGTTGGTGTTACCCGGTGTGGCATAATTAGGGTTGGTGTGGCATAATTAGGGTTGGTGTGGCATAATTAGGGTTGGTGTTACCCGGTGTGGCATAATTAGGGTTGGTGTGGTATAATTAGGGTTGGTGTTACCCAGTGTGGCATAATTAGGGTTGGTGTTACCCGGTGTGGCATAATTAGGGTTGGTGTGGCATAATTAGGGTTGGTGTTACCCAGTGTGGCATAATTAGGGTTGGTGTGGCATAATTAGGGTTGGTGTTACCCGGTGTGGCATAATTAGGGTTAGTGTTACCCAGTGTGGCATAATTAGGGTTGGTGTGGCATAATTAGGATTGGTGTTACCCGGTGTGGCATAATTAGGGTTGGTGTTACCCGGTGTGGCATAATTAGGGTTGTTGTTACCCGGTGTGGCATACCGGTGTGGCATAATTAGGGTTGGTGTTACCCAGTGTGGTAACTCGCGTTGTCACAGTGACCTCTTTCCTGCACAAAAATTAAAAATTTTCAGAGACAGTCATATTGATGTCAACCGGAGCGGTCCACACCCTCCTGGTGACTCCACTGCTGTACATAAAAATTTTAGATTAAAAGGTATTTCAATGATTCAAGATATCATTCGCCATTGGTAAATACAAGTTACAAAGTCAATTTAACATCGAAAATACATTACACACCAAAATATTGTAGCAAAAGTTTCTAATTAGTATAATAACCGAATATACGCGTGTATAACCTGATTCCTTGGAATAAATATCCGCTTTGTCATACATGATTTTTGTATATTTAAACTCATTTAATGCCGTGATGATGCCATTATCTGCATTTTTACGGACCCACTTGAATGGACGAGTTTGCGTACTTGCTAGGATGTGTGAGCTATTAAAAGACCTAATTCGGGAGTGGGGTAGGGGTTACGCAAATATCCTCAAACATTGAAGTATTAGTTTTGTAAAACGATCTTCAAAGGATTTAAAAAGTAGTCGTAGGTCAATCAATATGTTCATTTAGTTAGTTTTACTATGCTTTGAAAAAATTATATTCTCTTTTATTTCCGCTGAATATGTTCACAGGAGCCTGACGTTTTATAAAAAAAGTACGGCGAAATCCCTGAAAACAATGAAATCATCTGATCGATGTGTTCATTTATATAACCAATAAAGTTATTTCATGTTTTCAGAGATTTTGCCGTACTTTATTGATATAACGTCAGACTCCTGAGATGTGTTGTAGGCTCTATGCCATGTACGCGAAATATAGTCAGTTGACCTTTCTACCATGAATCGTATGTAATTGTTAAGTAAAGTTTAGTTGTAGGGTCTAACGCCATTTTTCGGCACAAAATAGACTATACGGTATAACAGTACCAACTGTACAACCCCAGGTAGGCGGAGCTTAATGTGTAGGAACATTGCATTCAGAAATAAACATCACTAGCTGTGATTAGTGCATCATGTATGTTGCACTTTATGTTAGGCTTTTAAAAAATAGTTAAGCTTCTTGGCAACGTGTGAGATAATGTCAATTCATATCTAGATCATATTTTCTATTTTATTTTAATGATTTTTTTAAAAACTATGTGGCACACAAGGGCGAAAACTGGTTTGTTGATACTAGATAACTCTTACCCCTGTCTAGTTCCAGCAGAGTTATCTCTCTTTAATGCATTAGACGACCTGGTTTTTGTACTTGGTCAAGTTGACAATCTAACAGTGTTCTATGTGATAGTGTATGACATGCATGCTGAAGTAGGATAGGAAGTTTATTCATTTCACAAAACATTAACACTGAGGTCTATTGAGAAACAATTGGTACCGTTATACCATACATGGCAGCCAATATTAATGGTGCAGGAAGAACCCGGGAAAACTCCGGAAATAACCACCAACCCACGAGAAGCTACTGGCAAGCTTTCTCACATACCCATTTTGGCTGAATCAGAGACTCGAACCCACGCAGACTGAGGTGAGATGGCAGTGATCCGTAACGGAGAGCATTTTAGACCACTCTGTAAGGGACATATTTTAGATGCGGATGTATGTGCTGGTAAAAGTTAAGGTCAGTACATTGATACTGTATACAACTTGCAATATACTAACTGCTGTAAACAGTAAATTTAAAGGGTTCAAAAATTCAGCGACAAATTGTTTTGATCATATAAATATAAGTAGAATAATATTGACTTTATAATTGTTTCCCCATAATTACATGCCACACATTCTGGAATAAATTCATTATTAAGTAGCATTACAAACATTGTATTATTTTAAATACATTTAAAGTAATTATTAAAAAAATATGGTGGCAGAATTTTAGAAAACTTTTTAAATCCAATCAAAGATGAAAACAATATAAAAAAGAAATAGTATTGTAAAATAATGCAGGATAGTTTTATTGTAATTAACATGGATGTGATATGGATCTATACAGTATGCAGCATGCCTGATGTATATGCTGTAAAGGGATACAAAACACAGTCACAGAGGTATATTAAATCACATGTATGTTATACTCTAAATTATACATATATTATATAATTAGATTTTAGATTTGTATCATTTTTGATAATCATTACAGTATGAACATGAGTCTTGCACATAAAATGTTTAATTCATATTTGGATGACATTTAACATGCCAGCAATGTGATTAACATTTAAAAATGTAATGTAGACATTATTATTATTATTATTATTATTATTATTATTATTATTATTATTATTATTATTCATGCTAACAATATAATAGATATGATTCCTAAATGTTAATGTAGAAGTCTAATAACAATGTAAGGCATTTATATCAAGATTATTCATTTCAAAATGTGATTAAATTTTATAAGATGAAAATTATCAGGCATTATTTTACATTTTATATCTTTATATATATATACTGAATGTGATTTTTATTTGATTTTAGTTTCTCATTATTTTTTCTATTTTTCTATTTTTTAAATCTTTTTTTATTATTTTTAAAATGATTTTATTTTATTATGTTTTCTTTCCATGGGGGAAAAAGTGCTAGGGTCAGTAATAAGAACTAGGGATGGTCTGTCAAACAGAAACACTTTTTTCTGTTTTTACTTACCTGGTAAAACAAGTATTGTGTCTAAATATTTTAGTTAATATTTTAATTATGATTCTACATTGATATGTATATAGTTTTTTTCTGTAATAATGATAATAATAAAAGTAATGTCTCAAGTACTTGCTGTTTGAAGTGTGGTCTATAAAAGTAATGTCTCAAGTACTTGCTGTTTGAAGTGTGGTCTATAAAAGTAATGTCTCAAGTACTTGCTGTTTGAAGTGTGGTCTATAAGAGTAATGTCTCAAGTACCTGCTGTTTTAAGTGTGGTCTATAAAAGTAATGTCTCAAGTACTTGCTGTTTGAAGTGTGGTCTATAAAAGTAATGTCTCAAGTACTTGCTGTTTGAAGTGTGGTCTATAAAAGTAATGTCTCAAGTACTTGCTGTTTTTAGTGTGGTCTATAAAAGTAATGTCTCAAGTACTTGCTGTTTTTAGTGTGGTCTATAAAAGTAATGTCTCAAGTATTTGCTGTTTGAAGTGTGGTCTATAAAAGTAATGTCTCAAGTATTTGCTGTTTTTAGTGTGGTCTATGAAAGTAATGTCTCAAGTACTTGCTGTTTTAAGTGTGGTCTATAAAAGTAATGTCTCAAGTACCTGCTGTTTTAAGTGTGGTCTATAAAAGTAATGTCTCAAGTACTTGCTGTTTGAAGTGTGGTCTATAAAAGTAATGTCTCAAGTACTTGCTGTTTGAAGTGTGGTCTATAAAAGTAATGTCTCAAGTACTTGCTGTTTTTAGTGTGGTCTATAAAAGTAATGTCTCAAGTACTTGCTGTTTTTAGTGTGGTGTATAAAAGTAATGTCTCAAGTACTTGCTGTTTTTAGTGTGGTCTATAAAAGTAATGTCTCAAGTACTTGCTGTTTTTAGTGTGGTCTATAAAAGTAATGTCTCAAGTATTTGCTGTTTGAAGTGTGGTCTATAAAAGTAATGTCTCAAGTACTTGCTGTTTGAAGTGTGGTCTATAAAAGTAATGTCTCAAGTATTTGCTGTTTGAAGTGTGGTCTATAAAAGTAATGTCTCAAGTACTTGCTGTTTGAAGTGTGGTCTATAAAAGTAATGTCTCAAGTACTTGCTGTTTTTAGTGTGGTCTATAAAAGTAATGTCTTAAGTACTTGCTGTTTGAAGTGTGGTCTATAAAAGTAATGTCTCAAGTACTTGCTGTTTGAAGTGTGGTCTATAAAAGTAATGTCTCAAGTATTTGCTGTTTGAAGTGTGGTCTATAAAAGTAATGTCTCAAATACTTGCTGTTTTAAGTGTGGTCTAAGCACTGTTATTTTAAGTGATGCCTAATTACACATTTTATAAGAAAAACCATAAAGCCATTTTTTAATCAGACTGCATCATTTTGGAATGTTTATCATATAATAGAAAAAATTTATAAAGTTTATATTTACATTAAATTTTCATGAGTCATTGAATTTTGTAATTCCAAGCTTTTTATTGTACTGGTTATAGTATATATACATCAATGTTTATTGTTACCTGTGCAGGTATCCATGCTGCTACTGTTTACCTTATGATCTATATTAGGCTGTTTTTCTACTAAATCTAGCATATTTTTAACATTACACTCACCGTTAATGACTTTATTTTTCCAAATTAAAACTGTCAGTGCCGAAGGAACAAGGTTTCACTTGAAATTTGTAAGGTCTACAGGGATTAAATAATCCTCATTTAGATGGTTGCTGTACCAAATAAATGGAGGTGGGGTACAATTCATAATGGACTGAAGTTAAACTATCAATTCTTTAGTTGTACTCAAATTTATTCTTTAAATATGTTACCCAACCATAATAACCTAAAGGGGAATAACTACTGTTACTATGTTAATCCAGCCTGCTCAGGGAAAACATTTGAGTTAAAAAGAAGTAAACGCTATCTGCCAACTTTTGGTGGCAGAGTTATTTCCCCTTGATATAGGGATTGGCGACACAATCTATGAATATCTTATGCCCCTATCTTAAAGTAATGATGCAAGGCTGGCAGTTATTTGCAAGGCAGTGCATGTAGTAGGTATTTTGATTGGGTAAGTATTCACAAAGAAACATTTTACTAGAAAAAATTAGTTTCACAGATGCATTTTGCACTAATAAAGCAAATTCATGGACAATCAAGTAGTTGTGCTTTTCAGAATCACTTGACTGACATTTGAACTTTTTGAAGAGCATTGGTGGCAGAGGAATGCCAAAATCGGTTGAACTAATAGTTAATTTTCTTTAATAAATTGAATACGGTTAATGACTAAAGCCTATGGTATGTAGGTTCCATTTCAGTATTGTATACATATGATTGAATCTACTATTTTAACCAATTTATAATAGTTCCTCAGATTTAAAAAAAAAATATCCAAAGTATAAATTAGTAAATCTTTATTTCTGAAGTTTCCTTTTACTTTAATCATATCTGTAACATATTGAGTAAACTAAACTGTCATCTTACAAAACAAAGGACAAATTTGATGCATTCACCTGTCAGATACATTTTTAAAAAATAAAATAAAATACACTAATGAAGTAAGAAAGAGCCATATTTTGGATAGCATACCTACATATATTTCTTTGATCTGACATGTCAATGGTAATATGTAGCCCATCCCCAAATTTATACCTGTACCTGTATCATCCATTTGTCATGACATGATGCCCACAGGTTATAATTATGAAAAGTAATTATGTTCGAAACAAATTTATGCATTTCAAAGTTGTTGTCATCCTGGCAATATCTGAGGTCGTCTTCTGTTGCTAACTCTTTTTCTTAGCTGACTATTTTTATTATGTATTTCACTTACCTTGTGTAATGTAGCTTTGGTCGGTGTGCATGCCTCACACTAATTAAAGAACAAGACCTGCCTGAAACACCTAATTCACAAATAATTCCATATCTTTAATTAATAAACATCAATACCAGAAATTACTTCTGAACCTTCAGTTAAGAAATTTAACTGATACCAATTTACAAATCTATTTTCTGCCACCATACGTGTATTTAAATATAGCAAATATTTGAAATAGCAGAAGAGCAAGCAAACAGTTCCTCTATGTTGATAATTGTGGATACGATTATATATTACTTAATTGTAAAATAATGCTAAATAGTTTTATTATACAATTTATATAAGGTTTATTTTCCTCTTTTTTCAGGTCATTAATGTAGAAGATGTCAGCTTTGTGGCGGAAAGGTATATAATGATAATAAAATAATAATAATAATTTATTTGTATACAAGATAACTAATTTAGTCAAGAAATATATTTATCATTTAAGGTATCTCAACAAGATAAAATGATTATGATCATCATAGCAAAGTAACAGTAAGTTTTATTTAGTTTAACATGTCTTTTTAAAAAGAAAATTCTAATATTATTTATTAGTAACACATACATGTGTATCTTTTCAAAGAGAAGAGTACTAGAATAAATTTTGTTGGTCACCTTGCCGCTTTTCTTCTATTTCTCCAGTATGTCTACTACTACTACTACCTATCCACTATATTATATGTTACAGTCTTCACCCAGACACAATATTACCTTAGAGATGTTATTTATTAGTACTGCTAGCACTACCACCATCATCTTTCTACTATATTATATGTTCTACTCCAGTTAGCACTACATGTACTACTAATTATGCTACACATACCTCTATCATCCATCCAAACTTTTATGTGCTGATTGTTAGAGACTCCACTTTTCAAGAAACACCTTTACCTGCATTTATTTAATTAGAATTTTAGGTATGACATTTTATAACTGCTTGATTACTATTCTCACATAACAACTGTTTACTGGTATGATTAATTCATGGTTTCAACAAAAGATGTTTTTCCACCGAAATGCAATTGCCAGAGCGTTATGTACTTTCTAGACTCTAAAACTAAATCACCAAAATGCTTGAGAAATGCTTGACAAAAGTCAAGCCCACAATTCTGATTGAGCTTTAGTAGAATAAGATAGTGAGATTTATGGTCACTTTCAATGCAGTAACAGGTGAGATGGTCATCTTTGAAATGCATTACCAGGTGAGATGGTCATCTTTGAAATTTCTTAACAGGTGAGATGATCATCTTTGAAATGCAGGTATATAATTGTAAACTTCCTTCAGTCAGTAATGCAAATTAGCTGTTATGGAAGAGGATGACCAAAGTTAGTTCCTCAGCTAATAGGTGGTTAGCTATGGTAGAAATGGACACACGATTGCATACATACTGTGTCTGAGGTTCATCTGAAAGTGTTAGACCAGTCGCAGGAGAATAAACTATGCAAAAATTATGGACAGAAGTTTGCCAAATTTCTGATAGACACCTGTAAACATGGTAAACAGGCCTGTGAGGTGAAAATTAGTGAGCCAAGGTAAATTAATCTCTTTGGCTTTATATGCTGCATGTGCTCAATGTTAGGATCAAACTTTGGATCACAGAGTAGCAGAGTGCCCTTTACTAATGAAATCAGACAAATAAATGTTGTTCTCCAAAATTACCCTTTAGAGTTTTACCCAAGTCATAAACAAATAGACAGAGAAAACTTTGAGCTTTCATTGCTACCGTTTATAGTTTGTGGCTTCCAAGAAAGATAACTATTTTATGTACTCCAGTTTACAGCATCTGCCTCAGGTGCCTTCCCTTTCCTTTCTGCGGCATGACATTTTGGTGGGACCAAAGACGTACTTCCAGATTGTGAGTCGAATGCTACTTCATCATAGATTCCTGATGCAGACAGATAGGCGTGAGCCACATTATGAGTTCCCAGGGTTCTGTTCAGGATGTCTTCGGATGGGACTTTGTTATGGATGTGAACGAAGCTCAGAGCCACAGTAAGATTTTGAGACCAACCATTTGATATTTGGAGGGTAGGGCTGGAACTTTCTGAAGAAAAATTTCTGGAACACAAACATTATTCTTGTTCTAATTTATAGGAAAAATAAACCTAATTATATCCAGTATATTAGTTGAAAAAATGAATTATTTTGCTGTAAACAAAAATAAAATCCTTGTTCAAAAGAAAATCCAAGGTCTACCTAGCTTTTTTTCCTGACTTAAGTTTACAACTAGTAGCACGTTTGTAAGATGTATTCCCGAGTTACATATATCCTAGAGCATTGTTATAACTCTGATCATAAATTAAGTAACAGAAAGAAAACTAAGAGCTGCCAAATCCAAAAAGCTCTTGAACAACTGAGTGTCGATTCAAGAAAACATAATTATTTTTATTATTATTGTTTTAGAAATTTATCCAATTCAATGTTTATTTTTAGTAACTTATTAACTTTCTTACTTATTTTGCATTATGTCCTTGGATGAAATGCTGTTAAAACAAAATCACTTCATGTTGCAGAAAACATAGTTATTGTATAAAATGGGAAAATTGAAAATAGCTTACAGCTAAAATTTGCAACTGTTTCCATAGTAGAAAATCTCCTTTTGTAGGATGAGGTAATGGATAAAATAATACTAGTCTGTATTGATGACAAATGACCATTGAATTGGTTAAAAGAGTATGCATGACATGTATCTTGTAGACAGTTTAAAGTCAGTTTCAATTTATGTCTTTGTTTGGGCAAAATGACATTTCTGACGATGGTTATTTTGTCTGAATTGCCCTTGGGCAAAGAAAGGAAGTTAATATTTGCATAATAATATTTTTATGATCACCCGATGGATATATGGTATTTTGTCATTGTCCAGTTACCATGAGGACCGCCTAATGAAGACAGGAGGAGGCTTTACATACTTCAGGAAGGATCGTCCTGAGCGCAAGATGCCTTGGAAAAACCCAGCCAACTGGAGAGTCAAACAGAATGACCAGGCTCTTAAACACATGGTCAGAGGTATGGGTCATTTGGATCTCTGTGGCAACATATTATGTGAAGTTGCACTATTTTTGCCTTGCTATTTGAATGTCATTTGACATATTGTAAGAGTTGATTTAAATAAGCAAACATTTATGTGGAGAAAAAGTGTAAATGGATGGATTAATGATCATAAAATCATAATAATTTCTATTTAACTTTCATTTGAGGAATTTATTGAAGTAAAACAAAGTTTAAATTGCATTACAGTTGGTTAGCAGTTTTTAAAGTGTCATTGCTAAGTTTCCTGTTGATAACTGCCCCATAGTCTGGATTCCCATTTGGAAACTGCCCCATAGTCTGGATTTCCATTTGGAAACTGCCCCATAGTCTGGATTCCCATTTGGAAACTGCCCCATAGTCTGGATTTCCATTTGGAAACTGCCCCATAGTCTGGATTCCCATTTGGAAACTGCCCCATAGTCTGGATTCCCATTTGGAAACTGCCCCATAGTCTGGATTCCCATTTGGAAACTGCCCCATAGTCTGGATTCCCATTTGGAAACTGCTCCATAGTCTGGATTCCCATTTGGAAACTGCCCCATAGTCCAAAATGTAGCATTAGGACTTCCTGCCCCATAGTCTAAATTTTAGCATTGGTAACTGCCCCATAGTCTAAATTGGTAGCTGCCCCATAGTCTAAAATTTAGCATTGGTAACTGCTCCATAGTCTAAATTTTAGTTTTGGTAACTGCCCCAGAGTCTAAATTTTAGCATTGGTAACTGCCTGATTGTTTGAATCTCCTGTTGGTAACTGTTCTGAAGTCTTAGTTTTCCATTGATAACTGACCCATAGTTTGAATTTCCCATTTACTACTGACCCTTAGTTTGAATTTCCCATTGATAACTGACCCATAGTTTGAATTGCCCATTGATAACTGACCTATAGTCTGAATTTCCCATTGATAACTGACCCAGTCTGAATTTCCCATTGATAACTGACTCATAGTCTGAATTTCTCATTGATAACTGACCCATAGTTTGAATTGCCCATTGATAACTGACCCATAGTTTGAATTTCCCATTGATAAATGACCCATAGTTTGAATTTCTCATTGATAACTGACCCATAGTTTGAATTTCCTGTTGGTATCTGCCTCATAGTCTGAATTTTAGGGTCAACACAGATGTATGACTCATATCCAGAGCTCTAGATAAATTGTAAACAAATTAGATATTTTACTTCATGTATGGTGACTAATTGTTACTTTTTTAAAATTTCAACAGGGTACATTATCTCTACCTTACTGTCACTATATTACTTGTAGATATGTTATAAAGGGTACATATGTTTCTTGTTTGATCTTACAAAAAACTTACCCATTACCGTGCCTAACTATGTTTTATCTTGTGATCTATCATTGGAATGAAGCACTGTCACTATAACCTAAACTATTTGGATATTCTTGAAAATTTCTAGTGTATGTTTGCTTATCACATTGATTTATGGATTAAAAAAGGAGCTGAAGAGTGTACATTGTTCAGCACAACTTCAACTAATAGAAATATAGCATCTTCTGAGTGGAGAGCTCAGAAGATAGTGAATGGGAGCTAACTCATGGTACATACATTGCTTATGATGTCAGTGTTGTGCACCTTTATGCTGAGCTTTAGCCTTACTAATTTTAATGAAATAATAAGCACACAGTGCAAGTATTAGGATGAATACGGTATTTTGTAAATGCTATACCTCACCATTTTATCATGCCAGAATGAGTCTTGGTGATTAAGACCATTTTTTTTTATCTTTATAATGTGTTAAATCACGTATTGACCAAGGTTAACACTGAATTTGTAATATGGCTGTTTAACAACAGTCTACACCTATAATACATTAAAGAAGAATATATATTAAGCAGGATGAGAAATGTGATGAGTAAAGATATATTGTACATGAGTATAAATAAGTTCATGTAGATCAGATCATGCACATCCATACTTTATTCCCTTATTTCTAGCTCTTTATTTCATCTTTGTTGATATTCTTCAAGTGAATTTTTGTAAATAATTGAATGTCATTAAAATATTAATTAAGTCATTGTGTTTATACAGTGATAATTAAAAACTTCCCTTTCTCTACTTTATTTCTTTATCTATATGCCACACTTGTATACAAAAGTAAATTTCTAATGTTGAAATGCCCTGAATATGTTGAGACAGTGTAAAATGTCATTCAAACAAAGTAATACAATTAAAAGGTTATTATCTCATCATGATATGAAAATGTATCATTTTGTTGATAGAATGTACCAATAATCATGAAAATGTATCATTTTGTTGATCAAGTGTACCAATAATTATGAAAAAGATCTGTTGATAGAATGTACCAACAATAATCATGAAAATTAATCATTTTGTTGATACAATATACCAATAATCATGAAAATGTATCATTTTGTTGATAGAATGTACCAATAATCATGAAAATGTATGATTTTGTTGATAGAATGTACCAATAATCATGAACATGTATTATTTTGTTGATACAGTGTACTAATAATCATCCGTTAGTTTTTAAATAAATAATTAGCTTGAGTCTGGATGTGGAGTACATATGAAATACAGTTCCTTTTCTTAATTAAAGAGTCTATTTTAGTTAATTTATATAATTTCCCTTAATTTCTTGCCAAATGCTAATGTTTATATCAGTTTCCAAAACTCAAGGGCATAATGAAACATAAACAAAATGAAACCATGGAAACCAAAGATTGTAACTTACAATTGTTCCCCTTCTTTCTCTTCACAACTGATTATTAAACAGTGTTATAATCGTCAAAGCTTATTCTCAACAAAGAATCATCAAAGAGACTAATGTTGGATAAGTATTCTCACTGTGTTTTTGAGTACTATTATTTCAAGCATGCTGCAACAATCTGGAATCATATATAATGTACATTGGAATCACATATACATTGGAATCATGTATCCATTGGAATCACTTATAATGTACATTGGAATCACCTATAATATACATTGGAATCATGTATCCATTGGAATCACTTATAATGTACATTGGAATCACCTATAATATACATTGGAATCACATAATAATAATAATAATAATAATAATAATAATAATAATAATAATAATAATAATAATAAGAATGCTTTATTTATAGAGGGTGACTCATTAGTCAAGGACTATTCTCCCTTCAGGCCCTCTTAATGAAAGTATAACAAATGCACATTGTGTGAAGAAGCAATAATTAGTGTTTATATTAGCATGTTTCATATTAAAATACTAAATTCCATTATCTGTTAGAAACACATGCATGCTCCTGATATCTCTTCTTAAATACTCTAATATTTTCAGCCGATTTTACATGTAGTGGAAGCTTATTCCACAGAACTGTACCAGAGTATTGAAAACTCTTTTTGAATTGCTCTGTTCTTGGTTTTGGTGCTAGAAGGTTTCCATGTGAGATTGATCTCAACTGGTATTGTGTTGAAAAAGGCCTGAATAAGTCCTGAAGATACTCTGGTGCAGTTCCATGTAGACATTTATATAAAAGAACTGCCTTGTGAAAATCTATCCTGTCATATATTGTGAACCATTTGAGTTCTGTAAATAATGCTTTTGAGGGATGGTCAACAGATGTATCAAGAATTACACATGCTGCTCATTTCTGGAGTTTATAAATCCTGTCAAGCTCAGATTTAGTACAGTTTCCCCATACATTAGAACAGTAATCCATTGTTGGAAGAATATACGTCTTGTAGTATAGATTGCGAGTTTCCATAGGTAAATATTTCTTGATTCTGCTGAGAAGGGCAATTTTGGATGACAGTGTTTTACAAAGCTTATCAATATGGTCATTCCATAATAAATTATTATCTATGGACACACCTACAAGCCTTTCATGATTGACATTTTCTAATAGATGATTATTTATTGCAAGAGATAGTTTTGGGTTCCCTGACTTGTGTAGCTTTTGTGTCGTCCCCAGAATCTTACATTTTGTTTTACCTTCATTAATTACCATCCTATTTTGTTGTGCCCAGTTTTGGACTCTAATAAGATCTGAGTTTAACTAGATGTATACTTTGGAATCACATATACATTGGAATCACATATACTGTACATTGGAATCACATATAATGTACATTGGAATCACATATACTGGGGTAATGTACATTGATTGATTGTACCATACTGAAGTGTTTGCAGAATAAATATACTTTCAACTCTGGACTAAAAATGCAAACTATTCTCCATACTTGATTTTTAGTCTATTTGTATGTATACATTTTGTCAATACACAGCTTATCTGGACACTATTTATCTGGACACTACATATCAAGAGCTCTGACTTACAATGTTACATATATTCTTAAAATTGATGATTCCAGATCTGTTGTAAAGTACATATCACATCATGCTTAATTCAGGTAAAAAGATAACTCACTTTTGGTAAATTTTCTAAATGCATGAAAGATAAATCACTTTTGGTCGATTTTCTAAATGCTTGAAAGATAAATCACTTTTGGTCAATTTTCTAAATGCGTGAAAAAGGAATCTCTATGTCTAGCTATTCACATGTGAGATGAAACAGAAAACATGGTTTGATTAGTTATTTAGTCCTACGATTTAATTGCTTATTTATAAATCATTTAATTAGTTCCTCATTTTTCATTGTAGAATTTGCAGAGGCTGGTCTTGCTCATAAGCTGCCTGAGAATTTACGCCAATATTTGCATGACACTACTGAAGGACATCACCCAGAATGCCCTCTCATTTCAAAATTGACTCAAGAGTCACATGACATGGAATCACAATCTGAAGAAATGTTTCCAAAATCTAAACCCGAAAATTTCCCAGATGATGATAATGAAATGGATGAAGGTATATATGTGGATAAATACCCTGACTCTGGGTCAAAGGTCAGAGGTCATAAGAAGGGGTTGAATAACCTTGATGACCACTTGATACATCCATCTCTGTACCATAATGAAGGGGACAAAGAAGATGAGTATGGATATGGTGAAGAAGGGATCATGTCTGCACATAGTGAAGGTGATGTTTATGATCTACAACTCAGAGTAGATGTACCTAATGAAATGTTAGTTTTATCACCATGGCAAGCAGAAGGAGACCATGGGAAGGCAGAAGGGAATTATGGGAAAAACCAGTATGAAGATTTTGAAAGAAGGCAATCCAGTTCTGGTAAGGTTAAATATGCTATACATTATACAGATTTTGAGGTGTACTCTGAACTGCCAGGTTTATGAATGATTTGAATCACGCGTATATCTAATCTGGTTACCAAACTTATTCTTAAAGTGTACCACACTAACGAGTCATCTCCATTTGCAAACAGCAGACCTTGATCTGTCATTGCATAATGTGGCTGCAAATCAGTGTCAATGTTACATGTTCTACTGATTATTCCTAAACCGACTGCATTGACAGATCATTATGTGACAGAAGATCTTGGTCTGTGCGACTTGTAATTGAACTCGACTTGTAAGCCATTGTATATGCTAGCTAGTTTCTATGGTAACTGAATAATCAAAGCATATTACATAATTTTAATTTACATGTTTACATCTGACAAGTTTATAAATATATTATGGTTAATGTTACACAGAGAAGCAGTGTCTTTTCAGGAAATCTTGTCTTGAAATCATCAAATCATTCTACACCTTAGCCACTCTATACGGTGCCAAACCAGAATTAGATTAAAACTTTTGATTTTTTGCATTTCATAGACAAATATATAGCCTTGTTATACATTATCAGAAATGGTTTCTAGTTTTTCTTTCTTAATCGTAAGTCTTTCTTTGTGGTTTTGTTGATTTATAAGTTTTTCTCACAATAGATTCACATATATCAACTAAATGTTTTGTCCTGTGCTTATTCATTATCTTACTTTAATTTTGAGAGGAGATCCAAGACGTATTTTTTCATTGTTGTTGTTGTTGCTGTTTTGGGGTTTGTCATTGTCCAGTTATTTCTATAATCAAATGATTTATATTAGTTTTTCAGTATTGTGAATCATATGTATATTTTAATTGTCAAAACTAAAGTTTGACTGATTGATATGCAGTATTTAACATAATGACATGTTAAATGGTCATTGCATTAATACATTCAGATGTTTCTATTTAGGAAATTTTTTGTCAGATGAATTTTTCAGTGATTCTTTACTCAAACAGTAGTGTCTTGCAAGTTTTGAATCTATAAGCCAAAAAGTGTTAGAAGTAGACAAATATTAGTCAGGTCTAATTAAAACCAAAATTCAGGACTTAAAATCCTGTTTTGGCTTTTATCTAATTTAAATTTAATCTGTACACTTTGGCATTAAGGATATTTTGATACACACATCTGTACATCTGTCTCCTCTTACTCCAATGTGTGGAATTGCTATGATAATGATTCATTAAAACCTGTCTTAAAAGAAAACTGTTTTGGAAGATATAAGGGCCAGGGTAGAATATCTAATAATATACAATATGCAGGCATTGAGTCATTGCAACACTTTTTTTTACATTATATATATATATATATATATATATATATATATATATATATATATATATATATATATATATATATATATATATATATATATATATATATATATATGCATTAATATTATCTTCTGGAATGAAAATTATAGCATTTTAACAAATTTAGTTGAGTTTCTAACTGACTATTTTTGAAGTACATGTATGTTCTGTTTTTTCATTATAGAGATATAACCATTGTGTGATAAAGAGTGTGACTATTTATGTAGAGTTAATTGGTTTTTATGTAGAGTTAATTGGTTTTTATGCTAATGAGAATTGCTAGATTTGGAATACTGTAGCATGTGTGTGTTGACCATGTTACAGTCATGTCAGGATGATGTAGTCAGCATAACCAAAGGTTATGCACTCATGCAATTACATTCATACCAACCCTTATTCAGTTAGGGATCAGCGAACTCACATAATGAAATTACAAACCTGCCAACGTTTATGTGATGCAATTACAGACCTGATAACCCTTATGATGCATTTACAAACCTGAAAATCCTTACGATTTTACCATTAAGTCATACTGAGAAAATCCTTAACTGGTGGGACATTCAAATTGCAAACACAATGAAAAGTTTAATTCTAGGTTATTGTATAATCTGGAAATCTTGTCCAGCAAATCAAAATTCCTGGAAGGTGAAGGAAACATCACTGTTATCCAATTACATGTACTTTGATATTTTGCAGTGAATCATGGTCAGAGAATTTCCTTCCTTTATGAAGTCGGAGCCTTCAGTCCTTGAATTTGCACATAAATTGTGAGTTTTCAAAATAAAGAAAAATGAAGATGGCATGTTTATTAGTGCAATAAGCACAGCATGCCATAAAAGCAGTCATTAACCAAACTGTAAAAAAATGCAGGCAGAATTGTCAAGAAAGAGTTGCTGGAAAGTGTCACACAATCAAGCATGCAGATATTTCATCTCCCGATAAATATACCGGTATGTGAAAAAAAAATGGACTTTTTATATTTCATTTTCATCCTTTGCTTAGAAATGTAGGTAAAAAAAAGAAAACAGTTATTTTATTTTTTATCTTTGTCTCCAACCCATCTCCCCTCAGTGGGAATTTTCAGGAAAAAATTGGAAAAAAATGCACACATTTTTGAGTCTGGGAATGGATCCAAACTTCTCTCCTTGCCTAGGAAAATCAATAGAGAGGCATTTGAAAAGTACAGTATCTACACTGACATGAATGTGAAATGGTCAATATAAACACTGTTGTGTGGTATATAAGGATAAATACAACATACTGGTCCCCACTTTTCTCACGTGGAATGGTTAAATATTTAATTGGAACTGAGGACTCAGTCCCTTCCTCCCCCTTTAAATATAACCTAATAATCTTGAAATTGAAGCAAAAAGCTTCTTAGTTTTGAAAACAACAACTTTGATTATTGGGCTTGGGACCAGTAAGTTGTACAGTAGCCTAGTTCATGACTTAGTCACTAATGGAATTTTTCAGTATTGTAAGATACAGGGCAATGTAATGTATATATAATTGTGTGGGTTATATCATCACTGTCATTAACCAGATGAGGAGGCTGAAGTGGGTGATATATCTGGTGATGAGAATTCGACAGAGGAAGGTGGACAGAACAGGTTTGGAGGCAGGGCAAGAAAGAAATTATACAGAGGTAGAGTAACCATCCCCAATCTATGTAACCACCTTTTTATGGAATCGTTGCAATAATAATATGCTGTAATGCATGATGCATGCTTGAGCAGAATAACATGGTCTAATTAAGTATACTGGCAGTGAGATGTTAGGCGAACAGAATAACAATCTCTGACTTGGTATATGGCAGTAAGATGGCAGGAAAGCATTTCATCTTGTATAATTTTGAGTGTTAATGAGTGTCCTATTCCATTCAAGCCAAGAAGTTATCAAAATTTAACCAAAATGAATATAGCATGCTTTAGTGTCAAATAGTAATATTTATTATCTAGCCATTTAATCTTACATAGTTGATTTGACATTCAGTACAGATGTTCAATCCATATTTTCATTTAAAATGTCCAGACAAGAACTGCTTTGGTGTCTTAGTTCTCTGACATCCAGGCATCAATATTTATTGATGGTATAATCTGTTCTTGGAATGGCCAAAAAGTTAGGTTGGATATGACAGTGAGCTGGATGTTCTGAGTCAATGACAGCACAGTGCTAGCAGGTGATATCATAGTAACTGAGTATTGAAAAGACCAATCAATCTGTGTGAAATAGGCAACTGGTTCTTGTGTGACCTTCTGGTGGCTAGGGAATTGAGATGGATTCCTCATTGTTACATGGGTAGTTGGCTTTTATGTTGCCTTTTGGTGGATATTTAAACAGTGAACTGGAATCCTCATTGTTACCTGGGCAGTTGGCTTTTATGTTGCCTTTTGGTTGATATTTAAACAGTGAACTGGAATCCTCATTGTTACATGGGCAGTTGGCTTTTATGTTACTTTTGGTGGCTGTATAAGCAGTGAGTTAGAATCCTCATTGTTACATGGGTAGTTCACTTTATGTTGCCTTTTGGTGGATATTTATGCAGTGAACTGGAATCCACATTGTTACATGGGCAGTTGGCTTTTATGTTGCCTTTTTGTGGATATTTATGTAGTTAGCTAGAATCTTCATTGTTACATGGGCAGTTGGCTCTTATATTACCTGTTGTTGGATTTTTAGGCAGTGAGGTAGAATACTCATTGGTAGCTGGATCTTTTATCATATGTTGGTGGCTATAGCAGTGAGATGGAGTATTCTCTGTCAAATGGACAGTTGGCTTTTTTATCACCTATTTGTGGTTGCGGCAGTGAGCTGGAATATTCAGTGTTAAATGGACATTTTGACTCTGATGTCACCTGTTGATATGTACTTAGGCAAAATTCTGGAATACTCAGTGTTATATAAGCAGTTGATTCTTGAATCACAGGTTGGTGGATAAGGCAGTGAGTTAGAATATTCATTGGTAGCAGACCCATGTTGCCTGTTGGTGGATAAGGCAGTGAGTTAGAATACTCATTGCTAGCAGACTCATGTTGCCTGTTGGTGGATAATGCAGTGAGTTACAATACTCATTGGTAGCAGACTCATGTTGCCTGTTGGTGGATAAGGCAGTGAGTTAGAATACTCATTGGTAGCAGACTCATGTTGCCTGTTGGTGGATAATGCAGTGAGTTACAGTACTCATTGGTAGCAGACTCGTGTTGCCTGTTGGTGGATAATGTAGTGAGTTAGAATATTCATTGGTAGCAGACCCATGTTGCCTGTTGGTGGATAACGCAGTGAGTTAGAATATTCATTGGTAGCAGACCCATGTTGCCTGTTGGTGGATAATGTAGTGAGTTAGAATACTCATTGCTAGCAAACTCATGTTGCTTGTTGGTGGATAAGGTAGTGAGTTAGAATACTCATTGGTAGCAGACTCATGTTGCCTGTTGGTGGATAACGCAGTGAGTTAGAATATTCATTGGTAGCAGACCCATGTTGCCTGTTGGTGGATAATGTAGTGAGTTAGAATACTCATTGCTAGCAGACTCATGTTGCTTGTTGGTGGATAAAGTAGTGAGTTAGAATACTCATTGGTAGCAGACTCATGTTGCCTGTTGGTGGATAATGCAGTGAGTTACAGTACTCATTGGTAGCAGACTCATGTTGCCTGTTGGTGGATAATGTAATGAGTTAGAATACTCATTGCTAGCAGACTCATGTTGCTTGTTGGTGGATAAGGTAGTGAGTTAGAATATTCATTGGTAGCAGACCCATGTTGCCTGTTGGTGGATAATGTAGTGAGTTAGAATACTCATTGCTAGCAGACTCATGTTGCTTGTTGGTGGACAAGGCAGTGAGTTAGAGTACTCATTGGTAGCAGACTCATGTTGCCTGTTGGTAGATAAGGCAGTGAGTTAACACATTAATAAGATACTGTATGTGCTTCACTAACACATTAATAAGATACATTTGTTAAACAGGTGACACATTAATAATATACATTTGTTAAACAGGTGACACATTAATAAGATACATTTTTTAAACAGCTAACACTTCTGTCTCAGTTGTTAAGTAATTATCAGTCCGAGTAAATCAGAAATTAAGACAGGTGGTTACACTATGATTCATTATTAAAAGCTGATTGTTATTATGGCTTTGGATCTTTGTCTGAAAGATTTAAAAATGTTTACCTGTTTTTGATATTAACAAATGTATACATGCACATTTTATTCTAATGTTTTGCATTTGTCTGTCTTCTAATTACATGAATATTTTATTCTGATATTTTGCATTTGTCTGTCTTCTGAGTTTTTGGTATTATGATGTGCATCTTTTTCTCCTCTAATTACCTGTACATTTTATTCTGATATTTTGCATATGCCAGTTTCCCAATTATGTTTATGTATTTTTAATAGTGGTGAAATATATTTATGAATTGATGACATCAGATGCAACCATTGTGTAAAACATTGATAATAAAATTAATCTACAATTTAATTTAATCACATGTGTTGAAAGTAAGACATGCATGGAATGATTTGGTCCCTTATATATCTAAGCCTTAAAAAAGTCACTGATCTAAGTTTCTTTTGTGCATATTTCCTATTTCAGTTACTAATTGACAGCTTAACTGTGAAACACATGAATGTTTGTCTGGGCAGTTGGTATAGATATTGCAATATGTTTGGAATGACTTGATCATTTTTCTTGAAAAGTAAGACATTTTTGGAATGACCGGATCACTTCTTTTGAAATGTACAACATGCTTTGAGTCAAGACTTGATCACTTGTATTGACGAGTATTACATACTTGGAATTGACTTGATCACTTGTATTGATGAGTGTTACATACTTGGAATTGACTTGATCACTTGTTGTATTTTCAAGACATACTTGGAGTGACTCAATCAATAGTCTTGCAAACTAAGACATACTTGGAGTGACTCAATCAATAGTCTTGCAAAGTAAGTTATACTTGGAGTGACTCAATCAATAGTCTTGCAAACTAAGACATACTTGGAGTGACTCAATCAATAGTCTTGCAAAGTAAGACATACTTGGAGTGACTCAATCAATAGTCTTGCAAAGTAAGACATACTTGGAGTGGCTTCATTAGCCATTTGCCAACAACTTGCCAGATTAGGTTAAACATGTGTTAAAGCTACATTTACTTTAGGTAACAGTTTTCCTAACACTGTACAGTTATAGAATTTGCCTTGCTGGATGAAAGACCCTGTACTGTAATTGAAATGTCAAAGCCTCTGCATGATACTGTGTAACACATTGAATGCCTTGGCCTATGCATTCTTCTTTGAGTGATTAAAAGTAGTGGAAGGAGTTATCTTTCTTAGTTCCTAGAGCAACCGATCCCTAATCAAAGGTTCAGTACCTGGCCAAGCCAGCTCAGGTCAGCTGCCTCCAAATGTCAACTGGGATTTTGCTCCAGTGTTGTTTGGCTTCATATAAGAAATAATGTGTTAAATTGGGAAAGGCATTTTACTTCAGTGTTGTTTGGCTTCATATAGGTAATAATGTGATAAAATTGCCATTTAAAATATTTAAATAATGGCCAGTTTCCACAATCCAAATTTATAATTGTGGTATATTCACAGGTTGTTTAAATTTGGTCACATAGTACCTGGAATTGGTCATATCATAGCCAGAGATAAAAGAAATTTTAGTTAAAAGATAGTTTTGAGTGTTTGCTCTATTTACTTTGCTAGAACATGTATAACCTATATCTTCACATTGCATCCCAAAGGAATACACTTATAAAAATGGAAACACTTTACATTAAAGGTAATTTTCAGTACAAAGATTCTTTATATGGGTAAAAGAATTTTAAAATATTGGTATACTTATTGATGTTGGTGGGAGAAGGGGTGGAGTGACTGAAGGATCAAATAAATAGAAAATCTTGGGTCAATGGTAATGGTAGTGACTTTCCATATTTTTTATTATAATTTATTTTTTATTTTTTTTGTTATTATTTCAATTTTAGCTCCACCTGCATTTAAACCCAGGAAGTCGGCAAGGAGGAAGATTTTGTCCCGCTCTCCTTTCAGCACTAATAGGACATACGATATTAGATTAGGATCAGGTTTCCAGCCTCAAAAGAGTGATAAGTCACCAACTCAGTTCAAAGATTTCAAGAAATTAGACAGAACCTGGACTGTGAGTAATTGTAGCAAGGAAATCCATATTTTTTATACAATTAATTTACTGTGTATAGGGTATTTAGCATACGTTTGTTGTAAATTTGTTATATTTGTCAGGTCCTCACCTTAGGCTATCCAATAATGTGGTCCTCACCTTAGGCTACCCAATAATGTGGTCCTCACTTTAGGCTATCCAATAATGTGGTCCCCACTTTAGGTTATCCAATAATGTAGTCCTCACTTTAGGCTATCCAATAATGCGGTCCTCACTTTAGACTATCCAATAATGTGGTCCTCACTTTAGGCTATCCAATAATGTGGTCCTCACTTTAGGCTATCCAATAATGTGGTCCTCACTTTAGGTTATCCAATAATGTGGTCCTCACTTTCAGATATATAAGAATATGCTCCTCACATTGAGCTCTACAAGAATATTGTAGCAATGTTTGGTTCTAAAAGAATATGGTTTACACTTTGGGCTATCAAAGAATTTGGTGTGCTCTTTCTGATGGTGTTGTCATTGTTGTTGGCATATGCACTTGCTGTAAATGTTGCATTTGGTTATGTTTCTCTTTGCACTGTTCTACATAGTCGTGAAACTTCATGTGTTTGTTAATTGTGGAGAGTACTGGTTATCACAGACAAATAGAGATCACAGCAACCTGATGTTCTAATATCTACCACCTACATTTTTGCTCTTGAGACTTTGCAAGATTTGTGAATTATGACACACATTACAGATGAAACTTAGTAATCGTGCATATAATAATTTTTGTCCTCAAATTAATTAAGTGAATCTGACATTTAAAATGCTGTTATCAGTGCATCAAAAATGAGGTCACATGGCTTTTTAAACAAAATTGTGTTTATCATGTAAGGAATACAAAAAATCTGTTGATAATTTATACATTAAACAAATATCATTGATTACAATTAGATAGTAAGCAGGTAAGCATGATCATGGCTTATCAACAAGTGTTTATTTTCAACCAATTTACTTTAATCTAATAAGCATGATCATGGCTTATCAACAAGTGTTTATTTACAACCAATTTACTTTAATCTAATAAGCATGATCATGGCTTATCAACAAGAGTTTATTTACAACCAATTTACTTTAATCTAATAAGCATGATCATGGCTTATCAACAAGTGTTTATTTACAACCAATTTACATTAATCTGATTGCTGGTCTTCTTAACCTGTGACAGTACATGCTGAAACGTGTTTTGTATCTTGCATGCTGTTGTGAAAACATTCCTATTACAATGTTTCCTATTACAGTGATTCCTAATGCTGGAGAAAAAAAATGATAATATATATCTTTTACAATGTATACATGGTTTTAGAAAAAGGTTAAAATGAAAGAAAGAAGCAAACAATAAATTTCTTTGAGTAGTAATATGTAATAGTAACCACCAAACTCCGCACAATTTAAAACATCCACTTATTCTTAGAAATTTCTATCTACGGAGTTTGTTGATATGTAGGTTTAACATTTTTTATGTAAATTATACTCAAAGATTTAATTGAACAAGGAGATCGAATGTCCGCAAGAAATGAGTTCCATATTTGGGAAAAATTAAGGAGCCTTTATTTGATTATTTAAGGACCCAATATTCATATGCAGTAGAAATAAAAAATAATTGCCATTTTATCTATGTTTTGATCAATAATTTGGTAATAAACAACCATTTGTCAAGATACTATTAAATATTATATTAATAAAAATAATAATAAACATGATAATAATAATAATGATGATAATAGTATTGCTATTACTATTATTATTATTATTATTATTATTATTATTATTATTATTATTATTATTATTATTATTATTATTATTTAAGTACAGGCCTTGTTCAAGAAAGTTTTCAACCCATGCTGTTGTATACATATTTTTTTCTCAACTTTTCTTCTTTTATAACTAATAACTCAATGATCAAATATTAAAATAAGGATTTCTGCATGATTCAAAAAATGCAATACACTATTGAATGTTGGCAACTTGCAATGAAATTTAGCAGAGAACTAAACAAACCATGAAGGTTTGGATTGGCAAATATTGATTTAATTGAAGGACAATTAGAAAGATTGATTGCAGTTGACAATTTTGTAATTGCTGGTGCTAACAGTGGCATCAAAGTCAGTATATGTTCATGTAAAGGACATGCACCATAGGAAAATTGTAATCTCATTTTTAATTATTTTCATATTAAATAGTGCTCATTAAGATCTCAAGACATCCTGCTGTACTTCAACCACTACTCAAACAGATCTCTATACATTCTATTAAACTTCAATCAGTGCTCACATAGATCTCACTACATTCTACTACAATTCAACCAGTGCTCAAAAAGATCTTGTTACATTTATACTACATCTCATCTGGTGCTCAAACATATCTCACAACATTCAACTACACTGCAACCATTGATCAAACACAGATCTTGCTACATTATACTACACTTCAACTAGTGCTCAAACAGATCTAACTACATTATACTACACCTCAACCAGTGCTCAAACACATCTTACCACATTCAAGTATACCTAAACCAGTGCTCAAACAGATCGAACTACATTATACTACACCTCAACCAGTGCTCAAACACATCTTACCACATTCAAGTATACCTAAACCAGTGCTCAAACAGATCTAACTACATTATACTACACCTCAACCAGTGCTCAAACACATCTTACCACATTCAAGTATACCTAAACCAGTGCTCAGACAGATCTAACTACATTATACTACACCTCAACCAGTGCTCAAACACATCTTACCACATTCAAGTATACCAAAACCAGTGCTCAAACAGATCTAACTACATTATACTACACCTCAACCAGTACTCAAACAGATTTTGCTACATTTTAATACATCTCAACTGGTGCTCAAGCAGATCTCACAATATTGAACTACACTGCAACCATTGATCAAAAACAGATCTAACTACATACTACTACACTTCAACCAGTGTTCAAACAAATCTCACAACATTCTAATACACTTCAACCAGTGTTCAAATAATCTCACTACATTCTGCTATACTGCAACCAGTGCTCAAATTGATCTCACAACATTCTAATACACTTCAACCAGTGCTCAAACGGATCTCACTACATTCTACTACACCTCAACTAGTGCTCAAACAGATCTCACTATATTCTACTAACCTTAAAATGTGTCCTCTTAAATATTGCTTAACCAGAACTTACTACATCATCAGAACTTACTACATCATCAGGGTTTTATTACTACATCATCAGAACTTACATCATCAGGGTTTTATTACTACATCATCAGGGTTTTATTACTACATCATCAGGATTTTATTACTACATCATCAGGGTTTTATTACTACATCATCAGGGTTTTATTACTACATCATCAGGGTTTTATTACTACATCATCAGGGTTTTATTATTTCACTCTCCTTTCTAGTATTGTTTAAGTTATTTATATCTGAGTGTGTCATGATGTGTGAAATGATACTGTCTGCAACATCACACCCTTATATTGCTTGTGTGGATGGTGTTGTTAAGTGCAGAAGAATTGAATGCTATAACTCCCCCTTTATTCCAGGCCCCTAAAAAGTTTGAAGTGAAACCACATGAAAAGAGTGCAACCAGCTTCTGGACACCCAGCCCTCCTAGAGACAAAAAAACAGCTAAGGTAACAGTATTATAAGTTACTTGTCTGTCTATCATTTCTACTGTCAGTGAATCATTGGTTTTGGGAATTCTTATATTGCAATTCAGAAATAGTGGAAAAGTAGTTTATGAACACATTTTTAGTTTTCATTGACAGTTTAAGTTATTTGTGAGTTAGAATGTCAGAGAATAAGCATTTTCATGTCACTCAAACTAACATATATTGTACCAATATACTGTTTCATTATTGGTTGTAATCCCCAGTCCCCGTTTGTTTTTCATTTATCTAGCATAATGCATGGTCAAATGAAGCATGTATGTGCATCCATATGCTGACATTATTGCACAACTTTAACAGACTTTAGCTAATATAAAGTATTTGAAACACTAACAGTTACACCAATCAATCAATCAATCCTCTCTGCGCCGTCTGGTGCTTGAGGCAACAACAAGGGAGCACCATTTCCGTCTGTCGGCAGCTGTTACTGGGGCGGTCTGAAAGGTGAGGCCTCTGGTCTTTAGGTCTCTCTCCACTGTTTGTCGCCAGGTCTCATTGGGTCTGCCACGGTTCCTTTTCCCCTGTGGGGTCCATCTCAGTGCCACCCTTGGTAGTGAGTCAGGGGGCATTCTGCAGACATGGCCGAGCCATCTCCATCACCGAGTTGAAATCATCTCAGAGATGGTGCTTGCAGAGTGGTTTAATAGAGTACTGTAGAGAGTAGTCAAAATGAGTTCAGTGATTAGAATGTCCAATCACAAAAGAGTTCAGTGATTATAATGTCCAATCAAAAAAGAGTTCAGTGATTAGAATGTCCAATCACAAAAGAGTTCAGCGATTCGAATGTCCAATCACACAAGAGTTCAGTGATTAGAATATCCAATCACAGAAGAGTTCAGCGAATACAGTGTCCAATCACAAGAGTTCAGTGATTAGAATGTCCAATCACAAAAGAATTCAGTGATTAGAATGTCCATTCACAAAAGAGTTCAGCAAATACAGTGTCCAATCACAAAAGAGTTCAGTGATTAGAATATCCAATCACAAAAGAGTTCAGCAAATACAGTGTCCAATCACAAAAGAGTTCAGCAAATACAGTGTCCAATCACAAAAGAGTTCAGTGATTAGAATGTCCACTCACAAAAGAGTTCAGTGATTAGAATGTCCAATCACAAAAGAGTTCAGTGATTAGAATGTCCAATCACAAAAGAGTTCAGTGATTAGAATGTCCAATCACAAAAGAGTTCAGTGATTAGAATGTCCAATCACAAAAGAGTTCAGTGATTAGAATGTCCAATCACAAAAGAGTTCAGCGAATACAGTGTCCAATCACAAAAGAGTTCATTGATTAGAATGTGTCCAATCACAAAAGAGTTCAGTGAATACAGTGTCCAATCACAAAAGAGTTCAGTGATTAGAATTTCCAATCACAAAAGAGTTCAGCAAATACAGTGTCCAATCACAAAAGAGTTCAGTGATTAGAATGTCCAATCTCAAAAGAGTTCAGCAAATACAGTGTCCAATCACAAAAGAGTTCAGTGATTAGAATGTCCAATCATAAAAGAGTTCAGTGATTAGAATGTCCAATCACAAGAGTTCAGTGATTAGAATGTCCAATCATAAAAGAGTTCAGTGATTAGAATGTCCAATCATAAAAGAGTTCAGTGATTAGAATGTCCAATCAAACTGCTTGTCCAGACCTGGAGGTGTTGCCACTCCTGAGCATACTTTGTGCTCAGACGTAACATTTTTCTCGTCAGTAAGTTATAACTCTCTCCAGCTTTGAGCTACTGCATCAAATATACACAATAATACAAATTTAGTTTCAGCAAAATGTTTAAGAAATGAACTTATATATTTTGAATTTTGGATTTTTAACTAATTTTGATAAGAATTAAACCTTGATACCTCGTAATGCAGCCCCTTGTTATAATGCTCCTTATTATACCAATGTCCTGGTTTTTATAATGCTCCTTATTATACCAATGTCCTGGTTTTTATAATGCTCCTTATTATACCTATGTCCTGGTGACATGTGTGTTATTGTTATAATGCTCAGTGGTATATGTTTGTCATTGTTATAATGCTTGACATTATACATCAGTTCTTGTTATTATGTTCAGTGATATACTTTTGCCCTTGTTATAATGCTTGACATTATACTTCAGTTCTTGTTATAATGTGGATATGTTTGTGAATCTCATTAAGTTGGTTACATTATCTTATCATTACAATTTGATTTCACTTTTTCTTAGTTAGATTCATGAGAACTTGTGCTAAGGTGATTTCATATCATTATATGCTCTAGTTTTGTGTTCTAATGCACTTATATAACACTCCTCATTATAAAGTTGCCTAACTTATAATTTGGATCACATTTTCCAAACATTGTTAAATTTTTGCAAACAACTATTGCACCTCACCTTACACTCATGTACTTTAAATGAGATCCCTTTACACTGATGTACTTTAAATGAGATCCCTTACACTGATGTAATTTAAATGACATCCCTTACACTGAGACAATTTAAATGAGATCCCTTACACTGATGTAGTTTAAATGACATCCCTTACACTGAGACAATTGAAATGAGATCCCTTACACTGATGTACTTTAAATGACATCCCTTACACTGAGACAATTGAAATGAGATCCCTTACACTGATGTACTTTAAATGACATCCCTTACACTGATGTAGTTTAAATGACATCCCTTTATACTGAGATAATTTTTTAATTTTTAATTTTTTAAGTTGGATCTACTTATACTGAGGTATTTATAACATTAAAACTACATTTATATAAAACATGAGATCTTTCACAACGTCCAATAATTCAAACAATCAAACTGTATTGTTACGATTGGAGATCAAGATCTTACTGCCCTGTAGCGCTTTTCCATCAGCTTTACCAGGGGAATGGAAAACCATTTAATAAAATGTCTTGCATAGTGGGCAAAATGTCATTGTACGGATTTGTTTTATTCAAGAAAATTAATCCCTAATTCAGCTACTATCTTTGCTCTTTGTCTAGTTTAGAGGATGCCAACCGAGTTTGAAAACATTAAACATGATGAAAATATTTAAGGTAGGAAACATTATTAGATGATTGAGTTTGTTCATGCAGTTGCAATATGCGAGTTTTAAGAGCACTCTTGAATGAGATCACTGTCTTTTGTGTCTAAGTTCAGTTGGCAATTCGTTCCACATTGCTGGGCCCTGGTATACAAAAGAATGTTTTCATAGTGGGAATAGTGAGTGTACATTATCAGAAGAGGAGCATAAGTATCTTGGTGGTGTGTACACATGGGTGAGGTTAGATAGGTATGTTTGGCTTGAGTCCGTCAGTGAAACATAGCACAGAAAACAAATTTTGTGTTTGATTCTGAATCAAATGGATAGTCAGTGTAGGGTACAGAGCAGTGGAGAGGTGTGCTCTGATCCTAGTACTCTAAGGGTGATCCAGGCAGTTGTGTTTTGAACTTTTTGAAGTTTCTAGAATAGTTATTGAGATGAACCAGAAAGAACTGAGCTACAATAGCCTAGTCAGTTAGACCCTAAATTGTGTAAAAATGTCAATTGGACCCTTAACACATTAACCCCTAGCGACGCGTTTATGGGGCATGAGGTATAGCCTACTTCCAAGGTCTGTAGCATCAAGATCATGTATGATACACTAAAGTGGGTGGTATTATAGAAAGGTAGATAGATTTAGGTCTACAATTATACCAAATAATCTGGACATTTTAGCTGCACTAAAAAATACAGAGGGAAAAACCTAAGTTTTTTTGGGGGGGGGAGTTCACCCAAAATTCGCCCATGGTTGGAATCCGATTTTGTGTCCAGATTTTAGACTTTATGGCTTCAGATCTATGGCAGACTGGTCTGAAGAGTACACAGACAGGTGAACCTGTTAAAAAAGTAGGATGAGGTGGACATTTTGAATAAAGAGTCTTCTCCATACGAAAATTATGGGTCTGTTGAGCAAAAAAAATAAAAATTAAAGAGTCCAACTTTTCAACTTTTAACCTTCTGCTCATGTGCCAGCAGACTAACCTATGAAAAACATTTTCGTTTGCACAACAAGCCATTTATCTAATGGAATATATATTGCTTGGAAGTCAATGTATTATTATGTGTTCAGAAATAGTCGCAAAAATGGCTTTCCTCCTCGCATTTCATGAGAAAACAGCAAAAACCTCCACGGGTTATCATGTTAATTGTGTACAAATGTCAGTTAGACCCCATTCTGTATAATAAATGGCAATATTGATGATCAACTATGCAAGATATCCCTAAAAGCTGCCATCTAGTTCTCTGGCAAATTGGCTTTGTCAAAGTCAAAGCTACACATTATGAATATTAGGATTGCCCTCTTTCATTTTAGGAATAGTCCATGACCATAGCTGTGTTGTCTGAATGAATGTGCTATCTTGAGGCACATTATTGTAAACGACCACTGTATATATCAAGGGACATTATTAAGGGAAATAAATTCTTAGAAACATATATATATCAAGAGTTGTTTCCCTTGGTGACAGTTTCTTTAAGCAACTGTTATCACAGTTGATGACTGTTAACAATGTAGCTTTAAGATCAGTGAAATAATTATAATTGTTGGGCATTTAGGTTAGGTATAATTATACTAAATTTTATAATGATCAAATAATTATATTTTTGGACTGTGTGCTTCATTTTTTTTTGTTCATAGACTTGAATTACATGTTGTATGTTCGTTTTTCCCCAAATTAACATGAGGACCATATTTTGCTTTTGGATGAAGTGACTCTTTAAGGATGGACACAATATATAAAAAAAATTCAAATGTATCATGGTCATGTCATAAATGATTTTTAAGTGACATCACAAAGTGAAGTTAATGGCTTCATAAATATGAAATAGCATTATAATTCTAAAACCAATTAAATTGCAATTTTCTTTCTCTTAAGTCATGCTATAAAATAATATAAGTTTTTTTAACTAGCAGACTGATCAAATTAATCTCCATTTTGCATTGGTAAAGATGAGATCTACTGGGTCATAAAACTCAATAGGAGTCTGTAATCGTATGCCCTAAACATTGTTTGTTTCAGAACAAGACAGGAAGACATGGAGACCACTTCAAGTAAGGCATAATTTTATATATACATTCAAGCCAGTGATTATTTCAGAGTAACAGAGTGTGGGATTTAACAAAATAGTTCAAGAGACTAAAGTAAATTCTCTAAGGTTAAATTTTGTCAAAGGTCATCCATGTGAGTTTGTGCAAAACTATCCCACTGGAATGACTTTTACCAAGTCTTGGGTAGTTGGAAATGCTGTGGCATAAAGACACAGTACTGACTGTAGTGTGCGTAGGAATCCATTTTCATGATGACAATTTGTTGTGAAATACATTTTCATTATGGAAATGTGTTTAGTAATGCTTAGTCAAGATGACATTGTGCTGTTGAATACATTATCATGATGATGGTGTGTTGTGGAATACATAGTCATGATGGCAATGTGTTGTCAAATACATACCGTAGTCATGATGGCAATGTGTTGTCAAATACATACTGTAGTCATGATGGCAATGTGTTGTCAAATACATACTGTAGTCATGATGGCAATGTGTTGTCAAATACATACTGTAGTCATGACAGCAGTGGACATAGTCATGATGGCAATGTGCTGTGGAATACATAATCATGATGGCAATGTGCTGTGGAATACATAGTCATGATGGCAATGTGCTGTGGAATATATAGTCATGATGGCAATGCATTGTGGAATACATAGTCATGATGGCAATGTGCTGTGGAATACATAGTCATGATGGCAATGTGTTGTGGAATACATAGTCATGATGGCAATGCATTGTGGAATACATAGTCATGATGGCAATGCATTGTGGAATACATAGTCATGATGGCAATGAATTGTGAAATACATAGTCATAATGGCAATGCATTGTGGAATACATAGTCATGATGGCAATGCATTGTGGAATACATAGTCATAATGACAATGCATTGTTGAATACATAGTCATGATGGCAATGAATTGTGGAATACATAGTCATGATGGCAATGCATTGTGGAATACATAGTCATGATGGCAATGCATTGTGGAATACATAGTCATGATGGCAATGAATTGTGGAATACATAGTCATAATGGCAATGCATTGTGGAATACATAGTCATGATGGCAATGCATTGTGGAATACATAGTCATGATGGCAATGCATTGTGGAATACATAGTCATAATGGCAATGCATTGTGGAATACATAGTCATAATGGCAATGCATTGTGGAATACATAGTCATGATGGCAATGCATTGTGGAATACATAGTCATGATGGCAATGCATTGTGGAATACATAGTCATAATGGCAATGCATTGTGGAATACATAGTCATGATGGCAATGTGTTGTCAAATACATACCGTAGTCATGATGGCAATGTGTTGTGCAATGTGATATCTGATATTACAACTTTGACTAATGAATCATAGGGTTACCACCTGTCTTATGGACCAAGGAGTTACCATCTGACTTATAAACTTACCTGACTTACAAAAATGATTATGAAAAATGACATGTCTTGCAGATTTAAACAAAGAGAAATTGATCAGCATTTGTAATTATCATCATATAATTATGTACAATAAATAAAAAACTGAAAGGAACATGACGGATACATTGTCTTACTTAAGATGGCAAAATCCCATTAGCCTATGTCTGTAGAAAAGATTCATATCTTTTGTCTCACATGACTTAATGTTTTTCCCAGGAATTTTTAAATACTGTGAGTTTTCAGTCATATTCCTCCAAGTACCACTACTACATTCTTTCCTTTTGTCTTCAATTAATACTTATGTATTAGTGCAGAGTTCAACACATTTTACAATTAGAAGATTTTCCAGACCGTAGTGGCCACATTGTATATTAAGTTGATTTGAATTGAGCTAATATAATTATTACGGAATAATTTCAGGGAAAGAAGACATCGATCAGTTTCGCCACGGCCTCCATCTTTAGATTCTGGTCTAGCAAGTGAGCTTCTCACAGGTCAGTTTATTTATTCTTTGTTGTATTTGATTGAATACTTGTACTTAAGTTAATCTTGATCAGAGTTCACAGAGAATTTCTGTTACTGAGTGCATGCTTCTCTGTCTTGGATTTTCCTCAAGTAATGGAGGTGGGTGCTAAAACCCAAAGATTTCTTTGAAAACTATCATTATACATTATTCATGTCTTGTTGCCTCTTAACTGAATGGATTAGATCAGTCTTAAATATCAATATAACATTGCTGGAAAGGGTAGATGCACCTCCATATTGGAGAGCTACCAATAATAACAAAGGGAATCAACTGCTCTGGTTCATACATATGCATGCTGTGATTCTTGTTCATGATAATTGTGCATGTATTATGATAAGCTTAAACCTCACAGAATTTACTCCAATAATAATTTTTTAAATTGACAGTGTAGGTGTTATGTTGAATAACATGTTTGGGTATATTGATTACTCCTTCAATCTTGTAGATAGTACTAATGAATGAAGTAAAGAACCATGGTAATGGTGTCGTGAGCAGTATAGTATTTGGCTTCACTTTTGAATTGGTGTGCCAATGTGGTTCACCCCAAATAGCAGAAAATAAATATATTTGAATTATATTCCAACTTTTCCTTTTTGGTGACAATTATGTACAAAAAATACTATCCCGTTGTAAAGCTGCAGCCAGATTGAAATCCAAGTTACCAGGGGGCAATGAAAGAGATGCACAGTCTTCTGTAATACCTGACTACAGATTGCCTATTGGGCAAGATGATCACGATCAGGATTCCAGCTACCACGATCGATTGATTCCCGAGCATCAAGAATCTGGATTTGTGAGGAAGAAACCCAGTTTGTATCCTGAGAGAACCAGATTGACTCGTGACACATCTGGTTACTTCACTGGCCCAGCAGATACTAAAGGCATCTCTCTTATGCCAGAAAACACATTTGAATCAATATTTAGAGAGGGAGATGGAAGACATGCAGAAGTCACAGGTTTTTGTCAGCACCTGCATGAGGAAACTTGCATGCATAAATGTGATGCACAGCTCCTGCACATTCCACAACTTGCATGTGTTGACATGCATCAATGTACAACTCTATGTTTACATACATCACTGCACAACTCTTACACAATGCAACATTGTTCATGTTGACATGCATCAATGTTTTGTTCTTGCACATTACATCATTTGTCATCCCTCATATATTGACATGGATCATTGCACAACTCTTACACATTACAACATTGCTATCTCTCGTATGTTTACATGCATCATTGCATGTCTCAAAGTATATATTTGCCAACTATTTTAGATATATATTAACATGCATGTGTGTGATTTAAAACCAGCATTTGATATGCACTGATTTATGTATACAGTCATTCATTGTCAATTTTGTTTCAAATAATTTACCTTATGTACTATTTACATTATTATTCCCATATCATATTGGTTATGGCAACTAATAACATTTCTTGACACCAGAAATGATATAAAATAATCTTGCGAAAGAAAGGCATAGTGAACGAGGCATTCAGTTGTATTTTGAAGTCAATTTCCATGGGTCAGTCAAAAGGAATCAAAATAAATTTTTGAAACTCGTAGAATAATTGCAAAACTTTTCTCATTAAAAGGGATACACATTATTCGACTCGTTTTATAAGTTTCACTTGAAACGAGCACTCATAAAATTGTATGCATAAAAAAAAACAGGATTCACACAGGTATAAGAAAATGAAATTTTCATTTGAATTTGAATTGAGCAAATTTCAAAAAACTGCCAGACAGTCAAGGCTATTGATTTTTTTAAAACAATTAATATAGAAAAACCTTAAGTTCTTTTAAAAAGCAGATCAACATAATTTTATCAAATTTAACGCAAAGCATCCTGGCATTAAGGGACTTTCAGAGACATCTTAACGATGCTGATCCACTGTCAAACTTGGATACTGTTAGAAACATTAAAAGTCATTAAACAATGTCTTCTGAAAATTCACTTAACATAATCTGCCAACATTTTGCAGTTACAAGCATCCTGGCATGAAGGTCAAGTGATTCTGTCTTGGTATCAGATACGGTTAGCAAAACTAACAACAAAAACCTTGAAACAATGACAAAAAAATATGTAGCTAAACTGTAGCAGGAAGGACTTTTAGTTTTTGGCAAATGATTCTGATTTAGCCTTTCAATATGGAGATGTCTCAAGCACTGACCAACAGAATATGATCACATTTTATCAAAAAACATCAGGTCAAAAAAATTAAAATATAAAAATCTTTTGTTTTTTTGTTTGATTAGGATTTGTAATGTAGCTTTAACAATTTTTCAGTCATATCGCTACGATGTCTGCAGTGAGGTAGTTTATAGTGATGTCTAGCAATGGGGCATCATGCTGCAGACATGTAGCATGATGTCCCACCCAGTCACATTATCCTGATGCCAGGCTGACCAGTCCTAACACTAACCTCTTAATGCTGAGCGCCAAACGAGGCATCTGTTAGTACCATTTTTGTAAGTTTTTGGTATAGGTCGAATCCATGACCTCCTACTTCCGTGGTGGATGCTCTAACCACTAGGCCACAGGAGCGGTTATAATAATCTTTAACTGACCTTTCTCATGGACTACACAACATAATTTGACCAGTGTTGAGAGAAAGCATACTGTCTTTTTATTGCCTTTAAGAGAATCAATGCTGATGTGTTATCAAACCGTTTGCCAGAAACAGTCTGGATTTTCCATTCTGGATCTATTCAATTATACTCAATACCTCTATTTTGTTTAATATTCTCCTTCGTAATTTCCTGTTTTTTTTTTCTGAAAGCTTTCTTTTCAGAATAATAAAAGACAGCTTGAATTTAATTTTCTCATGCTTGCATAATGCATAATAACTGTTGAAAATGAAAGTTGATGTTTCAATGTCTTGCATCATTCTGTGAGTATTCAGTGATATATAGTCAGTCATTAGAGAAACTGTTTAAAGTACAAAAGTTCAACAAAATGCATATGCATGATTCTGAAATGCAAACTTAAGCCTCCTTTGGAATTGATTCCTTTGTATTAAGCTGTTTAGCATGTAAGCCAGTACTATGACCATACATGTATCTACTGATAAGCAGTAGATTAGGGCTCAACCATTATGTTTCAAGGGGATGCAAGATATTTCTTTCGTACCCAACCATCTTATTCATAATTTTAAATACAGAAAGATTTATTAGATGTTGTTTTCATTAGGGCAAAATCTGTCCCAATTTGTTTTACTGATGATGATATGCATTGGTTGTATTATTTTGTAAGATGGCCCATGATAGACATTTGTGTCACATACAGTCATGACTGTTTTCTAAATATGAAGCAACTGTCCCACTTTGTTCTTGTTGAATATGGCAAGGTTTATTGTTTATGAATTTGTTATGGTCAAAAACTAAAATTGTGGGTGATCTTGTATCATAATGCCATGCACTTTGTAGCCTAGAAAGGTTTTCCTCAAAATTAGTCTGTACACATTTTGAAAATGCATCAATTTTAGAAGATTCTGCAGTTGCGATTAATAGTTGTAAAACTAAAATATTTGGAGTAAAACATAAATCATTATTTGTAGCTATCCAATAAAGCATTAGGAATCTGGAAGTATGTTCATGCTGATCTACTAGTTCATTTTGCTTTGGTCGAACTGGAACAGTGTACTTTTTCAGCATATTTTAATTTAAATTTGTGTAAAAAACAAGAAATCATGAAATATTTTTTGTATCCGACCTGTGTTTTTTTTATAGGCTTATAAGAGAACTTATTCAATATTGAGTTCATTATTGATGATGTGAAGTGATAATTGGTTGTATATAAAATGGGCTAAATTTGTAATCGTGTTCATCATGTAATACTAGGATTGGCGGTTCAAAACTGTATGAATATAGCTCTTCTTATAAAACCATTTGAACACTAATTCTTTCACATTTTGTACACAATATGATAAGTTGTGTGAATAGGTGTAGAGAACTTTTATTGTGGTATATATTTCTTGAATATATATTGGTCCCATTTCAAATCACTATTAATTGTGATTTCTAAATAATTTATTTGCTTCAGGCTGTCAGAATTTTCCCTCAATGAATATGATCTATTATTATTATGAGATTTATTTTCCTTTTGTTCTTTGTGCTGTATTTCATTTTCCGAATTGCATGCCTGTGAAAAGACAGACTTCAGCTATGCTGTACAGTTTAATTAGGGGGTGGAATGTCAAAACCAGGGCAAAGTTTAATAAGGGGGTGGAATGTCAAAACCAGGGCAAAGTTTAAATTGGGGGTGGAAAGTCAGAACCAGGGCAAAGTTTAATTAGGGGGTGGAAAGTCAGAACCAGGGCAAAGTTTAATTAGGGGTTGGAAAGTCAGAACCAGGGAAAAGTTTAATTAGGGGTTGGAAAGTCAGAACAAGGGCAAAGTTTAATTAGGGGGTGGAAAGTCAGAACCAGGGAAAAGTTTAATTAGGGGTTGGAAAGTCAGAACCAGGGCAAAGTTTAATTAGGGGGTGGAAAGTCAAAACCAGGGCAAAGTTTAATTAGGGGTTGGAAAGTCAAAACCAGGGCAAAATTTAATTAGGGGGTGGAAAGTCAAAACCAGGGCAAAGTTTAAACAGGGGATGGAAAGTCAAAACCAGGTGATATTTTGCCAGTTATAAATAATAATTTATAAGCCTCCTATATTTATATCCTGTTCTTAAATGAACAGTACCCAAGAGACCTTGTTCTTAAATATACCAGTTCCTCTAAAATAATTTATTTCTGTATCCAATGACAGGGAATGTACACACAAGAAAGCATGTGACATCTGCTGTTATGATTGATATATTAACTTCAAAGAATGAAAAGAGAGCAAAACATTTAAATGGATCACAGGTTCATATGATGTTGTCCATGTGAAATATGTGGTTTTTCATATCAAAGTACTTATGTTATGTTAACTTCCTTTTCTTGTCTCCAAATATCAATTAACACAGACTCATTTATAAGTGAGTTGACAGGTGTGTAGACCGAAATTTGGTTTTAAAAAAGTAATTTTTTCAAACTATAGATTTTTAAATAAATACCACCAAAAAAGCAAAAGTACAGTGTGGGAGGGTTTAAAACAAAGACAGACTAGAAATGGCAGTGAGATTTGTATTTGTTGATATCATTACACTTTTAAGATCTGTGTAGACTTGTTTCATGTTTATGTTAATTTGATGTTTACTTTACCACCATTTGAAGTTTTACAGTGTAATATTGCTTAGAGATGTCATGTTTATCAAGTAGTAATGTTATGAGTGATAACTGGATTGTTTCATTAATTGTTATTGTATTGAAATTTATATTGCATTATGGGTTTGTTATATCACAATATATCACAGTATGGTTTTAGGTTGTACACTGTAATGATCAATGTGACTATTCAGAAATTTGACATGATTACTTTGTGAGCTGGTATTTAGAGTGCAGGTGATTAGTAGGTTTGAAGTTGTTTCTGTGTAAACTAATTCAGTGTTTACGTTCCCTTGTTTCTTTCTCAAAGTTGTCAAGCTAGCTATCTAAACAAAAAAAGTACTTGAGTACCAAAATGTATTCTTTTTAACTGTTGAGAATGTTGTGTTTTTTTTTTTTCTTCAGCCATTGCACCATCATTTTACGAACACAGTCTACATTCATTTTAACATGATTTATTATACCGGTAGCTAGGTTTTTAGTGATGCTTCTGACAGGTTACATAGTCATCACTAAGCAATGGAGTAGTGAAATTGATTGCTGGTTGCTAATTAAAGTAGTGAAATTGATTGCTGATGCTAATTGGAATAGAGAAATTGATTGCTGGTTGCTAATTGGAGTAGTGAAATTGATTGCTGATGCTAATTGGAATAGTGAAATTGATTGCTGATGCTAATTGGAGTAGTGAAATTGATTGCTGATGCTAATTGGAATAGTGAAATTGATTGCTGGCTGCTAATTGGAGTAGTGAAATTGATTGCTGGTTGGTAATTGGAGTAGTGAAATTGGTTGCTGGCTGCTAATTGGAGTAGTGAAATTGATTGCTGGTTGCTAATTCTAGTAGTGAAATTGATTGCTGGTTGCTAATTGGAGTAGTGAAATTGATTGCTGGTTGATAATTGGAGTAGTGAAATTGGTTGCTGGTTGCTAATTGGAGTAGTGAAATTCGTTGCTGGTTGCTAATTGAGCAGTGAAGTTGATTGCTGGCTGCTAATTGGAGTAGTGAAATCGGTTGCTGGTTACTAATTGGAGTAGTGAAGTTGATTGCTGATGCTAATTGGAGTAGTGAAATTGTTTGCTGGTTGCTAATTGGAGTACTGAAATTGATTGCTGATGCTAATTGGAGTAGTGAAATTGATTGCTGGCTGCTACTTGGAGTAGTGAAATTGATTGATGGTGCTAATTGGAGTAGTGAAATTGATTGCTGGTTGCTAATTGTAGTAGTGAAATTGTTTACTGGTTGCTAATTGGAGTAGTGAAATTGATTGCTGGTTGCTAATTGGAGTAGTGAAATTGATTGCTGGTTGCTAATTGGAGTAGTGAAATTGATTGCTGGTTGCTATCATACCAATTGAGAAGTGGTCATGAATAGTGTTATTCTCTACCAAGTTCATGCACTTTATGCAGTACAGTATAAAGGATCCCATTGTGCATGGACAGTCATCAAACCAGTCATCAAGTAAATTAGCATAATAAGTATTGTTAAGTATGGACAGGTGTCAAACCAGTCATCAAGTAAATTAGCATAATAAGTATTGTTAAGTATGGACAGGTGTCAAACCAGTCATCAAGTAAATTAGCATAATAAGTATTGTTAAGTAGTCCTTGTACAGGTGGGACCCAAGCAGCACTGACTTCATTACTAATGTTAACAAAAAGTATAGAGTTTCAAACTAGCATTGATCATTTGGAAAAGGAAACAGATTTCAGGACCATACAATTACTTCATTATAATTTATATAGCTGTATTCCCCCTGCACTATGTGCCAGCCTAAAATATGGACAAATTTATATTTTACACTGTTTCATTATTCCACTATGCATAAAAGTCTTTTTCTATTTTAATAAGTCTTTCAAAAAGGGATTTGAATTAGTATGTTCTGAAAAGGCACATGTCATGTGGAAATCTTAACATTGCTTCACATTACTTTAATGAAGATGATATTCCATAAGGATTCATAGGAAATACATTTTGTACACTTGATTTCAGTTAGGCTTATTGTTCACAGCTTTGCTTCTGTCACAGTAAAGAACATTGTTTCACTTATAACTTATCACTTTTAAAATTCCGTAATAATTTAGTGTCAAGCCAGACTCTTCACATCATATTGTATGTATTGTATATATCGTACATAACAGATAGAAGGCCTCAAGGTAGATTAGTTCTGTAACTAATTGAGTTACCTTCTCTAAATAAAGTCTTTATTATTATGATGACATTTAGAGACATAAAAATTTATTTACTGAGGTGTGAGTACTGGTATCCCAGTAGTTTTGATGTGCTGGTCTACAATGGATGAATATTTACTGAGGCGTGTGTACTGGTATCCCTTTGGTTTTGATGTACTGGTCTACAATGGATAAATATTTACTGAGGCGTGTGTACTGGTATCCCAGTGGTTTTGATGTGCTAGTCGACAATGAATGAATATCTAAGAATATAATATGGTGGTGATTTTTTGTTGTTGTTTCCATGACATGCAGCAGGTCATCTTGAAGTCCAGTCCATCTATCCACCTGTTCTGTAAAGCTTGTTATATCGTGCAAAAGCTCTCATTTTAGACAAATGAGATTCCAATGGAATATTTTTATGCATATGGGGATGATATGAATTGAATTCCAGATCATAGCAGTTATAAAAATGTATAAACATTTTGGATCCTATTGGTATTGCATAGTTTCGGAAGAAAACCATGTAAAATTGTAAGGCAAAGAGCACTTTGGCTAGACAGTTTTGATTGGTATTCATTAAGTGAAGAAAAGGTAACCAGACCTGCCACCTGGACCTAGACAGATTTTGCACTGCACTACTCTGAAATACCTGGCCCGGTCTGGTTTTAGAATCAAAATTTGATCCTGCTAAATTACCAGCAATAATAAAATTAAACCGATACATTCCGAAACCATTATTTTATGGTTGATATAAATAGAGGTAAGAGGAGGTGGTGAAAACAGAATGGGATTGGAGAAACCTAACCTAATAAAACTGACCCATCTTAAGATAGTTCCCTGACTGTTATCTTGACCTGATACATCACAAAATATCCATACCTGTCTGTCCTTAGTGCATTTGTCTTTACATTTAGATGACCAGGTTAGATTTTCAGTCCATTATATTCCATTACAGTCTGTTACAGTCCATTACAGTCCATTACGGAAATATAAAATAATTTAAGATTCATTAGGTTTTTTTACAAATTAGGGAACAAGAACATTGCAGACTTGTGTGTCTGGAGCTATGAAAGATGCATCCAGCCCTTGCTGTAAACAAACGAATGAGCTTTATCAGATAAAAATGGAAAGGACAGTATTAGTAACTGAATTTTACAAACAGACATTTTTTTTTAAATTGACAGGTGTTTGGCAAATTCAGGATTCAATTGAATGTTTCCTATTGCATCCCCTCACACAGTTTTAATTCCAAAGACAGATCATTGAACAGTTTCGTATTGCATCCCTCACACAGTTTTAATTCTAAAGACAGATCATTGAACAGTTTCGTATTGCATCCCTCACACAGTTTTAATTCTAAAGACAGATCATTGAACAGTTTTATATTGCATCCCTTGCACAGTTTTAATTTTTAAGACAGATCATTGCGTAGTTAATCATGGCCTTCCGACCTAATCAGATGCTTAGAAATACAGGATACAATATTATTGATAAGATATCACCATTAC
Organism: Unio pictorum; assembly: GCA_030141615.1. NCBI lineage: Eukaryota > Metazoa > Mollusca > Bivalvia > Unionida > Unionidae > Unio > Unio pictorum. Next base: position 3,352,174 of record JARLTB010000121.1, on the reverse strand, counting down.
TGTCCTAACACATTTAGTAACGACATTACTTTTATAAATAATTGATTAGCTGTTAGAGAGTTATTCATCCATCAATAAGAACTGAGTGAGGGCATATTGACAAACAATTACCTATTCAGCATGTTAGAAAGATATAAATTACTTAGATTATCCAACTGACAGTGGCAAGTGTGGGAGATAGTAAGAAAGAAGAAAGAAAAAGTTAGATTCTCATGCATTTTTTTGGCAAACACTATGCATAATTAAATTTAGGAACATGGGATATTTTTTATAATATAATTGCTCAGAGATCATCATCTCCTTAAATGAATGGTAACGCCGTCATCCTTGATTATTTGGTGTAAATCATTTTACCTTGAGGACCTTCATCCTAATGTTAACTGGATTCAAAACAGGACTACCTTAATTATAAATACAGGTAAACATGCTATAAATGATATATAATTCATTCAGATTTCCAATCAAGTTTTCCTGTCAGTAACATTGTGAATTATTCCCAAACGTGAATACCTCCATCTGTCTGTTCATTACCATTTGCTATTCTGGTCCATAACTTTGCAATGGTTGTAAAGAGTCTGTTAGTCCATTACCATTTGCTATTCTGGCCCATAACTCTGTAATGATTGTAAAGAGTCTGTTAGTCCATTAACATTTGCTATTCTGGCCCATAACTCTGTAATGATTGTAAAGAGTTTCACTGATTTTACCCAGACACACATTACAGTGTATACCATTGCCAATCCCTTACTGCATTGTATTTCTGTAACTTGTTGCTTTTTCCAAGAGTTTAACTTTTGAACCACTGTATTGTAGCAGAGACTCCCTTGGTTAAACTACTCCAAGTCTCAATATCTCAGGTGTTTTATGACTGGTCTTTGTATTTGGAGTGATACCCTGCTGAATATCTCTAAGGACAGGCTTTCCTGAGTGTGATAGATTTCTACACCAGCAGGATACCTTCTTATTCTTGGCCTCTTGTTCACTGACTGGGTCACCGACTGAGTCACTGGGTCACTGAGTGGTCTTTTCTGTGTCCTGTGGTCACTGACTGTGTCTGGACTGGGTAATTATGTCATCAGGTTACTGACTGTGTCACTGAGTTGAAAACTGGGTTGCTTAGCTTGCCAAGTGAGTGACTGGACAGAGTGCAACAGATTTCTACCCCAGTGGGTTTCCTTCTTATTTCTGGCTTCTTGTCTGAGTCACTGAGTTGCTGAGTGGTTGACTGGGTGTCCTGTAGTCTGTGTCTTTGACTGAGTCTCTTGGTCATCAACTGGATCGCCTGGGTATCCAGGTCACTGACTGTGTTGCTGAGTCCCCAATTGTGTCACTAAGTTGCCAACTGGGTTACAGAGTAGCTTGCTGGTTCACTGACTGAGTCACAGACAAGGTCATTGGCTGCACATTGTTACTTTTTTAAGATTGACACAGAGAGAACAGTATGAAATGATGAGAGAAGATATATCTTAAGTTAAAATATGTATAAGATTTCCACTTCACTTTCAAGGGGATGTTTTTACACCCATGCTTCATAGCATACCATCATTGCAGAGACAGTTGGCATGTATATATACTCAGACGGAATCATGTGACCCAAAAATTAAGATGCTAGGCATTGCTACAAAGCCGGCTAACATTTCAAATCAAACATAAATTTTAACCAAAATGAAAATTAGTTGATTAAACAAAAATTACTGGGTTTTTTTCTCTTTAGACTATCTTATGGCAATTAAACTGTAATCATTTTTATGACAAATATCATAGCTATGTCCACTACCTCAAGATCAAGGTCACAGCAATGCAAACTAGAGATCAGTGCTCTATCTCCATGTATGGATTTATGTATTAAATGAATTTCAATAAAACTGTTAAATATCGTGACTTGTCAGTGACTCATGCATATTCAATGTCGTACTCCCTGCATTCAAGGTTAAGGGATAGCGTTATAACTTAGTAGCCATTCTCAGGGATGTCAGTCTTTTCTTGCAGATGTTTGGAAGGTCCACATCTTGTTATACAGCAATCAGTTCCTAGTTCATATGTCAAGGTCATTAGTGACAAGAAGGTCATGAAGCAATCCTATCATACACTATTACTCTTCTCTTCCCACTGATTACCTAAAATATTACTGTTTGTTACCTAGACCCAAACCACACCATATTATAAAAACAGACTAATTATATTTTATCAGATGGATGGATGGATGGACGGATGGATGGACAGACAGACAGACAGACAGATAGAAGAAAGATAGATAGATAGATAGATAGATAGATAGATAGATAGATAGATAGATAGATAGATAGATAGATAGATAGATAGATAGATAGATAGATAGAAAGATAGATAGATAGATAGATAGATAGATAGATAGATAGATAGATAGATAGATAGATAGATAGATAGATAGATAGATAGATAGATAAGAGATAGACAGACAGACAGACAGACTAGATAGATAGATAGATAGATAGATAGATAGATAGATAGATAGATAGATTGATAGATAGATAGATAGATAGATAGATAGATAGAAAGATAGATAGATAGATAGATAGATAGATAGATAGATAGATAGATAGATAGATAGATAGATAGACAGACAGACAGACTAGAGAGAGAGATAGACATAAAGATAAACAGACAGGCAGACTAAGATAGATTTTCTAAGAGTTATAACTTTCTCTTCATCAAATATTTATTGATTTATTGAAGAAAAATAAACAATATAACATTGCTAATTTTCACTTCATTGTTATGGAAATGAGGAAGCTTTCAAGAGACGTTATTGTAATATTCAAGTGACTTGAAGCATATGAATTAGTGTTTCCTAGGGGAAACAATGGAGTGAACCAGGTATTATAACATTGCTGGAGACATTAGACTAATCTCTCTTTCACTGAATTGTAATCATTCTGAATATTGCTACATCTCTTTTGCTTTCAAATTGTCAGAAAAGGTTTGGATTTGTTTTAGACAGTTTCATTTTCGGCTACATAGTCAACATCTTGATTTTCATTGTTTGTTAATTTCAGTTCTTGCAGTCATCTCTTTATTTTTCTCTTCAAATTTTCCAAGAATCTCCAAAGTCTATTGTAGAACTAATAATTGTGGAGAATTCACCTCCACCCACCCTGCTAATGAATAAAGGGGAGAATTTTCTGAACTGAGAAAGATTTTAATGTATAAATAATGGTAGGGCTTGAAATACAATGTGTGACGTTTGTACATTCAGTTTATTTTTCTGTGTGATATTTAAATAACAAATATTGTTGATCCAACAATAACATTATAACTACAGGCCATGAATCCCTTTTGTTTGAAATACAGATACCTAGTTTTGTAAATCCCTTCTTGGCAGACGTTTAAGAATAAAACTGACCCCTTGACATCTGTGTGAGTCAATCTGTCTGTCCATTCACACCCTAGACTAAGGTCAGTTATATTTATCTCAAGGTTAAAGTTTTACTTTCTTGCTACATAATTGAAATTAATGTGTATTGTTGAGTTCATATGTGTATGTTGGTCTGTGGATCTTTCCATTTTTTTTGCTTCAGGTTTTTCCTCCACCAGATAACTGACCACTGGCTACTTTACACAAATTAGCATGTGATGAAAAAATGTGTTAAACCCACAATAAATACATCATGATGATATAAGATTGTCACATTTATATTCAGTACTAGGTTTATTTTAAATTCCTAACAATATTTGAATATTACTCAAGGTGGTTTAAAAAAAAGAGATTTCTGTTTTGTATCCCATCATAACCATTATATCTTTATAACAACAAGATGTGAAACCTTGTCACATAACATCTCATTTGAAGACTGAAGATCCTATTTAGCAGTTTTGTATTTGTTTCTTATTACTGTAGGAATAGCATTAGCTGTGTAGAATTATACACGGCCTTTTGTAATGTTTACAGTATTCTAGCCATGTCCCTTGACAGGTTTCAATTCCCTTGCACTTTCCGTCAATTGTAATGACTGATTTGTTACTGCGATAAAGATCTTGTATTGTATTTGTTCAGAGATATTCTTCTTCTTTCATTCACACAGTCAATTAACATAGAATAAAACAACCAAGGAAGGGGTTTTTATTGTGTGTTTCTGTCATGTATGTTTGTGTCAATCCTTTCAAAGGAAATTTAGTTTAAATTTCTTCATGTAAAGTGATTATTTGCAAGGTTGGTATGCCATGTATCTTATGTTTTTATCTGCATGTATTTTGCATGTGTATTGCATGTATTATATGATAATATTCCGTTTAATACATTATTATTCCTGTAGATTAATTGTATGTTTTGTCATTCTAGATGTCTGCATTGTTTTTTTTTTGTCTGTATGAGCACAATGTCTATCTTGCCATTATTGTGTACATGTATGTTGCTGTTTTGTATTCTTCTTATAATTTTGGATTCTGTCTTTTAAGCACTAATAGAAGCACAATACTTAGAAATAGTATAATGCAGTAATAATGAATATTGTAATGACCATAAGATTTGTTTTTTTATTGTATCAAAATTCCTGCAAAATATCTAACATTGTATCACAAATTCCCACAAAATAGATAACAATGTCTCACAATTCCTACAAAATAAAAAATATTGTATCAAAATTCCCCATGACACATTGTATCTAAATCCAGACAAAATATATAAAATAAAATATATAAAATAAAATATATAAAATTGTATATAAAATAAAATATATAAAATAAAATATATAAAATAAAATATATAAAATTGTATATAAAATAAAATATATAAAATAAAATATATAAAATAAAATATATAAAATTGTATCAAACTTCCCACATAATATGTAAGTTTTGCTGTCAATTATTTTCATACCAGTATTGCAGTTGTGAGGTTTTTATCAGTATAATAGTTAAAACTTCATGTGGTATTATGTAATCTTATAAAGAAGAATCTGATAAAGTGTGACTTTGTTCAAGTACACTGTAAGGTCGTTACCATGGTGATAATTTGCCTGCAACGACAATTCCTTATTTCTCATGAGCACTCATAAACAAAAATGTGCTAGCAGCAAAAACAGTGCAACAATATTTGAAATATAGATGATAGTACCAGTTTTATTAATTGATAAATGACTACATGGAAGAGAGGCGTTAACTAGCTCATTGAGAGTACATGAAGGCCATGTTGTTGGATCACAATGGCAATAAAAGTTTATTTACACTTGCAGTGATTGTTTAAGTTTAAGCATATTCATGACAAAGGAGGAAATCTCCAAACAGACTGCTACAGGTGGTTAAAGATTCTCAATCTTATTATACAGAACAATATCACATAATGAGACGCTATTCTGTATATTGCACTTGTACAAAGTGTTCACAGATATACAGATATCCATGTGCTGATATATCCTAACACATCATACTCCTAGTATACACAAATATGCAAATCCCTATTAACTAATGTTAGAGTGTAGTGGGTTATTGCCCATGGCTTGTGAAGATGACTGTAAGTTATCTTCATTCAACAACTTGCATTGCTTGTTTGATAAGCTATGATTTATAACCCATGTCACCACTAATGGTAGATATCAGTCAAGATTGAATCCCATACTTTACACACAAACTAAGTTTCCATTTTCGTCTCTCAACAATGGTAGACATCAGCAAAAATGATTAAAATAAAAAAAAATTAATCAAATGCACTATTATGCTTTACACACAAAATAATTGTCCATCTTCATCTCTTTATATCAAGTTTTTCAAGGAACCTCTTCATCTTTTATTTATGTGTTCATTTAATTCTCAGCTTTTAGTATTTGCAAAAAGTTTCTACAAGTCTGCATGTTTAATTTCAGAATCGGTGAAGGAATCTACTACAGAAGAAGAAGACATTTCGCCACAGAGAATGGATGTTGGTAAGTAATAGCAAAATGGATGACATCAGAGTTTTGGAGGAAAGGAAGGGGGTGGGATGTTTTATCTGTAATAAAGTTTGCACCTTGTAAGGTAGACGAGATTTGGATTTATCCTTTGATTCATTTAATGTACATAGTAAACCAGAACAGCATATACTTTTGCATTTCAAGGCAGACTGTACTTAGTAAACAAGAACAACATGGTCTAACAATTTCTTTGCTAAGTACAATGTACATAGCAAACTGAAGTGCATGAAAGGAAAACAAATCAGGTACAAGGAGAATCATTTAATATACCAACACATTATTGGCTTTAGAGTTGGATGGAGCAATAAGAGGTAATTACACCTTAATGGACTCTATGCTAGCAAGACCTATGACTATCAAAGGCACCTTGATATCAAAATGCCTGTTGTTGTAACAATGACTGTGATATCAGGGTATATGTTGATAAAGGACACACTACTGGGCATATCAAGTTATGTCTATAATAGATATCATACTCTCAAAACACATGTCACTTAAAAACATTTTTCTATCAATAAAATATAATTTAGATGATAATTATATTTAAGGGACATTCATCTGTACATACTATAGACTTGATCAGTGATCCGTACATACTATAGACTTCATCAGTCATCTGTACATACAGTAAACTTAATCATTTATCTGTACATACTGTAGACTTAGTGATCTGTACATACTGTAGACTTAATCAGTGATCCATACATACTGTAGACTTAATCAGTCATCTGTACATACTGTAGACTTAATCAGTCATCTGTACATACTGTAGACCTAATCAGTCATCTGTACATACTGTAGACTTAATCAGTCATCCATACATACTGTAGACTTAATCAGTCATCCATACATACTGTAGACTTAACCAGTCATCTGTACATACAGTAGACTTAATCAGTCATCTGTACATAATGTAAACTTAATCAGTCCAGCAGTCATATGTACATATAGTAGACATAATTGGTCATCTGTACATCCCATAGTCATCTGTACATACTGTAGACTTAATCAGTTAGACAGTCTTCTGTACATATTGTACATTTCTTTGTGCATGAATACATTTCAGTTTTGCAAATTAGTTTTGATTCTTTTACTAATTGGAACATTGGACTCCATAAATCCTGTTGCAGGCACAATCGAGGTACAAGTGGTGTGCTTCCATGGGTAGCCATTTTAGAGATGCACCAAATTGGAGAAGAAAAGTAGCACAAAAATCTGGTTACATTTGATAATTGAGAGTATTCTGATGAAATAACATATATCCAAAGATTGAATACAAATCAGGGGTGGGGGTAGGTGTGTGGTTGCAAAATGTCTGTTTTGCACATTGTGCCATATTTCCAGTCATTGTAGTAAATAAAATAGTAGGACAAATATTGACACCAAGGAGTAATTACCTATTAGAGTTGATCAATTGATGACTTGTTTGTAAATCAGAAGAATTATTCTTTGTATAATAACATTTTAGAATGAATTTGCCACTCTTGAAAAAAATCTAAATCTGTTTCACAATACCTTATAAAAAGAGATGAATCAGGTATTTACTAATATGGAATTTACTGAAGTCACACATTTTCAGCATGAGTGAATTTCACATTTAAAAATTTTCTTCAAAATTGATGACAAAATCAATAATAAGTATGCATACATGGCTCGCTGTCTTATTTTACCTCCATGGCAATTGGTATTTACTCAAAGGTAGATAACTGTATATATTATATATGCATATATGGTAATAAGTTCCTAGCATACTCACCCATATTAAGGTTACCTCATTATAAAGAATTATTTGCCTTTTGTTCCAATGCCCCGTACTGACAGCTTTATTTTTATTCAAATAATGGATTGAGTGAAGAACCAGGACCCTATTGAATCTATTCCATTTTTTTCCCACCGCTGCTAGCATATAAAGAGATTATCAGAATCAGTCACATGCTTTGGTGTGAGATAGGGCTGCAGTCCCAGATGAGGAATATAATCTTGGGACAGGAATAATGCTGTTCCAAGTTTTTGTCCACAACAATTCTGACCCATGGTGAGATTTTTCAATCTCATACCATTACATGTGACTGCTTAATTTTCTTTAACCGTGTATCATTTTTCTCTAACCTTGTGGTTAATTAATTTATAATACTGAATAAGTCATTATATGTTGTAAATAAAATAGACATCCCCTGTCAGTTTTAGGTCAGCAGGTATACTGATGTGAGATTAGAGATATCCCACATGGCTTTCTCATATGGGTAACCTATATCAATAATGTATAGATATGAGATATGGTTATCATATATCTAGCAAAAGAAACAGGTACTTGGATCGATGCATTTAGGTTTTGTTTATTAATTGGTAGTTGCTGGTTTGGTTTGGTGCTTTCTGGCAGAGCAACACAAGCATGTTTGGGTTTTGCATGAGGCAATTGAAGTAAAGCATCTTGCCAAAAAACACACAGCTGTAGCTGACTTGGGCTGGTCAGAAGCTAAGATTCAAATCCATGCTCTTTTGATCTCACGTCTGGTATGCTAACCACTGCACTGTCTCAATTAGTTGCCTTTCATGACATGCAGGAGAGTGTATAGTCCGAGTTCTCTCTGACCCTTGTCACCCCATTTAACATATTTGGACATTTATATTAGGGTGCCGAGCACATGTCAGCTGTTTTTATTTGTACGGTATCATGTGACTACCACCTTGCTGTGGTTTCTGCATAGTGAATCTGGTTTTCTTCAAATTGCAGCAACATTTACATTTAATTTACATTTTTTGGTCATTGTTTTCGTAACAATTAGTTTGAAAACTTTATGTTTCTTCATTTTTTTAAGCATGATTATCTGACATTCATTTTTATGTTGGATTTGTTTTCCTACAGCAAACCAGAGATGGCACATGGTTGATACCATGTGACTGTTTGACCTCTGATGTCATTGACATGTAGGTTGCGAGATTTGTGTAGTCACTTGATTAAGAATGCAAATGGCTAGATCAGGTCAAATTTCAGCAACAATGCACTTTTGTCTTGTCTATCAGTGGATTAAAGACAAAACGAATGCTATGCTCATGATTATTGAGAAGATAAATCATATTCTTATCGATTTCATGCAGGTATATGTCGATGGAAGATCGTTAAAGTTTGCTGGGCCGGCAAGTAAGCGTCTACCCCATGCCTACACCAAATGGTGTCAGCGAATTCCAACTTTTTGATAGGAAATGTGCTCTGACCCTACACCTCATCATAAATGTCCAAATATCAAAATTGGGTGGCAAGGGTCAGAAAAAACTTGGACTAGAGAGTGTATTGGGCATACATATGGCTGAGGTATGCTCGGAAATAGATACCTGATATAAAACAGGTGTTCCCTAGAAAATCTTTTTTAAATGTGTCTACACTAAACCTTATATTGAATCATTTGTAACTATGTCTACTCACATCAAAATCCTATTGGGCCCTATCAAAATATGCCTACTCCAGGCCAAAATCATAGTGGACACAATGTAAACATGCCTACTACAGTCCATAATCCTACTGGGCCCTATGAAAATATGCCTACTTGAGGCCAAAATTCTATTAGCGCCCTTTGAAAATATGCCTATTCCAGGCCCAAAAATAATTTGGGTTATATGAAATATGCCTACTTCAGGCAAAAATTCTATTGGGCCCAATGAAATATGCCTATTCCAGGCCAAAATTATATTGGGCCCTATGAAAATATGCCTAATCCAGGCCAAAATCCTTGTAGACTTAATGTAAATATGCCTAGTCCAGGTGAAATTTCTATTGAGCCCTATGAAAAAATAATAAAATTATATTGGGACCTATGAAAATATGCCACCTCCAGGCCAAAATTTTATTGGGCCATATGAAAATATGCCTACTTCAGGCCAAAATCCTTGTAGACTTCATGTAAATATGCCTAATTCAGGCTAAAATTCTATTGGGCCCAATGAAATATGCCTATTCCAGGCCAAAATTATATTGGGCCCTATGAAATATGCCAACTCCAGGCCAAACTTATATTGGGCCCTATGAAAATATGCCTACTCCAGGCCAAATCCTTGTACTTAATGTAAATATGCCTACTTTGGCTAAAATTCTATTGGGCCCAATGAAATATGCCTATTCCAGGCCAAAATTATATTGGGCCCTATGAAAATATGCCTACTCAAGGCCAAATCCTTGTAGACTTAAGGTAAATATGCCTACTTCAAGACAAATTTCTAATGAAAAAATGCCTATCCCAGGCCATAATCCATTGAATCAAGTGTAAAATCAGATGCAGATAGTCATATTTAAATGATGTCAATAGTGACAATCTAATTTGATGATTGCCCCACCATTTTTACTTTGACTTTATTCAGTCCAATGCTCAACTTACATTATATGTACACAATTCGGATTTCATTAGTTTTCTGTCCCAAGTATCATTTTGATAAACTATTGTGACATAAATTGACCAAGTTTTATGTGCATGATGATGTACACACACAAACACACACACACACACACACACACACACACACACACACACACAACTCCTTTTTCACAATTTAAATTCCATTGTTTTTAAAAGTTAACCATGACTAACTTTTTCCAGACAGTACATTTTGCTGGTGTTATTAACTTGCAGCTGTCTACATTTCATGTATGACTTTATTTTGTAAAATTGCATTGTCATATTTACTGATTTGCATTGTCACAGTAGATCATGTTTTAAAAGGTGGCAGATAATGTACATACCATTTGTTACTTAGGTGTGAAATAAATGGTAGATGGTACATGGATAATTTGACAGTTGCACTTGACTGTGAGAGATAAAATCTAGCATTAGATAGAAGAACCCTGTTCCAAAATCTTCTTTATTGAAGTGGAACCTTTAACATGTGATCTCCCTTATGATGTATACTAATGTTATACATTGCATGGGAAGCCCAATGAATCTTTGCAAGAAATTTTCTTATAACATTTTCCGCCATTTTGATAACTAATCTTGCATTATGAAAACCACATTTATATCTAAACTTTATTTATTGAGGATACTAATGAAAGATGCACACTGACAGTTACACAAGAAAAGTTGTTTTATTTATTGAATCTTTAACTTGTTAATAGATTCAAACACACAAATGAAAATTTATATTATTTATTAAATCATTATATTATTTATTGAACCATTATATCATTAATTGAATAATATCATTAATTGAATCATTATATCATTAATTGAATAATATCATAACCTGAATCATTATATTAGTTGACTCATTATATAATTAAATGAATATCATTAATTGAATCATATCATTAATTGAATCATATCATTAATTGATCATCATTCTTTGAATCATTAAATTGCTGATACCACATCCTGCTCCTGTATAATATTTAAAGTAAATGATTAATTTATCTCTTGTTTCATGGTACATCAACACTTGAAAGGTTCCACTCTACTGAGACCATTAGAATGCCTCTGCCAAAAGATATGGTAGCTGATTTATCTTGGTCAGGACAGGATTCTGACTTAGCTTTTCTGGTCATGAGTTGGGTATGCCAGTCATTAACGTCTAGTAAAGTCAATAACTTTTTGGCAATACTTGTGTTTTAATAATACGGTCTGATTTTACTTTATTAGTACCCTGGTTATGTTAAAATCCATGGATACATATACATATATCTTAAAACTTAATATAAAATATAAAATCTGAATCCCTTCTGGAATGAAAATAAAAACAGAATTCTAAATTATTATTTTTTATGCATATTATTTTATGCAGTTCATTTATTCAACTATTCCTCAGTTCTAATGATATTCAGTACTGCTTTCTTTCTTATAGTCTCTTTTTCTCAGATAAAAATGGGTAATATTATTTCAGTTAAAATCAATTGCATTTAAACTCATGGTTGGACAAGAACTTTATGAAACACTCAAATTTTATGAGAACTTTTGAGAACAACAATACTAAAATCCAAAATGTTAGACCATTAATTGAAGCCATGTTAAATTGTTCCGATGTTTAAAGACTTTGTATTCGCTGTCAGAAAAGCGGCTTGAAACTTTTGTCATGGCTGTATTAATGATTAGACAGAGACAAGCATTACTTAGCATAGACAGGGTTAATGTCGTTATGGATTTGATATTGTATATACCAGGATAACCCTAACAAGGTACTGGTGCATAAGGTCAGCCATGGTGTAGGCTCTTGGCTTATGAATAAGGGCCAGGTAGATATAAATCAATTTGATTGAGGTTTAAAATCCATACCAGCTGATAACCATTCTTCACACTATACTGTGACACACTTTTTGTTCCTACACAGATATAGTTACTTACTTCTAACAGATATTACCTGTCAGTATGAAAGGCAACAGATGGCTGGGTTGGATTACTGTTTGTATGATACATTTCTCTGAGAAATTGAACTATACAACAGTGATACACATGTGCAATACAAATGGAAAATTTCCAGTTTAGGAAATGGAAATCAGGATTGTTATGAAAAATTATACGTCAGTTTGATGCAAATTGTGTGCAGTTTCAGAGGAAAGTGTCAAATATTTAATTAAAAACAAAAAATGGGAGCTAATACAGTTAGCTGGATATGGATAAATAGTTTTTGTTAACTTTGTTTTTATGTGAATTTATCAGTTGCTTAAATGTTATTTTTTGTTGAGGTATGGTGATTCAGTGGTAGAGCGCAGGATTCACATTGCCAAAGTAATTTGGTCTCATTATTCCTATCTGGACCAGCCCAAGGTAGCTGTCTCATGGTCCTTCGGCAAGGTGCTTTACTTAATTGCCTTGGTACTAAATAGTCATCGATGTGCTGATGTGTTGTTACCTTACTTTCCATTATTCATTATTATATATGATGAGATTGTCTTTCCTTTTGATTCACATACAAACTTGACCCATAATTAACTCTTATAAAAAGAAAAAAAGGAACAGTAAAATCAGTGGTATTAAGCAAAAAAAACACAAATTCCATGCTTTTACATTGGATAGCATTTCTTCTAGACAATATTTCTTGTCATATATTAACAAGTAAAGAAGGAAAAGCCAAAATATTCATATGAAATTGTTTATCAAGTTTGTCTCATCTTCATGGAAACGAAACATACAGTGAATAGTTTATGCTCAGTGACAACAGTGACTTATTGTATTACCAATAGGCCTGTTGTTGTTGGAATGAGATTAATGTTCTTTTTTTTTCTTCTGAATCATTTTCGGGTAAAGAAATGTATGATTATTATAAAGATGAATTCGTATTTATATTGACTTGTTTACAATTTATTTGAATCATGGGTTTTCATGTGGATTGAAAAAGAGCTCAGCCTTAAAGCAGAATATGACAAGGTGACAAGAGTTGGCATTCCAGAAGCTTATATTAATTTTGGGTTATCTTAATCCATATGACTCTCTTTGGATCAATAATTTCATTCTTTGAGGATGTCTGTATACAGCTGTGGCACAGACCTATGGATCATTAATGGATGACAAGCTTGAGTAAATTACTGACGAAGTAATTCTCACAAAATTACTGTTTTTGCTACAAGTCAGTTTTGTACATGTACCTACCCATGAATTTTGTGACTGAAATCTTACCTCAAGTTTAAAAATAATTCATAAATTTGTGGCGGGAGATGAATTTTACCCTAAAAGGAGCAGTGCTTACTGGATCCTAAAGTATTGGCTTGCAGCAAATGAACAATCCATGGAAAGTTGTTCCCAATTAAAATGGGTTCCTCCATGAAATCTGTACCTCTAAAAAAATCGCAAATTCACTGTATAGTATGAATATTCATTATATGCTTGAGAGTCATCCAAATTTCACATACAACCTGTATGTCCTTGGATGAATTACAGGTCAAGGTTGACTGCTTTTTGAAAAAAGACACTTATTACCATTTTTTCTTGGCATGGTTTGCAATAAAGTGTAAGTAAAGTATAACAAGTGTTTACTCTGTCTTAATAGATGTGAACAAATCCATCTCATCAGAAATAGTATTTGGATTATAATGATATAAAGGGCAAAAAAGTATTGACCTTGAAAATTTATTGAGGCTTCTCTTGTTGTCTCTGGAGTATGTGATTATTATATCATCATAACTGTTACCGCATTGCTGAAAAGTTTTGTTTCTTTAATCTGACAGATATGTATTAATGTTCCCGATGTATAAACTATTTTGTAACTGTTCTTTTAATTCAAGGTTATCCTTGGGACAATTTGTTTAAGCAGACATAGGTGAAAATAAATAAATTAGCATTAATCTTGCAAAAGGAAATCAATTTATGAACAAACAAAAAAAAGAAATTTTAAAAATGGCAAACAGCTTAATGGAACAAGTTATTCAAGGATCATTTGTGCATGTTCATAATGAGGATTATTACACAGTTCAGAAAGCCATAACAGTCCTTGGCTTAGGGTCCCCAGAACATACTATATATTCCTCCAAAAAGTCCCTATCAGGGGGAGATAACCCCAGACTGGAATTCCAGCATACAAGTTCTAGTATACATGGAGTATTGAAAAGACAGAAAACTATAGAGGAAGCCATATATGTACAGGGGTTAGTGTCCCATGAGAACACAAAAGTCAGTTTGACTAGTAGCAGAGATAAAGAGAAACTAACTCAGTATGGGAGAGGAAAAAATAATTCACTGTCAGAAGAAATACCCAGAACAGAGGAGAGATTGTCATTTAGTAACTTCAAGAAAGGTTTGTACATATCCACATATCTCATGCTTTTTATATTCCCATCATCCATCAGTATTTTTATATTCCCATCATCCATCAGTATTTTTATATTCCCATCATCCATCAGTATTTTTATATTCCCATCATCCATCAGTATTTTTATATTCCCATCATCCATCAGTATTTTTATGGCATTGTCTTTTAATATGTCTGTATATTAACAGTTGCTTGTCTTGCCAAAACGTTGTATGGGTTGGACATGATTTTTAAGGATTCTTTTTTTACGATATATGTATATATATATATATATATATATATATATATCAGGCCCTGTATGTACAATGTGTATGTGTGTATATCAGACCTTTATTCACAGTGTGCATGTGTGTATATCAGACCCTTTATTCACAGTGTATATGTGTGTATATCAGGTCCTCTATACACAGTGTGCACGTGTGTATATCAGGCCCTTTATTCACAGTGTGCATGTGTGTATATCAGGCCCTTTATCTACAGTGTGTACCATATTTTCGTGTATATAAAGTGCATACGTGTATACTGCAAACACGCAGATATAGCGTGGAAATTCTGTCTTTGTGCAGAAGATATCTTGGATTGCACGCCCATGCATTTACTGCACGGTAACCAACACAGGCCTGCCGGAGGTGCCTCACCTGATATGTGTTACGAGGCTGTTTATTGTCTCTCGCTCACCATCCAGCGATTTAACAATGGCACCTTTATCCCTTTCTGTTCGTAATAAATACCGGTATTACCAGTACAGTCGTAAATGAAGCGTCATAATATTTTTCGCATAAACAGAGACAAAATAGCATCTGCTAAAAATCTATGTGTATTTACAAGTTTCAACTAATTTCTGACTGGAATGCATGCATGCCGGTATAGGGATGTTAATATAATTGTTTTTCTCCAAAACCGATTATTGTTTGTAGAATTCAGATTTTAAACCGATTATCTGTTTTTGTCTTATGTAGAAATTACAAGAAATATATTCTTATAATGCAAGTTAGTGTATGCCTTTTGCAAATAAAAGATATTCATTACACACCATAATGTACAGACGCACAAGCAGTGCAACATGGTGTCAACTTTGAATTGTTTTTTTTCTACTTAAAGATTTGAATAAACCTCATTTATACTGTATGTGTATGAAAGAAATCTTTTATTAATTGTCACTGGTTTGGCTGTAAAAAAAAAACCTGGGATAACGTGCTGATGCATATACTGCGCCGGGGGGGGGGGGGTTTGCGTTGATTGTAAAAACGTGTATAATGCGCGCGTTATATGCGAGAAAATATGGTATGTGTGTATATACGGCCCTGTATCATCAGCATGTGTTGTACATACCAGGCCCTATATCCTCAGTGTGTGCGGTACATACCAGGTCCTATATTCATGAATTAATCTATCAGGCCTTGTATTCTCAATGTGTATTGACCATACCAGGTCTGCATTCATGTATTATATACATCAGGCCAAATTAATAATTCTCAGTGTGTGTTGTACATACTAGGTCATTTATTTAGTGATTTATCTCCCTCTGTATTCTCGGCGTGTGTTGCATATATCAACCCTTGTATTGTTAGTGAGTGTTGTATGTATAAGGCCTTGTATTTTAATGAGTGTTGTATGTATGAGGCCTTATATTGTTAGTGAGTGTTGTATGTATAAGGCCTTGTATTAGTGAGTGTTGTATGTATAAGGCCTTGTATTATTAGCGAGTGTTGTATGTATAATACCTTGTATTGTTAGTGAGGGTTGTATGTATAATGCCTTGTATTGTTAGTGAGGGTTGTATGTATGAGGCCTTGTATTCTTAGTGAGTGTTGCATGTATAAGGCCTTGTATTCTTAGTGAGTGTTGTATGTATAAGGCCTTGTATTCTTAGTGAGTGTTGAGTGTTGTATTATGAGGCCTTGTATTTTTAGTACATATTGTATTTATCAGGTCCGATATTCTCAAATGTGTTTGAGAATGAAACTCAAACTCATTTCATTTGAATGGACTGTTCTTCTAGCATGAAACGTTTATCTGATTTGGTCCATGGATGATATTTAATTAAATTAGTAATTTATTTAAATTAATATAATTTTACTTTTTTTTCTACTTGACATCGAGATTCTTGCTTTTAAAGGTTGAAAAATTCAGATCATGCTTTCCTGGAAATATGACTGACATATGGAAGGAAACAGAAAATTTAATTCCTCAGTAATTAATCTTTTTTTCTTTCATTTCAGACAGGGTTCATACTCCTGTATCGTCCAGACTTCCTTTCGCTGGTGAGTTAATAACATCAAGTAACACAAAACAGTCCTTGTAACACAACACAGTCCTTGTAACACAACACAGTTCATGTAACAATTATTTCCAAACAAACTTATGATGATAACAACCCAGGGATGGAATAATAAGGTTCATCATCATCATCATCATCATCATCATCAAATTTCTCTCATCATCACTATCATTTTATCATCATCATCATCATCATCATCATCATCATCATCATCATCATCATCATCATTAAATTTCATTAATCATCACCATCCTGTTATCCTTATCATCATCATTATCACTATCATCCATGTCAGCATATATTGATGTTTTACATTATATTTCTGGTTGTTCATAATCAGGTGATAACAATAGGCATCAAACAATTTTACCAGTGATTAGATTTGTTGTGCTGTCTAATATGATAACCCAAAAATGTGAACTTAACATTGTGTCTCTCTCTCTCTCTCTGTGTGTGTGTGTGTGTGTGTGTGTGTGTGTGTGTGTGTGTGTGTGTGTGTTAATCACTTCTTAGTGTCAGAAGTCATTTGGTGCCATTTCTTCAAACCAATCATTGGAGATTGTCATCCCATACAAAGAAAGTATTGCAGATATATGGTGTTATTGTATATCTGACACAAATGCCTAACTTGTGCAGAACTCCTAAAAGGTGAATATTGACCAGAGAGCATTCCCTGACTATATTTCCACTATGTGTGGAACACATAATCTTGTTATCAACTTTCCCATCAACTGTGAGACAGACTTATTTAAATATGTACAAAATTAGGGAACTTAATTATGGTTTACCACCAAGAAAATTTAGGACTTTTAATGGAATGTAGTTTATATATGAAATTTATATCAGTTTTATTAACATATTGTTTACCAGCATTTTTTTTCTTTATTTTTTATTTTATATAAATTTTGACAGAATTTTAATATCTTTATATTTTATTTTATATAAATTTTGACAGAATTTTAATATCTTTATATTTTATTTTATATAAATTTTGACAGAATTTTAATATCTTTATATTTTATTTTATATAAATTTTGACAGAATTTTAATAGTTTTCTTGATGTTCATTATATATTAGCATATATAAGTTGGATTATGCAAATTGCACATACCCAGATCTGCTCTAATATCATGTGTCATCAGATCTGTGAAGTTTGTTTTGGAGTAATCAATAGAAGAAGCTAAATATACCCTGATCTGCCAATCTAAATAGACCCTGATCTGCTATCTATATAGACCCTGATCTGCCAATCTAAATGGACCTTGATCTGCCAATCTAAATAGACCCTGATCTGCCAATCTAAATAGACCCTGATCTGCCAATCTAAGTAGACCCTGATCTACCAATCTTTATAGACCCTGATCTGCCAATCTATATAGACCCTGATCTGCCAATCTAAATAGACCCTGATCTGCCAATCTAAATAGACCCTGATCTGCCAATCTATATAGATCCAGATCTGCCAATCTAAATAGACCCTGATCTGCCAATCTTTATAGACCCTGATCTGCCAATCTAAATAGACCCTGATCTGCCAATTTAAGTAGACCCTGATCTGCCAATCTAAATAGACCCTGATCTGCCAATCTAAATAGACCCTGATCTGCCAATCTAAATAGACCCTGATCTGCCAATCTATATAGACCCTGATCTGCCAATCTAAATAGACCCTGATCTGCCAATCTAAATAGACCCTGATCTGCCAATCTAAATAGACCCTGATCTGCCAATCTAAATAGACCTGATCTGCCAATCTAAATAGACCCTGATCTGCCAATCTTTATAGACCCTGATCTTCCAATCTAAATAGACCCTGATCTGCCAATCTAAATAGACCCTGATCTGCCAATCTATATAGACCCAGATCTGCCAATCTATATAGACCCTGATCTGCCAATCTAAATAGACCCTGATCTGCCAATCAAAGTAGACCCTGTTCTGCCAATCTTTATAGACCCTGATCTGCCAATCTAAATAGACCCTGATCTGCCAATCTATATAGACCCTGCTCTGCTAATCTAAATAGACCCTAGATCTGCCAATGTATGTAGACCCTGATCTGCCAATGTATGTAGACCCTGATCTGCCAATGTATATAGACCCTGATTTGCCAATCTAAATATACACTGATCTGCCAATCTAAATAGACCTGATGTGCCAATCTAAATAGACCCTGATCTGCCAATGTATCTAGACCCTGATCTGCCAATGTATATAGACCCTGATCTGCCAATGTATATAGACCCTGATGTGCCAATCTAAATAGACCCTGATCTGCCAATGTATATAGACCCTGATCTGCCAATCTAAATAGACCCTGATCTGCCAATCTAAATAGACCCTGATCTGCCAATCTAAATAGACCCTGATCTGCCAATCTAAATAGACCCTGATCTGCCAATCTATATAGACCCTGATCTGCAAATCTATTCAGACCCTGATCTGCTAATCTATATAGACCCTGATCTGCAAATCTATATAGACCCTGATCTGCCAATCTAAATAGACCCTGATCTGCCAATGTATGTAGACCCTGATCTGCCAATGTATATAGACCCTGATCTGCCAATCTAAATAGACCCTGATCTGCCAATCTAAATGGACCCTGATCTGCCAATGTATATAGACCCTGATCTGCCAATCTAAATATACACTGATCTGCCAATCTAAATAGACCCTGATGTGCCAATCTAAATAGACCCTGATTTGCCAATGTATCTAGACCCTGATCTGCCAATGTATATAGACCCTGATCTGCCAATGTATATAGACCCTGATGTGCCAATCTAAATAGACCCTGATCTGCCAATCTATATAGACCCTGATCTGCCAATCTAAATAGACCCTGATCTGCCAATGTATATAGGCCCTGATCTGCCAATGTATATAGACCCTGATCTGCCAATCTAAATAGACCCTGATCTGCCAATGTATATAGACCCTGATCTGCCAATGTATATAGACCCTGATCTGCCAATCTAAATAGACCCTGATCTGCCAATGTACATAGACCCTGATCTGCCAATCTATATAGACCCTTATCTGCCAATCTAAATAGACCCTGATATGCCAATGTATATAGACCCTGATCTGCCAATGTATATAGACCCTGATCTGCCAATCTAAATAGACCCTAATCTGCCAATCTAAATAGACCCTGATCTGCCAATCTAAATGGACCCTGATCTGCCAGTCTAAATAGACCCTGATCTGCCAATCTAAATAGACCCTGATCTGCCAATCTATATATACCTTGATCTGCCAATGTATATAGACCCTGATCTGCCAATGGATGTAGACCCTGATCTGCCAATCTATATAGACCCTGATCTGCCAATCTATATAGACTCTGATCTGCCAATCTATTGTTCGATGACAGATTGTAGTCTGTTGTTTGCAGTTGTACCCTACATACAAGCGGGTAGATAAGGTTTTTCAACTCACATGTACAAAGTGAATTAGACATTTGTTAAATTGTTAAATAAAAATCATTTGAAACCTGTCAGTGTACTATGAAACAAAGGCATTCCAAATTCTCTCAGTCTCTTGCTTTTCTCACCTTATGGCTGGATGGAGGCAATTTTTATCTTATGAGGTCATTTATTCCTGCCTTGTGATGTCCTTATTTTGAGGTCATTTATTATGACCATATAATTATTGCCTTGGATGTTATTCATGTTATACTGTATATATAAATATGACATACAAGATAGTTATTGCATTATGGATATTAGTGACAGCAATAATTTTATCATAATAATAATACTTTACAATTTTATGATTTTCAGAGTCAGCTAAGACCGAGGAATCAGCTCCAGTCAAAAAGGAAAGGAAAGAAATTGTAAAAAAGGAAAAGAAAGTAAAACCGTCCACACCACCAAAGGTTAGAGGCCAAATAATGTATTTTATAGTTTGTCTGTTTCTTTTCCTCCAATCAAATTTATGCATCATGGTTGCTATTGATGATTGAAAAACAACATTGCCATTATTTGCCTGTACCTAGATGGTTTATTGAAGCAAGATTTTGATGAAACCCATAGTTTTACTGTACAGAGTTACACCATCAGTAATATGAAGCAGTTACAAGCTGCAAGTTGGATTACCTTCTGTTTGTTATGAAAAAAGGGGATATTCAATTGGGCCTGTTCATCCATTTGTCAGTCCATACTTCTTTCCAAACATTCCACATTTATTCCTGCACAATAACTCCCTCAACTCCCTTAGTTATTATTGGATTTGATTTGGTATTTATAAGATATTGCAGTTTAGTTGTTCACAATCTATAGCATTGGTAAATAGAGTTATTGGCCCTGATCATCAGACCCAACAACTTTAATTTCTGCTTATTTCTTAACTATTTCTGGATATCAACCAAATTTGAATAGTTCATTAATATTAATGAGAACTTAGATGAAATATGATTGATTTTCAGAGTTACAGGCTGTGATTGTCGGACCTGCCACTTACTTCAGTATGATTGATTTTCAGAGTTATAGGCCCTGATTGTTGGACCTGCAACTTATTTCAGTATGATTGATTTTCAGAGTTATAGGCCCTGATTGTCGGACCTGCCATTTACTATTCCACACAATCAAATCTTTGTTTATTCTTTGATTTAAAAAGAAAATCTTTATATCCCATTTCATATTGATTAGTTCTGATGTGGAGGTTATGCATCTGTGTCATTGTTTTGTTTTTATTTCCATCATAATAACTCAGTGCATTAATTTCATCACAAATTTGGAATGCAGCTCATTTTTTATGAAGCCATGGCTGATTTTAACTAGGGGCATGACTCATCGTTGTTTATTGAGTTATATATTGTCAAACCCACCCACGTTTTTACATTATGTCATGTTGATATGTACCAAGCATCATGAGTATTGTGTAATGTTGATACACATATTGTGTAATGTTGATACACGTATTGTGTAATGTTGATATATGTATTGTGTAATGTTGATACACATATTGTGTAATGTTGATACATGTATTGTGTAATGTTGATACACGTATTGTGTAATGTTGATACACGTATTGTTCATGTTGGGTTAAAGAGTTACTGCTGCCTTGAGAAATGCTCAAACATAAAGATTACACCAAGTTTCGTGATCTAGGAAGAAGCCATCGACCTCCACTGGGTTTTAAAGTCAACTTTAAAAACTATTAAAATTGAACATAATGGTGTCCTCTTTGTTTCATACTGCACTTCTGGATTTTTCAAATTCATGTTTCTCCATGTGACATGTATCTATTCTATTTTTTTTTTATTCCAATGATTTGAAGTGAAATGTTTAGCCCAGTAATGATTTGAAATGAAACTTATAGCCCAGTAATGATTTGAAGTGAAATATTTAGCCCAGTAATGATTTGAAGTGAAATGTATAGCCCAGTAATGATTTGAAGTGAAATGTATAGCCCAGTAATGATTTGAAGTGAAATGTATAGCCCAGTAATGATTTGAAGTGAAATGTATAGCCCAGTAATGATTTGAAGTGAAATGTATAGCCCAGTAATGATTTGAAGTGAAATGTATAGCCCAGTAATGATTTGAAGTGAAATGTATAGCCCAGTAATGATTTGAAGTGAAATGTATAGCCCAGTAATGATTTGAAATGAAATGTATAGCCCAGTAATGATTTGAAGTGAAATGTATAGCCAAGTAATGATTTGAAGTGAAATGTATAGCCAAGTAATGATTTGAAGTGAAATGTATAGCCCAGTAATGATTTGAAATGAAATGTATAGCCCAGTAATGATTTGAAGTGAAATGTATAGCCAAGTAATGATTTGAAGTGAAATGTATAGCCCAGTAATGATTTGAAATGAAATGTATAGCCCAGTAATGATTTGAAATGAAATGTATAGCCCAGTAATGATTTGAAGTGAAATGTATAGCCAAGTAATGATTTGAAGTGAAATGTATAGCCCAGTAATGATTTGAAATGAAATGTATAGCCCAGTAATGATTTGAAATGAAATGTATAGCCCAGTAATGATTTGAAGTGAAATGTATAGCCAAGTAATGATTTGAAATGAAATGTATAGCCCAGTAATGATTTGAAGTGAAATGTATAGCCCAGTAATGATTTGAAATGAAATGTATAGCCCAGTAATGATTTGAAGTGAAATGTATAGCCCAGTAATGATTTGAAATGAAATGTATAGCCCAGTAATGATTTGAAGTGAAATGTATAGCCCAGTAATGATTTGAAGTGAAATGTATAGCCCAGCTGCAGTACATGATACATTGACAGGTATGAGTCTACAACAATGGCAGTTATGTAATCTTTACTACCCTAGAAAATTAGGTATTGTACTGTAATAATGTATGCTTTACTACCCTAGGAAATAAGGTATTGTGCTGTAATAATGTGTGCTTTCATACCCTAGGAAATAAGGTACTGTATTGTAATAATGTATGTTTACTACCCTAGGGAATAAGGTATTGTACTGTAATAATGCATGCTTTACTACCCTAGGAAATAAGGTATTGTACTGTAATATTTTGACAGTGTAATCCATTGGCCATGACTATAAACAATTTGAATTGAACTGTCTTGGAGATTTTAAAGCTTATGGGACAGTTGACTTCTAATATGTATATGTTAGCGTGGAGCTCTGAGATATTCCATAATTTCTTCTGAAATTATATGGCAAGATAAACATTCCAACCTTCCCCCCACCAAAAAAAAAAGAAAAGATTTTACACATTATAAAAGTTAAAGTCTTTTATATTAATATTATTTTCAATCTGCATCATGTCAGAGTTTGAACATGGAAGATGGTTGAGCTCATTTTTTGGGAATTTTGGTTAGAATTGTGCTTTTGGGTCATTACTTTTAATGAATGTCATATGTAATTTAGTATTTTTTTGTTACAAGCTTTCATTTATATTGAATATATTATCCTAAATCACAAAACATTTTCAAACAGGTTATGCTAAATGCTTTGGTGCAAATCCTGTATAGTGATATTGTCTGTCTGTCTAGTCATCCATCCTTTTTCTGTCAAACTCTGTATTGGGAGATGTAGTAGGTCAGCTAGTTGAACATCAGACTCCTAATTGAAGGGTCAATTGTTCAGTACCTACCCATGACAGCCCAGCTTACCTGCATTGGTATGTCCTTGAGAATGATGCTTACCTGCATTGGTATGTCCTTGAGAATGATGCTTACCTGCATTGGTATGTCCTTGAGAATGATGCTTACCTGCATTGGTATGTCCTTGAGAATGATGCTTACCTGCATTGGTATGTCCTTGAGAATGATGCTTACCTTGCAGCGTTTTGTTGATGATATCTTAAATTACATCATTTTATTATCATTCTACCATTTATATGTTGGAGTTATAGCCCCTTGTTGACTAACATAACCAACTTTGTTTATTTTAGTTCACCCTTCCTTCCTTTATAACAGCTTTAAATTCTGTAGCTTTTAGTACTACTCATTCTTTATAATGCATTTCATTGGAGTGAGGGATCCTTATAATGAGACTTATTACAAGGCTGTGACATTATAATGAAAAAGCATAACCATAGGAAATCACATTATGATTAGCTCTTAGAATTCAGAAACTTGAGTTAATAGTAATGATAACACAATATTAGACCTATTTGATAGGATTTATGACCTTGTCCACACTATAAGAGTTTGAGCAGTATGTGAGGTAGTGTTATAGTGAGGGATCAGTGTATTTTTAATGCTGCATATTTGTTATATAATTGTTTTATACAGATGTTTTATTGGCACTATGCTGACTGTTATATCTTCTACCTGGTCAAAGGGCAAGACTTAGATTTGACTTTTCCATCAGTTATAATAGAGTCAAAGGGCAAGACTTAGATTTGACTTTTCCATCAGTTATGATAGTGTCAAAAGGCAAGACTTAGATTTGACTTTTCCATCAGTTATGATAGTGACCAAGGGTGAGGCATTTGTAAAACTTTATTTTCAATGATGATAGTGTTAAAGGTTGCCATATTTTCCATATATATTAGGACAATAGAAAATTATTTTCTCTCCCAAAAGCTATGGTAAAAATCTATTCACCCAGAAAATATGTCCCAAAATGTAGCAAACAAATATAAAAAATGTTTTCAAATTGCCTCACCACTCACAAGCATGCTAGGGTAACATAGACAAAAAAATAAAAGGCATTTTTGATAATAAAATGAAAACAGTTAACCTTGTACTGTTATCATTTATTCATGTTTTTTTCCTTGCGACAAATTTATTAACGGCAAAAACATATCCATAACAATTCTGAACAATTATGGTGTCTCAATATATTTACAGTTACTATGGTAATTATGGTGTCTCAATATATTTACAGTAACTATGGTAATTATGGTGTCTCAATATATTTACAGTAACTATGGTAATTATGGTGTCTCAATATATTTACAGTAACTATGGTAATTATGGTGTCTCAATATATTTACAGTAACTATGGTAATTATGGTGTCTCAATATATTTACAGTAACTATGGTAATTATGGTGTCTCAATATATTTACAGTAACTATGGTAATTATGGTGTCTCAATATATTTACAGTAACTATGGTAATTATGGTGTCTCAATATATTTACAGTAACTATGGTAATTATGGTGTCTCAATATATTTACAGTAACTATGGTAATTATGGTGTCTCAATATATTTACAGTAACTATGGTAATTAATCCATCCATGATGATATTGTCAAAGTGCAAGACATAGGTGTAACTCTTTCTATCAGTTATCATAAGGTAAAAACGTGAGACATTGTTATAACTTTTTCATCATTGATGATAATGTCAAAGTGCAAGACATAGGTGTAACTCTTTCTATCAGTTATCATAAGGTAAAAACGTGAGACATTGTTATAACTTTTTCATCATTGATGATAATGTCAAAGTGCAAGACATAGGTGTAACTCTTTCTATCAGTTATCATAAGGTAAAAACATGAGACATTGTTATAACTATTTCATCATTGATGATAATGTCAAAGGGTGAGACATTGGTATAACTAAATAGTCAATGATGATAATGTCAAAGTGCAAGACATAGGTGTAACTCTTTCTATCAGTTATCATAAGGTAAAAACGTGAGACATTGTTATAACTATTTCATCATTGATGATAATGTCAAAGGGTGAGACATTGGTATAACTATATCATTGATGATGATAATGTCAAAAGGTGAGACATTATTATAACTTTTTATTCAGTGATGATATTTCAAAGGGTGAGACATTGGTATAACTATATCATTGATGATGATAATGTCAGAGGTTGAGACATTTGTATAACTTTATAATCAGTGATGATATTTCAAAGGGTGAGACATTGGTATAACTATATCATTGATGATGATAATGTCAAAGGGTGAGACATTGGTATAACTATATCATTGATGTTGATAATGCCAAAAGGTGAGACATTGGTATTGATGATGATAATGTCAGAGGGTGAGAAATTTGTATAACTTTATAATCAGTGATGATATTTCAAAGCGTGAGACATTGGTATAACTATATCATTGATGATGATAATGTCAAAGGGTGAGACATTGGTATAACTATATCATTGATGATGATAATGTCAAAAGGTGAGACATTATTATAACTTTTTATTCAGTGATGATATTTCAAAGGGTGAGACATTGGTATAACTATATCATTGATGATGATAATGTCAAAAGGTGAGACATTGGTATAACTATATCATTGATGTTGATAATGTCAGAGGGTGAAAAATTTGTATAACTTTATAATCAGTGATGATAGTGTCAAATGGTGAGATATTGACATAACTATATAATCAATGATGATAGTGTCAAAGGGTAAGATGTGGGTATAACTTTATCATCACTGATGATAGTTTCATATCGTAACAAAGCTGGTATGCAAATTTCTGCCTTCTGTGTTCAAAATAATTTGCATATATACCAGTCTGACACTTTAAAATGAATATATTTAAATGAATACTTCTCCCAAACATTGTGTACAAACTTAATGCATGCTCTATTTATGTGATTCACACATTTACTGTTTTTGTGTTTAGAACTTAATACTACAAGGTAATTAATTTGTTCCAGAATAGCATAACTGTTTTTTCTTTGTTTGACTGTGTCCGTTTTCTCATGCAGTTGAAGTCTCCTTCTCCACTGCCACCAGTTGAAGAACCTGAGCCAACACTTATTGATGAAGAACTACACCTACAATCTCGGGCAGACACTTACTCTCCACAATTTGTCCGTGAAGTTGACTCCCCTGAATTGCCACCCCTACCAGAATACAAAGACAGAGAAAAGGTACATTATGGTATTTTGGCTTCATAGTGATTATCAATTTAAATATTTTATCTACATTAGATAAGCATTCTACATGTTTTGATTTGTACAAAATGGCATTTACAATGATGATGATGATGATGGCATTAATGAGCTGAGATGATGATGAGGATGGTGTGGACAACAATTGCAATGAGGAGGAGGAGGATTATGTGGGCCTTTCCAGAATCAAACCCCAACCATCTTTATTTAATGAAAATGAGTACATTTTCATCTGCCCCAACCATCAGTATTTAATGAAAATGAGTACATTTTCATCTGCCCCAACCATCTTTATTTAATGAAAATGAGTACATTTTCATCTGCCCCAACCATCAGTATTTAATGAAAATGAGTACATTTTCATCTGCCCCAACCATCTTTATTTAACGAAAATGAGTACATTTTAATCTGCCCCAACCATCAGTATTTAATGAAATTAAGTACCTTTGTGTCTTCCCCAACCATCAATATTTAATGAAATTATGGACCTTTTTATCCACTCCAATCATCCTTATTTAATTAAATTATGTACCTTTTTGTCCACTCCAACCATCCTTATTTAATGATATTTTGTACCTTTTCGTCCACTCCAACCATCCTTATTTAATTAAATTATGTACCTTTTTGACCACTCCAACCATCTTTATTTAATTAGATTATGTACCTTTTTGTCCACTCCAACCTCCTTATTTAATTAAATTGTGTACCTTTTTTTCCACTCCAACCATCAATATTTAATTAAATTATGTACCTTTTTGTGAACTCCAACCATCAATATTTAATTAAATTATATACCTTTTTGTCCACTCCAACCATCCTTATTTAATAAAATTATGTACCTTTTTGTCTTCCCTAATCATCCTTTTTTAA
Source organism: Unio pictorum (assembly GCA_030141615.1). Taxonomy (NCBI): domain Eukaryota; kingdom Metazoa; phylum Mollusca; class Bivalvia; order Unionida; family Unionidae; genus Unio; species Unio pictorum. The sequence continues at coordinate 3,324,056 of JARLTB010000121.1, read as the reverse complement.
AAAATAAAAAATGAAATGAAATTATGTACCATTTTGTCCACTCCAATCATCCTTATTTAATGAAATTATATACCTTTTTGTCCACTCCAACCATCCTTACTTAATTAAATTATGTACCTTTTTGTCCACTCCAACCATCCTTATTTAATGAAATTATGTACCTTTTTGTCCACTCCAACCATCCTTATTTAATTAAATTATGTACCTTTTTGTCCACTCCAACCATCCTTATTTAATTAAATTATGTACCTTTTTATCCACTCCAACCATCCTTATTTAATTAGATTATGTACCTTTTTGTCCACTCCAACCATCCTTATTTAATTAGATTATGTACCTTTTTATCCACTCCAACCATCCTTATTTAATTAAATTATGTACCTTTTTGTCCACTCCAACCATCCTTATTTAATTAAATTATGTACCTTTTTGTCCACTCCAACCATCAATATTTAATTAAATTATGTACCTTTTTGTCTTCCCTAATCATCCTTTTTTAAAAAATAAAAAATGAAATGAAATTATGTACCTTTTTGTCCACTCCAATCATCCTTATTAAATTAAATTATATACCTTTTTGTCCACTCCAACCATCCTTATTTAATTAAATTATGTACCTTTTTATCAACTCCAACCATCCTTATTTAATGAAATTATGTACCTTTTTGTCCACTCCAACCATCCTTATTTAATTAAATTATGTACCTTTTTATCCACTCCAACCATCCTTATTTAATTAAATTATGTACCTTTTTGACCACTCCAACCATCCTTATTTAATTAAATTATGTACCTTTTTATCCACTCCAACCATCCTTATTTAATTAAATTATGTACCTTTTTATGTGCTATTCTGTCACTGGTTTTTGAACCAACAGATCTTGTGGTCATCATCATCGTCATTATCATTTGTTATGATAATGAATTTATAATTGGACAATTGGGAAATGGTATTCATATTGTGATATTGTTTAATAAATCTGCAAAACTATTATAAAAGCCAATTATTTTTCCTTGTTATTGATTTTACTCTAATCACATATGGCAGGTTTTGACCATTAAGATTCTCTAAAAACTAGAGTAATCTTGATTATAGATAATCCACCTGCATTTTATGCATATTAAAGGTTTTATGCACTAATTATACCTGTCTTTGTAACATATTCCCTGTGCACACTTACCAAATACACCTATGGTATTGGTCACCATCTCAATTAAACATTAAACTGGTCAGCCGGAGCGGACTCTTCAGGATCCTTAAGAAGATAGGTTGCCCCCCCACGACTACTCGCTATCATAACATCGTTCCACGAGAACATGCACAGCACAGTGTGCTTCAACGGCGCAACATCAGAGGCCTTCCCAGTCAGCAGCGGAGTGAAGCAAGGCTGTGTCCTTGCGCCAACTCTCTTTGCCATCTTCTTTTCCATTCTCCTCCAGTATGCCTTCAAGGACTTCAGCGAGGGTGTGTATATACACACCAGGACTGACGGAAAGCTGTTTAACATCGCCCGTCTCTGTGCAAAGACTAAAGTTACAAAGGTTCTTGTGAAGGGTCGTTTAGTAGGGGTGGGGTTCTTCCTATAGACTTTAAAGAATTATGAGGAAGTTCCCCTGGTCCGCATTCAGAATGTTTACTTCTGGACAATATATTATATATGGCTACGAGCCCCCAGTCAGCAATGCCGACAGTTAAATTAAAAGAAATACAAAGATGAAATTTAAACAACAATTTAATAAATGAAAATTTTAAAGATATTAATCAGTCAATGTCACTCTTGACCCAATGATCCCTAGATCATCATTTTGATTTCAGTGTGAGGAATATTTTCCCTTCTTGAGTGTTACTCATCTAAATAAGTCTCCTTTCGTCTTTCTCTCCTTCCGATTCCTCTACTTCCGTTTCCTCTTCTATCTCTACTTCCGTTTCCTCTTCTATCTCTGCTTCCGTTTCCTCTTCTACAGTATCTCTTGAGGTCACCCGAAATTCACTCGGTATCTCTCAAATTCACTCGGAATTCTTTCCACGTCATCCGAAATTTCCCCGGAATTCTCTCAACATCACCCGAAATTTACCCGGAATTCTCTTCAACGTCACCCGAAAGCTTCCTGTTGAAAGGTATAATGCATTAGCATAGGGTGATGAATATTACCTCACACTAAGTCACTGAATTGAACCATCAGTTTAAGGCGGGACATTTTTGGTCACGCATGCACACACATCGAAATTCCCATATGCTTCCGCCGCTTACAAAATGGCGCCACAACACAATCTCACAAAGAATTCAAACATCTACATACTGAGCCCTATCAGTATATACATACAAATATTTCAAATATCATTGTATTATAATATTACTACTATTAGTAATATGACTATCTATATATTTATATATATGTCCTACACAAGCGTACCAAATCCACAATATTCACATTCAAATTGCAATAACGGAAATCCGTTAACTCAAAGGCAAAATATATCATTACGTAAACAAAGTGCTAGTCTACCATAATATACCTACACAAAGAATTATAATATTAATTCTTATAGCGGCTAGCAAACAATACAATTCTTCACGAATACAAATCGTCCTTTCAAAAGGGTGTAAACGTAATAATTCACGAAATAATATGCACACCTATTACTAACAAAAGAAGAGCAACATTTTACCTCACAAAATAAGGGGTAATATAATATCATGAAGAAGATGCAACGAATTTATATCATAATCAATTGCAAGCAAAGGTACTAACGAACATTACGAAAGATGCAAAATATTAATACCATAATTAACTATTCATACTACAATACAAGTAAAATGAATATACATACGAGAATCCTTCCATTCCGCAGACGTATCAAGCAGAAATCAAACAAAAATCACACTGACCTTTGAAGCTATCTTAAGATTTCCTTGATTTCCAAAATCTGAGTCTGCCACCAATTTTCGTATGGCCGTACGGAGTTCTACCTCTCTTAACACAGTTACTTCTTGTAGCGAACTGACTAATTCCTACTAAACATTAGGTATTATCTAAAATTCTCGAGTCAAGTCCCACCCACATTGCATTTCGATTGGAGGGCGATCGACTCTGGTCAGTTGTTCGACTGTCAATCATCTGAATGTCTGTCTGTGTGTCTATCAATTGTTACAGTCTTCTTATTAGGCGCTCTCCTGTCCTTTGATGTGGTTACGTCACCCGTCCGCGATGGACACAGTCTCCTCGTAGAATTTCCTCTCGAGAGCTAAACAAAGACCATCTTACGTAAGGGGATTAGCTAACTTAGAACAATTTGAAACATCACAGCTGGGTCAGGCAGACATACAATTTATACATGTACAAGGCCAGTCAGAATCACAAGTTATACCTACATACAAGGGGTTGGGGTAAAATCGTCACAGTTCTCATCCGTGAATTGCTCTTCGCCGACGATGCAGCCTTGACATCACACACAGAAGATGGACTGCAGCAGCTAGTATGCCGCCTCTCCCATGCCTGCAAGGAGTTCGGACTGACCATCAGTCTGAAGAAGATGAATGTAATGGTGCAGGATGCAGACTCCTCTCCCACCATCGCCATTGATGGGTACAACCTGGAAGTTGTTGAGGACTACACATACCTTGGGTCCACCATCTCCAACTCGCTCTCCGTTGATACTGATGTAAATGGCCGGATCGCCAAGGCATCAGCAGTTATGGCGAGACTGAACCAGAGGGTCTGGGACAATCACAACCTCACCGAGAAAACCAAACTGCGCGTCTACCAGGCATGCATGCTCAGCAGACTCCTTTACAGCAGCGAGGCATGGACCACCTATGCGAGTCACGTTAGGAAACTCAACAGCTTCCACCTGAGATGCTTGCAGCGCATTCTGCGTATCCAGTGGCAGGACAAAGTTCCCAACACAGAGGTTCTGAAACGCACCGGCACGAACAGCATGTTTTCCATTCTCAGCGAGAGGCGCCTTCACTGGCTAGGCCATGTTAGGAGAATGGACCCAGTCCGCATACCCAAGGACCTGCTGTACGGCGAGCTAGTAGAAGGTGCACGAACGACTGGAAGGCCATGTCTGCGATACAAAGATGTCTGCTAAAAGGACATGAAGACAGCCAACATCAACATAAACAATTGGTAGAGCTGTTCTGACGAACACTCCGCGTGGCGTCTTGCTGTCAGACAGGGCACTCAGAAAGCTGAGGAGATGAGAAACACAAACCTCGCTGCAAAGAGAGCCAGGAGGAAGGCGAACCAAAAACATCCTCAGCAAGCATCAGCATACACCTGCAGCAAGTAAAACAGAGACTGTCACTCAAGGGTCGGACTCTTCAGCCACTCGCAAAGGTGCAGATAGGACACCCAAATCAGAAGCTACACCATCGTCTCTCGAAAACGGACGGATGCCGACGACGATATATATATATATATATATATTTATTTACATTTACTTATCAGAAATGAATTCATTATCTTTTATTTGTCTTCTTAAAATTTATCTGGTCACATGAAAAATGAGTGAGAAGGAATTGTTGGATAAAAAAAAAGAAATTTTTTTTTGAATGTTTGTTTGTACTTCCCTGCAGCCTCCACCCCGTTTGAAGCATGATAACAGGAAGATGATTGAGGTCGTGCCAGAGATGAAAGAACCTAAAAAGAAACTTCCACCCCCTCCCAAGGTCTACAGAATGTAAGTACTGTATTTCAGTTGCCACCTTAGGTCTATAAATTGTAATTACTATTCCCATCTCCAGTCTTGAGGTCTAAATATCACTATTAAATTCAGTTATGTATAGACGATTAAATTTCTACTAAATGAAATAATGCACATCAAAACAAATAAATCTTACAAAAACATAGTCACAGGAAAGTGAGACAGAGTCCAGCAAAGATTTTTTACCTCAGAAGCCTTTGTTCCATATCTCATCCAATTTTCCTAGAATACCCTTTTCCCTATCTTTCTTACAAGTGCACAATTTGCCCATAGAGCACTGTGATGTTTCTTTTGTCATGTCAAAACCTGTACTGATTCTTCCAAAATGAATGTAACACGATAATGCCTGGGTGCATGAAAAAAAACATCCAAAATTTGACTTTCTTAGTTCTGCTTGAATACCAGTGGTCTCTTCGAAAACTGCTTGTAAAGTTGCACTGACATGTTATATTGTCATGTTTTCTTGTCTCTAATTCTAAACTGAACGGTGACATCACTACAAAACAAACACAGTTTTCACCATTGAGGTAAGATTCTCTCTGAATTAACCATGAACTTGACAGTGTCACAGTAGCTATTTCACAGACAGGTATTTTCTTTGTTTCAGAATGGGTCTAAAGTCGTAATATAATATAGCATGTATTGACATTCCCCAAAGTACATTGAATTATGAATTCTATCAGAAGACATTTGTAAGCATACAGCAGCCAAATTTCTCACACAACCTGACATACATAAATAATTACTATATATGTCTTACTTTAAACATCTCTTATAACAATAATTACTATATCCCCCTACTCCCTAGGTCTACAAAATGTAATTACTGTACTCCATTACTCTCAGGGTATACAGAATATAATTACTGTACCCACACTTGCAGGGTCTACAAAATGTAATTACTGTACTCCATTACTCTCAAGGTATACAGAATATAATTACTGTACCAACACTTGCAGGGTCTACCAAATGTAATTACTGTACTCTCTTACTTTCAAGGTATACAGAACATAATTACTGTACCCACACTTGCAGGGTCTACAAAATGTAATTACTGTACTCCATTACTGTCAAGGTATACAGATTATAATTACTGTGCTCATACTTGCAGGGTCTACAAAATGCAAGTACTCTTCTTCCCTTACTCTAAAATATTTTATAAATATAATTACTCGACACCTAACTCCATAGGTCTTGAGAAAATAATTACTGTAGCCTGGCTCGCAATGTCTACAAAATTTAAATTATGGTACACCTGCAACTCCTAACGTTTACAAAATGTAATATATGCAAATAAAGCACTCCTCTTCTATAGACTGTATAAACTGCAAAATACTACACTTTCACAGTTTATAGACTGTAATTACTGTAAAACACTCCACTTCATGTGTTTCTAGACTGTAATTACTGTAAAACACCCCACTTCCAGAGTTTCTAGACTGTAATTACTGTAAAACACCCCACTTCCAGAGTTTCTAGACTGTAAGTACTGTAAAACGCCCCACTTCAAGAGTTTCTAGACTGTAATTACTGTAAAGGACACCACTTCATGAGTTTCTAGACTAATTACTGTAAAACGCCCCACCTCATGAGTTCCTAGACTATAATTACTGTAAAACACCCCACTTCATGAGTTCTAGACTGTAATTACTGTAAAACATTCCACTTCATGAGTTTCTAGACTGTAATTACTGTAAAACACCCCACTTCATGAGTTCTAGACTGTAATTACTGTAAAACATTTCCACTTCATGAATTTATAGACTGTAATTACTGTAAAACATTCCACTTCATGAGTTTCTAGACTGTAATTACTGTAAAACATTTCCACTTCATGAATTTATAGACTGTAATTACTGTAAAACATTCCACTTCATGAGTTTCTAGACTATAATTACTGTAAAACATTCCACTTCATGAGTTTCTAGACGGTAATTTATGTAAAACACTCCATGAGTTTCTAGACTGTAATTAGAGTAAAACACTCCACTTCATGAATTTCTCGATTGCAATTACTCTAAAAGACTCCACTTCATGAGTTTACAGACTGTAATTAATGTACAACACCCCACTTCCAAAGTTTACAAACTGTAATTACTGTAAAACACCCCACTTCTAGAGTTTGCAGGCTGTAATTAATGTAAAAACTCCACTTCCAGAGTTTATAAATGTAATTACTGTAAAATACCCCACTTCTAGAGTTTGCAGACTGTAATTAATGTACAACGCCTCACTTCCAGAGTTTACAAACTATAATTATGTTTTACACAATCTACAACAGGTTTACCATATGTAAGTCTATCTGGACTGACTGATAGGTGAACTGCATGTGTTATTAAAACATCAGAATAACTACTAGGGAGGTAGTTTCAAACTCTTCAATCAACTATTTAGCATTATAAAACAGTACATAAATATACAGCTTTGGCATTCCTTGGGTCTCACCCTCTGCTGCATGAGGTTAGTTGTGGTAAGGTGGTAGAGAAGCATGCAGTAACTATGAGGTCAAATGGCCAACATGCCCTATCTTTGAGGCCGAATTGCCAGTATGACTGATGTCCAGGCCGAATTGCCAGTATGACTGATGTCCAGGCCGAATTGCCAGTATGACTGATGTCCAGGCCGAATTGCCAGTATGACTGATGTCCAGGCCGAATTGCCAGTATGACTGATGTCCAGGCCGAATTGCCAGTATGACTGATGTCCAGGCAGAATTGCCAGTATGACTGATGTCCAGGCAGAATTGCCAGTATGACTGATGTCCAGGCAGAATTGCCAGTATGACTGATGTCCAGGCAGAATTGCCAGTATGACTGATGCCCAGGCAGAATTGCTGATGTTTTGAGGCGGACTCACCAGTATGACTGCCTGACATAACTGTTATGGCAGAATTGCTGCTGTATTGAGTCAGTCGCCACAACTTATGTCTGTAAGTCGAGCAGATAGGGGACAGAATACCCAAACAACACTGCATGCCAAGAATGGAACTGCAGTAGTATGCAGCGGAGAGCACCAATTAATGTACAACACCCCACTTCCAGAGTTTGCAGACCGTAATTATTGTGAAGCACTCCACTTCCAAAGATTATAGACTGTAATTACCGTATGCCCTCAACCTCCACTCCCAATGTTTACAAAATTTAATTACTGTATGCAACCGTCCCATGATGCATGTATATTTTACTCTCACTCTTTACTGCAGTGTTTACAAAATGTATTCTACCTCGCATCCAAAAGTCCAAAAGATTTAAGGGCTGTAACTCAACTGCTTTTCCAACACTTTGAATGTACCGACACATACTAAACTTTGAATGTACCGACACATACTGAACTTTGAATGTACCGACACATACTAAACTTTGAATGTACCGACACATACTAAACTTTGAATGTACCGACACATACTAAACTTTGAATGTACCGACACATACTAAACTTTGAATGTACCGACACATACTAAACTTTGAATGTACTGACACATACTAAACTTTGAATGTACAGACACATACTAAACTTTGAATGTACCGACACATACTAAACTTTGAATGTACTGACACATACTAAACTTTGAATGTACCGACACATACTAAACTTTGAATGTACCGACACATACTAAACTTTGAATGTACCGACACATACTAAACTTTGAATGTACCGACACATACTAAACTTTGAATGTACCGACACATACTAAACTTTGAATGTACCGACACATACTAAACTTTGAATGTACCGACACATACTAAACTTTGAATGTACCGACACATACTAAACTTTGAATGTACCGACACATACTAAACTTTGAATGTACCGACACATACTAAACTGTGATAAAGTACTATGACTTATTTTGTTATTATTTTGCATATTTTCTGATTTCTCCAACACCAGGAATGTTGTAAGGTCACTTACATCGATGCACTTTTTACAATACATGTATTGGCATAATTTCAACGCAGTATCTCTGAAACTTTATTATTGCATTTTGGAGATATCATTAAAGTTTAGTGCAGTGGTCCCCAAGATTTTACTCCAAAGGATTTACTTCATTCTGTGTAATGTACTTCATTCAGTGTAATGTACTTCATTCAGTGTAATGTACTTCATTCAGTGTAATGTACTTCATTCAGTGTAATGTACTTCATTCAGTGAATTTCAAACCTAAAATGTACCTGCAGTGTCTCCATTATGCAAATGTGTTTTGAAGGCTAATTATGAATGTCAAATCAAACCATTTGGTTGTTCGTTGTGTTGTTAGGCTGGGATAACATTTTAATGTTTTAGGTATGTACAATTTTAAGGCAAAACAAAAACATAAACATGGTGGACTGATATAATCTGTCTAGCGCAATAATGCATAAACAAACAATAATCGAGTCAAAAACCTGAGGCTGTGCATACTCAGTTGTTGTCATCGTTTGAGCAAGTTATAGAAAAATCTTAATTAGGCAGGAATGATAACAAAACAGAAAATGAAATGACTTTTTAAACAATTTTATACCATTTCTTTTTAATAAATTTACATGCCAGTGGTCCGAAAGAAGTATAGTGTAAGTTTTGTTAATATAAGTTTTCCTAAATGAATGCATTTAAAACTTACCGTGTGCATCTTGTGATGTCTCAAAGTTGTGGATCAGCTTATACATGCGTCATTCAGGTTTTAGTGTTTATACTGATTCAGTTTATGGGGGGTCAGCTTATATGTGAATGGGCTTATATATGAGTATATACGATATATGTAAAGTCTCTCTCTCTGTATTTCGGATGAATCTGATATTGTTTTTTATTATGTACTTATATTTTTTATTTTTTTTATTATGTACTAATATTTTTATTTTTGTTATTATGTTCTAATATTTTTATTTTTGTTATTATGTACTAATATTTTTATTTTTTTATTATGTACTAATATTTTTATTTTTTTATTATGTACTAATATTTTTATTTTTTGTTATTATGTCCTAATATTTTTATTTTTTTATTATGTACTAATATTTTTATTTTTTTATTGTTTTTATATTTTCCCTTTAGCCCCAAGTCAACTCCATCATCTCGTCGCAGTAAGCCTGCTGAAGCTCCAGTCACAACAACTGAACTGAGAGAGATGACTGACACGCTGGACTTTTTGACTAAATACTGCATTATATAGTATGTATTGACTACTGGAATTTGATAATAAAATTGATGTCCCAAAAATTTATTTTAAATTTTGAAATGTTGTGTAAGCTAATTGGTGGTTTGACAGAAATTTTATTACATAGTATGTATAGAATTTGTATATAGACTTATAATTTAAAAACTGTGTTATTATTATATATATACAAATCTCAAACATATGTATTATAGGATTTAATCACAAAGCAGCCTCAAATAATATGTATGAGCCTCAGGATTTACACCTCTTCCTCTACATCTTTCAAGAGATGAGGTGCTTATACATGGCATATTTGAGGTTATGAGATATAGCAGTTAATATTCAAAGGTTGGTTAATAGTTGTGGGTGGGGTGGGCAGTGTGTGCTATAATATTGTAATCTTGATTTGCCTAAAGAAATATTTGACTCATGGATTTTATTATTTTTAAATGCAAGTTCTGAAGAGGTAAATTAAAATAAATAATTGTATTATAGAATGAAGTATTGATCAAAGTAACATGCAACACTCATAAATGTGTGCATTAGTAATGTAGGAGTTGCCACCCTTTGTAGATCAGAGCAGTATTGCTGGTAACACAAACTAAAGATTCTTAGCTAGAATTACACTGACAAATAGCTGGAACAAAATCCATTAATATTTTGGCAAAGGTCCATTCCTTACAATAAGAATTTTAAATATCTGTATACACTTCTTCAATCCTCATTTCTTTGGCCGACTTTAAACTGCATTTGTTTGGACCAGCAACATGCAACAGTCATATGGTCTTGGAATAATACTGCTTGAATTTCTTGGAATAATACTGCTTGAATTTCTTGGAATAATACTGCTTGAATTTCTTGGAATAATACTGCTTGAATGTCTTGGAATAATACTGCTTGAATGTCTTGGAATAATACTGCTTGAATGTTTTGGAATAATACTGCTTGAATTTCTTTCTCCAAACTGAAAAAAGTGAAAGACAAACATTATATGCATTTGACTAGAGCTTCTTTCTTGACAACTGACAAGGACATTGGTCCTTAGACAAATTAATTTACAGAATATAAATTGTCTCCAACCTTTTACAAAATATGAAAGGTGCAAATATCAAAGTAACACCTGATTGCATAATGTCCTGATTAAATTTTACACCATATATGATTTTTGAACTTTTTGCATTTTGTTAATTAGTGGAGCGTTCTTAAAAATTGGGTCTGATTCCTTGTATTTTGAAATAACTAACAAGCTCTAATAAAAGGCCTCAATATTTGCCGTTTACTTATTAAATTTGTTTGGTTAATATCTAGATTTGGAAATTAGATTAATAAAAGTTACTTTTGCATAAATATTTTATTTCTTAAATTTATAACTCATCCCATGCAATATAAGATGACTTTTACAGTAAAACAATTTTGTGTTTTCTCAGTCGGGACAAGCTGCCATTTTATGAGAATGTCTTCAGAACAGTAGTTTCTGTACAGACTCCTCGTTACCAGAGGGTGCCCCCAGAGACTCCCCGCAGTGGAACTGTGTCCTTAGGAGCGCCTGTCTGGTCAGAGCATGAGCTTAACATGCTGAGGGATCTCACTGTCATCAACCACTGTCAGAAATTACCAAAAGAGGTTTGAATAATTTTGCAAAATATAGTCTGGTCTCATACTGTACTGTCACAGACTGCAAAAGAAGTTGTACACATTTTTGAGAGATACAGATTGATATCATATTTTACTGTTAGATAACAGCTTTATTAAACATTGTCTAATCTCACAATGTATTGTACTGATAAAGACTACAAAATGAGGTGTGGAATTTACTGTATTGTATTGTTAGAGATTACTAAATGAGATTTTGACATCTTTTTGTGATCTCATATTGCACTCTATCAGAGATTACCCAAAAATTGGGGTTTTAACCCTAGCCAAGTCATACCAAAGACTTACAAAAATGGTACTAACAGATCTATCACTTGGCATTCAGCATTAAAAGGTTAGTGTTAGGACTGGTCAGTCTGCTGTCAAGATAATATAACAAGGTGGGACATCTTGCTACATGTCTGAGGCTTTATACCACCAAGGACAGAGACAATGAACTTAATAGATCAAAATCTGTGAATATCATCACAGATGTAGATCTGTCCTCATATTACTGACATCACAGACCTAGATCTGTCTTCAGATATTTTTGACATCATAGTTGCAGATCTGTCATCAAATAATGTTAACATCATATACCTATATTGGTCAGGCCTAGATTTGTGCTTGGATAATGTTAGCATCAAAGACATGGATCTGTCATCAGATAATTATAGGATGTGCTGTGAGATGATGATAACATCATAGACCAAAACATCTGTGAATATTATGATCATAGATTTAGGTCTGTCCTCATAATATTTATATCACAGACCTAGATCTGTCTTCAGGTAATGTTGACATCATGGACATGGCCCTGAGTGGCTGAGTGGTCTAAAGCACTCAACGTTATGGATCACTGCCATCTTACCTCTGCATGGGTTAGTCTCAGTTGTGGCTAATGTGGTTCTGTGAGAAAGCTTGCCAGTAGCTTCTTGTGGGTTGTTGGTTCTTTCCGTGGTTCTTCCTCCACCATTTATACTGGCGACCATGTATAGCCTATCTTGTGTTGAAAAATGGTGTTAACCCTACAACAACAACAACAACAACATCAACATAGATTAAGGATCTATTTTCAGGTAATGTTGACATCATATACCTCGATTTGTCCTCAAGTAATTATAAGATGTGTTGTGAGATGATGATAACATCATAGACCAAAATTTGTCATCACATATGACAGACCTGGTCATGTGATTATATAATATTAGCATTACAGACCAAGATCTGTTGTCAGATATACTAAAACATAGACCAGTATCCATTATTAGATACTATTAAAACATAGACCAGTATCCATTATTGGATACTACTAAAACATAGACCAGTATCCATTATTAGATACTATTAAAACATAGACCAGTATCCATTATTAGATACTATTAAAACATAGACCAGTATCCATTATTAGATACTACTAAAACATAGACCAGTATCCATTATTAGATACTATTAAAACATAGACCAGTATCCATTATTGGATACTTCTAAAACATAGACCAGTATCCATTATTGGATACTACTAAAACATAGACCAGTATCCATTATTAGATACTATTAAAACATAGACCAGTATCCATTATTAGATACTATTAAAACATAGACCAGTATCCATTATTAGATACTATTAAAACATAGACCAGTATCCATTATTATATACTATTAAAACATAGACCAGTATCCATTATTAGATACTATTAAAACATAGACCAGTATCCATTATTAGATACTACTAAAACGTAGACCAGTATCCATTATTAGATACTACTAAAACGTAGACCAGTATCCATTATTAGATACTACTAAAACATAGACCAGTATCCATTATTAGATGATGGACCCTGATCAGTGATTAATGTTAACATCACAGACCTGAATCTGTCTTTAGATACTGGTATGATATAGACCATTATATGTCGTCACATAAGGACAACATAACATAACTGGATCTGTGATTAATGTTAACATCACAGACCTGAATCTGTCTTCAGATACTGGTAAAACATAGACCAGTATCTGTCATCAGAGAATGACAACATGACAGACTTAGATCTTTGATTCATGTTAACATCACAGACTTGAATATGTCTGTCTTCAGATACTGGTAAAACATATTCCAGTATCTGTCATCAGATGATGACAGACCAAGATCTCTGATTAATATAAACATCACAGACCTGGATCTGTCATCAGATATTGTCTAGTAGATTAGGGTCTCTCGCATTCATTTTAAAATTGAAGAGTGCTGGTGTGTTTTTTGTAGTTGCATGTTATACAAATGCCATTAGGGTATTACATCCACATACAGTAAACACCTGATATAAGTGTATTTGACTTACATATGTCTTGCATTTGCATGAATTAATATTAACTCCCAAGCAGAAAATATATCCTAAGACTTGCATCATTTGCATATAAACAGGAATGAGAAGCATGGGTTCCAGCATCAGCTGATTACTGACTAAAGGATGAATCTACTTTCACAAACTTCTACATAACAACAGCCACAAACTTACTTACAACTAGTGGAACAATATTCAGTGCTCAGCTACCTTCATCTTTTCTAAAGACCATCATATGGCCATGCTATGCTCACAACCTTAATCATCTAATTTCCTCTTTAATGATCTAGTTGGCTAAAATCACAAGCTACCAAATTGCTTCCTCAGCATTCTCAGCTACATCAGAGGGCTTAGTAAAGCAATCAACAACAAATTGCAGTTACAATTTCATCTAAGTCCTTATCATTTATAATACAGGCCACTGATATATTGTCATAGTGAATTTACAAATGTTGAAAAGCACATTTCTCGTAATAAAAAATTGACAAGCAGTGGAGGGAATGAGATCCTTATTGCCAGCATGTCTCTCCAAGAGACTCTCCTTCTCTACTGCCTTTACCACAGATCATGGTAATAGAAAGGCTCCAATCCTGCAAATGCCAAATGGGAAATGATTTGCTATGACATCTTATGGACCCTTTAAGCAAATCTCTTTTTTCCATAGTTCCCTCAGATACAAATATGGCACTTATTACCTCGTCATTAACATAAGGGCACTCTATCAACTTGCACTCAGCTCACTTGTACCTCTTGGATCATGATCAAATGCCATGTACACCGCTCCCTCGATAACTCGCGCACAACGGGGTCCAAAAACATCGACCGCACTATAAGCGAGGGCGCGAGTTACCGAGGGACCTATAAAAAAAAACTAATCAAGTGATGGGAGATCGACAGAGGCGAAAGGGGGGGGGTGCATTGTTAAATACTCGTTTTATAATCGTGCTGAAAATAACTGTGAATAAATATTTCTTTATAAAGGTGTTGTTCGTTTTTCTTTATAAATTACCTTTAATTTCTTGAAAAAATATCTTGAAAAGATCGTAAAAACAAACATTATTCCACGAAGTATCAATATTCTTAACATGTGTATCGCTAAACACATTGTGTATTACGTCACTGCTTTTTGTGTTGATTTGGATACATTCTAGTTTTATTGTTTGTTCAAAATGAATCAAGATTTATTTTATCAAAAAAGATAACATTCATATCGAAAAACGATAACGTCGAAACTTGTGTTGATCTAAAACATAAAATTCTGCTATCACTAAATAGATACATAGATAGATTGATTAGATAGATAGATAGAGTAAAATGTAAAAAAAAAAATACAAAGATAAACCATTACCAACCATGAATTTAATGGGTCTAAACGTCAGACATGTAAAAAAAAAATATATATAAAAAATATTTAAATCATCCGATAGCATAGACCAGCCTCATCACAATTATAAACTTGGTCGTCTGTATATCCATCACGGGTCAGTATCTCTCGGAGTTGGTTGGGATAACTAGATGAGGCCGCCTGATTTGCTGAGCGTATCTCTCCCGACAATGAATTTTGTTTAATTCCATGTCGGCGCTGGAATCTCCAAAGCCATCCATGGCTTGCCATGAAATCTGATTCAGTATCCATAGTTTTTGCCAATTTCTCTGTCTGGACCTTGAGAATTGTTCTCGAAATCTGAACACTTTGTTCACGTTGTTGTGTGAACCAGGTGTACACAGCATCATCTAATTCTGTGTCGTTTGCAGTGCGTGCCCGTTTCTGTTTAAATCCATCATCAGAATCAACTTCATGCAAATAATCCCGAAATTTCTGCTCATCCTTGAGCCAACCTCTGAGTGTCGACTAGGCAAGTTTAAGTTCACTACAAACTTTTGATCTTGATTCACCATTACGAACCCTCTCTATGACAGTAAGCTTTTCATTCACCGATTACTCCTTTCGCTTGATTCCCTTGCTCTCCATGATCCCATTTACAAATGATTAGGATAAATTACTGATTAATATATACTTTAATGACAATAAGTACATACTATTTGAAACCATGTTCGATTGGTCCAACGAATTTGATTGATGTTGAGACACGATATTGACCACAACAGTTTATGCATGTAGGATTTGCATTCCATTGAACTTTTGTATTGTACGTCTTTTACCTGATTTGATACAAAAGACCGCCTTATAAAACAAAGCAGGTCTATTTTAATTGAGTTTTACAATGCAACAAACACTTCCCCAAGTCGTCGATCAAAACGAAGCCGGCATTTAATTAGGTTCTCACAGATGTGCTCGCGGGCATCGATGTGACGGTCAATTGACTCTTTTCATGTTTGAATAGAAGAGAACATGCAACGATTATACTGCTTACATTGCAACACAATGAAAAGATTAAAACACTAATTTCCCCTATACATATACAGAATTATTATTTACAGTGAACTGAGAAAATATTTTTCCTGATAAAATCTAACAAGATATGCGACTCCTTATTAAAACCTGAAAATTTCACGATGTTGATTCTAACTTTTCGGGCACTAACCGTCATTTTCGACGATAAAACGGGCGATATATCAAGGTTTCATTCACCAGTTCTGATCACGATTTTCTTCATTTTTAAAAAATATTTTCTTTAAAAAAACGGGATCCACGCCGGACACCGCGTTATAAGCGGGTTCGCGAGTTATCAGTGCGCGAGTTATCGAGGGAGCGGTGTAGTTGGTAGAATATACAAACAGTGTGGATTAGCAAGAGTTTTGGCTTCACGTCCTCATTCACACAGCTTTCATGAAGATGTGCCTATCAAGATTCCATTCTACAAAAACAGCAGGAATGTTTTATCTTGGAGCAAGACATGTTATCATTTGTTATGTTCCTTCTCAACATCAGTTTCCTTGTCAACAAGGACATCTCTCACATGACACCATCTCAAATTTTTGGTCATCTAGGTATGAAGTTTAGACCTTGATCTGTCCTCATGTAATTATAAATTATAGGATCACATAATGACAACATGACAGACCTAGATCTGTGATTAAATAATATTATCACAATCCTAGATCTGTTGTAAGATATTGGTACAACATAGACAAATATTAACATTCAAGTAAATGAGTATGTCTCAATCAGGAACAAGCGCTGGATAAGTACAGTGTGGTTTTCTTATATGGCACAAGAGACCTACAATAGAATTCTTGTGCTATTTAGGTTTGCTCAATATTGTCGACATAGTCTTAGGTTGGCTTCTTATGTGCCCATGACAAAGATTTTGTTGCCCAAATAGAGGGTGCGACTTTGCCCACTAAACCATCTTCTCAGAATCTGCACAGTCCAGCTCTAAAGATCCGAGGGAAAATCTTGGAATAGCTCTTCAATCTTGCAACAGAATCTCCAGGAAATTGAGATTTGGCAGATGCTTTGTCCCTAAAGTTGTTGAACCTGATCACCTGGGTCTTACCAAACAAGCTCTCAGTAACAACAATTCTCACAATGAGTGGTGGAGAAATTGCTCAAATGAGATTGACCTCCACTTATAGGTATATAAAGGCAATTTGAATATCTTCACAAGAACACTGTGTACCACTGCATGCATCAATATCTCAATATCTAACTTCCTAACTGAGCTATTTGATGAGACATAGTTAACACCAATCACAGTTGAAGTCTACTGTTCCAATGATCACTTGCACCCTGTGTCGTCACGGAAAACAGGATGTTGATAAAAACTAAGACCTATTTATTTACTGTCCATGCTTGATTAAATGTCCAATGAGGTTCGATTCTTTTTACCAAAGTGGAACCTACAATTGTATTTTGTTATCACCATCAATAAAGTCTTAATGAGTTTCAGAAAGTAATTAAGATTGCTGACTTTTTGTTTAGTCATTAACAATGTTAAAGTATTGTCTTGGAAAGGTTTTGTAGTGAAAAATTTGTATTGAAGTTCGGTATTCATGTTTTATGCTGAAGATTAGTGTTAACATTTTGTGTTGAACTCTTGTGTTAATGTCTTTTGTTTAATGTCCTTAAGTTTTGTATTAATGTTTTGTGTTTAAGGTTCATATAAAAATTTTCAATTAAAGCTTTCTTTGAAAGTTTGGAACTTTTGTGTTGAAGTTTGGTGTTAAAGTATTTTACAAGTCAAAAAGAGTTAATGCAGTAGCATACAAAAACATGTGAGATAAGATTTCACAGAATTTTTCATTATTGATGTTCTGTCTTTGTTTCTGTATTTTGTGTATTCTGTATTTTGTGTATTCTCTATTTTGTGTATTCTGTATTTTGTGTTTATTTTTTAAAATCTGCTTCTCAGGGATTGAATTCATCTGAACAGTACATGGAGAAATTGTCATATACATTGGAGTTGCTGATGGACAAGAAAGATACTCTGATGGCAAATATTGATAAACTAGAAGGTATGTAAATAGATTAATGAACTTAATTATGCACAAACATGTAAATAGATTAATGAACTTAATTATGCACATACATGTATATAGATTAATGAACTTAATTATGCACAAACATGTAAATAGATTAATGAACTTAATTATGTACAAACAAGTAAACTGATTAATGGACTTAATTATGCACAAAAATGCAAATAGATTAATAGACTTAATTATGTACAAACATGTAAATAGATTAATGGACTTAATTATGCATAAAGATGTAAATAGATTAATGAACTTAATTATGCATAAAGATGTAAATACATTAATGGACTTAATTATATATAAACATGTAAATAGATTAATGAACTTAATTATGCACATCCATGTAAATACATTATTAGACTTAATTATGCACAAACATGTAAACAGATTAATGAACTTAATTATGAACAAACATGTAAATAGATTAATGGACTTAATTATGTATGAACAACAAGATAGATTCGTGGACTTAATTATACACAAACATGTAAATCGATTAATAGACTTAATTATGTACAAACATGTAAACTGATTAATGGACTTAATTATGCACAAAAATGCAAATAGATTAATAGACTTAATTATGTACAAACATGTAAATAGATTAATGGACTTAATTATGCACAAACATGTAAATAGATTAATGAACTTAATTATGAACAAACGTGTAAACAGATTAATTAATTTAATTATGCCTAAACATTTAAATATAAATTACTGGTAATTTCAGCAGATAATGATAACATTGCATGGTTGAAAGAACAAAAAACATAAATTCCAGGACATACATATTTCTTTTAATTTTCAAGGTTGGTTTCAGTATTTTTTCTTATCTAGGGTTGTTATTAAAATAGAAGTATGCATACCTGGAATCACTAATTTAGGTTAGTTAATTTGATTTAAATTATTTTAATGGAATCCCTAATTTAAGTTAGTTAATTTGATTTAAATTATTTTAACTGAATTCATAGCATAATGAATGCATATTTTTGGGTATAAAGTAATTATTGTCTATCCACAATTTCTGGTTACCATAGTAACCATCTGTCATTCATTTGAAAGCTCACACAGCTTGATGAAATATGTGATAAGATCTTTTCCTTTGGAATGTTGAAAGTTATAACCATATATTGTTTTCACATCAATCAGTCCATCTATCTTTCGAGTGATATTGTGATTCCGTGCTGATTTTTGGGTTTCAGAACTGCCAGCCTTTTGATTTTCATGCAAAGTGATCCTTAAGATATGGACTTTCATAAACATTGCAAATATTACAGAAAATTTAATTGTTGCAGTAAACTTTGGATACAGGCTTGTCTGGGTTTTATTTGGATTCTTTATGCACATTTTCCGATTTGACAATATCATTACATGATAATGTATTACACCTTACTGAAAATTGGTCAGAATTATGGAAAAGAATTAACTTGCTTACTGAGAAGGTAATGTTAGGAAAGGGAAGTCTGGAGGTTTTTCTAAATTGTACCCATGTATCATATATTTATCTATAATGGGTAATATAAATATGCAATAATAACAATAAATAAATATTAAATGACTTGTTAATTTAATGACACAAGCTTATTGTATATATATATATATATTGACCTCTGATTTGACCTCTGATGAAAACAGTTACATGCCTCTTACTCCATTAAATTTTCAAACATACAATAATTTAGTAATCAACTAGTTTAGTAATCAAAAGTAATTATAACTACAATAATTTAGTAATCAACTAGTTTAGTAATCAAAAGTAATTATAACTACAATAATTTAGTAATCAAAAGTAATTATAACTACAATAATTTAGTAATCAACTAGTTTAGTAATCAAAAGTAATTATACATACGGTAATTTAGTAATCAAAAGTAATTATAACTACAATAATTTAGTAATCAAAAGTAATTATAACTACAATAATTTAGTAATCAACTAGTTTAGTAATCAAAAGTAATTATAACTACAATAATTTAGTAATCAACTAGTTTAGTAATCAAAAGTAATTATAACTACAATAATTTAGTAATCAACTAGTTTAGTAATCAAAAGTAATTATAACTACAATAATTTAGTAATCAACTAGTTTAGTAATCAAAAGTAATTATAACTACAATAATTTAGTAATCAACTAGTTTAGTAATCAAAAGTAATTATAACTACAATAATTTAGTAATCAACTAGTTTAGTAATCAATAGTAATTATACATACGGTAATTTAGTAATCAAAAGTAATTATAACTACAATAATTTAGTAATCAAAAGTAATTATAACTACAATAATTTAGTAATCAACTAGTTTAGTAATCAAAAGTAATTATAACTACAATAATTTAGTAATCAACTAGTTTAGTAATCAAAAGTAATTATAACTACAATAATTTAGTAATCAACTAGTTTAGTAATCAAAAGTAATTATACATACGGTAATTTAGTAATCAAAAGTAATTATAACTACAATAATTTAGTAATCAAAAGTAATTATAACTACAATAATTTAGTAATCAACTAGTTTAGTAATCAAAAGTAATTATAACTACAATAATTTAGTAATCAACTAGTTTAGTAATCAAAAGTAATTATACATACGGTAATTTAGTAATCAAAAGTAATTATAACTACAATAATTTAGTAATCAAAAGTAATTATAACTACAATAATTTAGTAATCAACTAGTTTAGTAATCAAAAGTAATTATAACTACAATAATTTAGTAATCAACTAGTTTAGTAATCAAAAGTAATTATACATACGGTAATTTAGTAATCAAAAGTAATTATACATACAATAGTTTAGTAAGCAAAAGAATTATACATACAATAATTTAGTAATCAAAAGAATTATACATACAATAGTTTAGTAATCAAAAGTAAATATACATACAATAGTTTAGTAATCAAAAGTAATTATAATTACAATAATTTAGTAATCAAAAGAATTATACATACAGTAGTTTAGTAATCAAAAGTAATTATACATACAATAAATTAGTAATCAAAAGTAATTATACATACAATAAATTAGTAATCAAAAGTAATTATACTATACAATAATTTAGTAATCAAAAGTAATCTTCAGAGATTCTTTAATATAGAAGAGATAATATGTGCCAATAATTAAATAGATTTCAAAACACAAAAGGAATAGTAATAGTTGTTTGTTGTAGTATATATGACTATGTAGTAGTATTTGGCTCTAGTGCATTACCCATGATTTTGATTATTGCATCGCTCTGCCATTTGCATATTAATCCATGATTTTTATTAGCTGAGAAAATTCGCCACATGGCAGAGGTGGCAAGGCTGAAAAGACCACACATCACCCGACTAGATTACAAGCCAAAGAAGAGTAAAAAACGCAGAAAGGTAAGTTGATGCCAGTAGCTTTGCAATTTAAGGATGCTGGTTACCATAGGAATATCATCGGAATTTTTTTTTCTAATTAGCCATAGACAAATTGTAGGGTATAAATTTATCATAAAATATATTTATTGCTTTGATAGATGTAATTTAAGCTATATAATCTCATTGTTTTTGACACCATAACTGCTCTTTTCATAATCATTAATCTGAACCAGAAGTCATGAAATCATCAATGGTGATTTTGTTATTTTCACTTGTATTACACTAGTGACTTGGATTAGTACCAGATAAAAGTGGAGTCCAGCTGCTAACAACATAAAGTGTGTGGGCAGATCAGGGTCTGTGTTTGTTTTACTTAATAACAAACTGCAAAGACCCAGTATTCATGACCAATGTGGCTATATAATGATATATATTCTCCCCACACTCTCTATGATTTATCTTATTTATCTTCTTGTTTTTTCCTTGGAGTTGTATACTTTTTGATGTATAATTTATTAGCTAAACTCAGTTTAGATCGTATATTAACTTATAATGGTAGGTGAAGCCTTAACAACTAGATTAGTATGCGAGAGATTATCTGCAATTAAGAGATTTATTCCAGTTCGTGATTCCGTTCAAAACAAGTTAAAAGCAAGTCAAGAATTTTAAACTACTTTCAAAACGGGTACTGAACAGTTATTCAAACCCGTCACTACAACTACTGAGAGAGTTATATTGGGAGATATTCCTAAGGAACAACGAGGGAAAAAAACGGGCCCTTCTTCCTGTACTTGACAAAATAGCAAAATGATCCAAGCAAACAAAGGAATCTTTAAAAACACTTCCTGGTGATATAATAGCCGCTACATGACTTCAGGAACAACTAGAACAAGAACAACGAGAATAAGAACAATGAGAACGACTTGAACAAGAACAACGTGAACGACTTGAACAACGACTAGGTGATATTATTGAAGAAGAAGATGATGATGAACAACAACGACAACAACAAATTGAAGAAGAAGAAGAAATTTCGAGGGATAAAAAATATTCACCTGAAAAGATATTTACGAATGAGGCATTGGATGAAATTAGAAACATTTCCACGGATGATGAATTAGCTGATCTTGGTGCTAAAACATTTCAAAAGGGGATAAGGGAAAAATATATAAACGATGGAGTTGAAAAATCTATAAAAACCGCTGACACCTGGTATCGAAAAATATATTTGGCAAATCATGGTGGAATTAGAATCATAAATGATGATGATAATTTTAAGCGTTATATAAATAAAATAGATGTTAAAAAAGTGGTTCACCACCACCATATGAACCCCCTGAGGACATAAAATCTACTAGGGTTGTGGTAACTCCCATACAAGGTGCAGCTGGTAAAACCACCGGTAATGGATATCGTGGCAGTGGTCTAGTTCGTTGTCCTAGTAATATTCTCGGGGATATCATGATTAGAAATTCTCGTAGGAGGGAAACAAGCTGGAAATAACTCACCGGAAATAATTAATGAGGCAGCTGATATCTGCAGACGACTATTTGAGGGTTGTATCATGGATATTGGTATATACCGAGAGTTTATTGATGAACTAGCAGACGGTTATCATAGTGACTGAAAATCCAAATGATTGGAAATCGTTTATGATGAAAATCCAAAGAATTTTTGCGATTAGATAAATGTCCTTTAAATAAGATGATCATACACTACACCCACACTAAACCAACCATGACTTACGTAGTAAACTCACGATTCCCAGTTTATAACGCGTACTATGGAGATGCTCTCAGCAATACCATTGCAGGGTTGTTTACAAGAATGGCTCCAAAAATAGCACCAATCGCAAAACAGTTATCAATGAAAGCTATTGATGTTATTCGTGATAAGGGTATTAGCGCTGTTTATACTCATTTGCACCAACAGCTCCACCCAGATTTCTAATAATTGAGGATCCAACTAATTTGGTCTATATGCGATGTCATAATGATTCATTAATGAGAATTAATTTTAAACTCACCGACCAATCCAATAATCTGATTGATTTACAAGAAGAGGTTTTACAAATTAGTCTGTTTGTGAAATCCTAAAGGATTTTCAATTTGTCTCTACAACGCCATCAGTGCTGGGTCTGTCTGGAGACAGAGTCTCAATAGCGTGACAAACTGAAACTATTTCTCTTTTTTTTCTGCCTGAATTGGTTTCAGTTTGAAATCCTTTAGGACTTTGTTTAAAATAGCTTCAGTTTGAAATTTTTTCGGACTTTGTCTGAAATAGTTTCAGTTTGTCTGAAATAGTTTCGGTCTGTTCACCCTCTCTGCTGCTTTAGTCTTTGTTGATCACTTTATTGACAGATATCCTGCAATCACAATTTTTATCCTGTTGATTTTTCTCAAGTTTAGACTGGTAAACTAGGTATGGAGGATGACCACTTAACTTGGAGAAGGGAAGGTAATTTGCAAGAGTTACTTCTCTTTGTTTATGTTGATGGTGAGAATACTTTCTTTTTGGTCTTTTTAAGAACCAAAGCTACTTTTCTTTTTTGTAATGTTAATGTGATTGGAAAAACATTCTCAGATTAACATAATTTACTGCAAGTTTCCTTTTTGTAGGAAAATGCTATGAATGATGAGATTCAGACTACTTATAGAATCATATCGACACAACTCATTTTCTTCACTATGAAGCTTGTAAGTTAGATTCGCTCATGAGATCAGTAGCTTAACCATGTTAATTTTATTTTAAATTTTGGTTTTCAGAAGAAAAAGAAGGTGAAAGATTTCGGAGAATTTCCACCCCCACCAGCCCCTCCCAAACCGAAGACAGCAGCAGATATCACCGATGAGATTATCGTGTCAAGAATTGATGACAAACTGATGAAAAAGGTTTCTGTCCTATTGGATATATGTTAGATGATTTTCACTAAAATTGGAAACTTCATTTGAACTAATTTAGAAACATTGAAACCTTTCATAATGAAAATCCCTTGGGACCATACTGAATTTTCAGTTTATGGGGATTTTGGTTCTGATAAGTTTTGGTTTTGTGGGAATTTGTTGTTTACCTAGGTTATCTCATTTCACTTAAGACTGAGATGGCATTAGACATACAGCCACAATGATGTAAAAGCCAGTCAATATTTGCATTAGATATTCTGTGATAATTTAATTTCATTTTGTTTTATATATATAGGTCCTTTTTTAATCTTAATTGCTTTAGGTTTTTGAAAAACCTATTATAAGCCCCATGCACTGATTAACATTTAGTTTACTGGATTCATTTTAAAATTGACATTTGGAACCAACAGTTTAGAGAGGGATTTGCTTATTATGTTGAAGTGTCTTGAGCTGACACAGAAAAAGCTCTAGACCAGTTACATGGCTAAGTTTGAAGGGTATAAAGGTATTAGACTTGAGAAAAAGCTCTAGACCAGTTACATGGCTAAGTTTGAAGGGTATAAAGGTATTAGACTTGAGAAAAAGCTCTAGACCAGTTACATGGCTAAGTTTGAAGGGTATAAAGGTATTAGAGATTTCAGTGTGCTGTTACTTGCAAACAAGACATGTAAACATTGGATTGCAGGTGTTTTCATACCCCTGTTCCTTTGTACCTGTTCTTTTGTACCTGTCCCTTTGTACCTGTTCTTTTGTACCTGTCCCTTTGTACCTGTTCTTTTGTACCTGTCCCTTCGTACCTGTTCCTTTGTACTTGTTCCTTTGTACCTGTTCCTTTGTACCTGTCCCTTTGTACCTGTCCCTTTGTACCTATTCTTTTGTACCTGTTCCTTTGTACCTGTTCCTTTGTACCTATTCTTTTGTACCTGTTCCTTTGTACCTGTCCCTTTGTACCTGTTCCTTTGTACCTATTCTTTTGTACCTGTTCCTTTGTACCTGTTCCTTTGTACCTATTCTTTTGTACCTGTTCCTTTGTACCTGTTAGAGTTCATAGGTTTCAGTTCCTATGGATGGTGGTTTCATCCCTGAAGGATGGTTATTTCATACCTGTACAATGGTGATTTCATACCTAAAGGATAGTTGTGTTATACCTAAAGGATGGTTGTTTCATTCCTAAAATATTGTGGTTTCATACCTAACATATAGTGGTGTCATACCAAAAAGATGATTGTTTCATATCTAATGGATGGTAGTGTCATACCTAAAGAATGGTGGTATCATATCTAAAGGATGGCACATGTAGTGTCATACCTAAAGAATGGTGGTGTTGTATGTAAAGGATAGTTACTTCATACCTAAATGATGGTAGTGTCATACCTAAAGGATGGTGGTGTTGTACCTAAAGGATGGTGGTGTTGTACATAAAGGATAGTTACTTTATACTTAAATGATGGTAGTGTCATACTTAAATGATGGCAGTGTCATACCTAAAGGATGGTAGTGTCATACCTAAAGGATGGTTGTTTCATACCTGTACATTGGTGACTTATTATCCAGATATAACACAGAATTGAAGTATTTGGGGAAATCATGAAAACTATTGTTAACTAGATTTAACACATCAGTTTCTCTATTTACTGATTAAGTAGTTTGAAGTCTATGAAGTCAAAATTTGGGTTATAAAATATTGAATCATTTAGTATAAATTGTCTTGTTTTTCAAGAATTCTTTTTCTCCATGAAATTT
This sequence comes from Unio pictorum, assembly GCA_030141615.1. Lineage (NCBI taxonomy): Eukaryota > Metazoa > Mollusca > Bivalvia > Unionida > Unionidae > Unio > Unio pictorum. Next base: position 3,297,807 of record JARLTB010000121.1, on the reverse strand, counting down.
CAGATCAGATTTTTTTAGGGTTGATTGGTAGCAGGCAGTTATTTACTTATATGTTTATTTACTTACATGTTTATTTACTTATATGTTTATTTTAAGCTGTTAATATCATTTATTTCCTATGGCATGCATTTACAATTGTTTCCATGGTGCAGGGATTTAAAATTCTTTCCATGGTGCAGGCATTTACAATTGTTTCCATGGTGATAAGTGATTTTTAAAGCCACACCCTATCATGCAAATTAGTGCATAAATTATGTTAAATCCAGGTCAAGGACTGCAGACCATATTTTGCCCACCCCTATCCTAAGGCATGTAATACTTAAAGACCATGCAGGATATTATCATTGTTGTTTTAACATAAATTGTACATTTTGTTTTACTTAAGACATTAGCTAAGTAAAATGTTTTTAAAAGGCTATGAAATTGAATAAATTGAATGAAACCAGTAATTTTTTAATGCTTAATGAAAATAAAAATAACTAAGCATGAAGATTATGCTAGTTACCAGCAATTTATAGATATCCAATTTATATCTTTTTATAGTTTCATCAATTTCTGAATCAATTTAGAATGTTTTCTAATTGTTTATAAAACTATAAGTTAAAGTTGCTATGGTTTAATCCTAGGACATTGTGGTCCACATTTGTAATTGAAATGATAGAACCAAAGATATAAAGTACAAAAATGTATAATAAAAGAAGAAGACGTCGATATTCTGATCATTGATAAAATTAACTATTTCTGTGTACTTTTCTGGTGGTCCTACTGATTGGGCATTGAATAATGCAATACGCAGTGGTATCTCTGGGATAATTGACACAACGATTGATGATTTAATAGTGATTTGCACTTGGTTATCCAAATTAACAGCCAAATTGTTTTAATAGTTTAGCTTGATAGAGTGAAAGGGAGTTAAATGGAATTCTTCTTCCTGTTCTATACTGGCCATCTTTGAAACAATGTTTCTTTTTTCGTTTCCATTTACATTTAAGTAATGATGAATGTAGTCCCAGTTTGTTTAGTCTTGAGGACAATTTAGTATGGAGAGCCAATGTGTGGTCATTTAATGCAATTAGTGAGGGACCATCAGAGCATAAATGGGTTGACTGGCGATCATGTGATGGTGGTTTATTGAAGAACAAAGAACATCCTAACAGTGGAGCAAAACAGCTGAGAAAAATTCTAATTCTTCTCATTTCCAAAACAAGGAGATGAAGAAACACATACCAATGGAACAGCCAATGCATTTTGAAACACAATAATGTAGGTTGAGGTAGACAACAAGCACAAATATCATGAAAAACAGAAAAGCTGCTTCAAGCCAGATAAGCGATAGCAGCCATCTTTCCAGATATATTGTTGTTTACAGGAATGATCTATAGTTCTCCCAACTTGCAGGTACAAAGGTTTTTTGACAGTAAAACCAATGTTAACATGTGCACATCTTCCAATACAAGATTCTTATTACCTAAGTTATTTATCTGACCAAAGTTGTTTATAATACGGAAATAGATACATTGATGTGTCTACCATCTCTGTTTGCCATATTTCATTCTGTATGCATATTTGTTTTTACAGTATAGAATATTTCAATACTTGATTTAATGGGTTTGTTTTGGGTTGGCAGGGGTGGTTTTAATGATAATTTAACTCACTGATTATATGCTGCAAAGAAAATGGAAGTAGCATCTATTATGGAAAAGCTGAGGCAGCTGAACTGGGCTGGAATGCTATCAAACTTGAGACATTTAGATTTTGGAGTGTGATGTCCAGACAACTGAGCTACAGTGGCTTTCCTCAAAACAGTTAGCTTTGACCATGTTGCTGCCAAATTTAAGAGAACAATCAATGGATAAGTTGCTAAAATTGCTGACAGACTTTGGCAAATTGCTGACAGACTTTGGGAAATTGCTGATAGGCTTTTGTCCAGTTAAACATATCTGCACTATTATTTGAAGAACTTTGTTCTCTTATTTATCATGATGAAACCTATTGTTTCCAATGCCATGGCAATTTAAATAGACATGCCATGACAATTTATATAGATGTGCCATGACAATTTAAATAGAAATGACATGACAATTTAAATAGACATGTCATGACAATTTAAATAGAAATGCCATGACAATTTAAATAGACATGCCATGGCAATTTAAATAGACATGTCATTCATTTAGGTGATTGAGATTATTTTTTTGTAATTGTTTTATTATTCCAGCTGAAGAAGGATCCCAAAGTTCGTCAGATTAAACTGGAGGTTGACCGGATTAAGGAGAAGATGAAAGAAATTGATGAGCGCATGAATGAGATTGATGGTGAGTCAACAGTGTATTGAAAGCTTTAGAATTCATACACTCAAGTTTAATTAGGTTATTATTTTTAATAACTGTATTTATTAGATATTGGATATAGTTCAATGGCATGTTGATTTCAGTTTATAACAATACAAGATACTGTCTTGCTAAAAAAAGTTAAATTCATTAAGTTCCATAGTGAAAATTGGCATAGAATTACTTAAATTTAAAACTTTTTTATGAAGCCATTGAATGTTATATTTCAGATGAGAAGGAGATGATACAACTGTATTGTATGGAGTGTTACTTCAACTCCGAGAAGGCCTTCCTAAAATCACCTCAGTTCAAGAGACAGCAGAGTGTGCTGTACCAAAAACTTCATCCAGACAAGGTGAGTTATCAGTGCTTATCAAACAGGAAATATGGTCTCTTCACAGTTATTTGTCAACCATGTACATGTATCAGTCGTTGATCTGTACACCATTTAAAATAGATAATTAATGGGTCATAATACGCATTATACTAGAATAACTTACATATACTGACAACCAAAATATGCTTAATGTCTTCAGAAACATGATACAAGTTTTAGTTATGCCACTCCAGAATATTGGCATATAATATAATGTTTGACCCTTTGTACTGCAGTCTGCATGTCCAGTAGTAATGTCTTGCTCAGGTTTTGCATTAAGCCAATTTATAGGCACATGGCAAGGTATTCATGTTCCTTGAGCATGATCGATTTATTTATATATTTTGCTTCTTGAAAATAAGTTAATTTCCAGAGAATTTAAAATCAGAGAATATTTATTGATTTAATAATAAAATGTTAAATTTGTAACTACTATGTTTTTATTATTTCCAGGATGTGGAGATGAACTTGGATGAGTTAGAGATGGCACTACAGCAGATCAACAACAATCTGCTGACACACAAGGAATTTGAGTACATTAAATTGGTATGCTTATTTGAATTAGGGGCACAAGGAATTTGAGTACATTAAATTGGTATACTTGTTTTAATTAGGGGACACAAGGAATTTGAGTACATTAAATTGGTATACTTGTTTTAATTAGGGGACACAAGGAATTTGAGTAAATTAAATTGGTACACTTGTTTTAATTAGGGGACAACAGTCTCAGATGAACGAGTTTGTGTCCATTAAATTGGTATGCTTATTTTAATTAGGGGATAACAGTCTTAGATGTATAAATTTGAGTACATTCAATTGTTATGCTTATTTTAATTAGGGGGTAACAGCCTTAAATATGCGAGTTTGAGACATTAAATCAGTATCCTTATTATAAATAGGAGATAACAATCTTAGATGTATCATCATCATCAACGATTTTATTTCTTTCCATGGAAGATTACATGGTATAAGAATAAATAATCTCAATACAATCAATAAATAAGTATTTAAAAAAAGAAACAATTTTAGAATACAAATTCTTACACTATATCAGCCCAAGTGTTCGTCAACTGCATAAGTTGCAAGTTTCAGTACCTTATTTGCAGAAGATAGCTGCACACTGCATGACAAAGTATGCTGCATACAAGACGAATAGCTTGGAGTTTTCTTTGTCGATTACACCTTATAGTTACCTTTTACCTAATAAATATTGATACACCTTATAGTTACCTTTTACCTAATAAATATTGATACACCTTATAGTTACCTTTTACCTAATAAATATTGATACACCTTATAGTTACCTTTTACCTAATAAATATTGATACACCTTATAGTTACCTTTTACCTAATAAATATTGATACACCTTATAGTTACCTTTTACCTAATAAATATTGATACACCTTATAGTTACCTTTTACCTAATAAATATTGTAGTTGCAGCTCATTTTTCTTCCAATTTTGTTCCTCATAAATTTAGTAGATCTGAAGTATAATTATAACGTTATCTATTAGTAGATGTGAGGTATAATTATAAAGTTATATATTAGTAGATGTGAGGTATAATTATAAAGTTATCTATTAGTAGATCTGAGGTATAATTATAAAGTTATCTATTAGTAGATGTGAGGTATAATTATAAAGTTATCTATTAGTAGATGTGAAGTATAATTATAAAGTTATCTATTAGTAGATGTGAAGTATAATTATAAAGTTATCTATTAGTAGATGTGAAGTATAATTATAACGTTATCTATTAGTAGATGTGAGGTATAATTATAAAGTTATCTATTAGTAGATGTGAGGTATAATTATAAAGTTATCTATTAGTAGATGTGAGGTATAATTATAAAGTTATCTATTAGTAGATGTGAAGTATAATTATAAAGTTATCTATTAGTAGATGTGAAGTATAATTGTAAAGTTATCTATTAGTAGATGTGAGGTATAATTATAAAGTTATCTATTAGTAGATGTGAGGTATAATTGTAAAGTTATCTATTAGTAGATGTGAGGTATAATTATAAAGTTATCTATTAGTAGATGTGAGGTATAATTATAAAGTTATCTATTAGTAGATGTGAAGTATAATTATAAAGTTATCTATTAGTAGATGTGAGGTATAATTATAAAGTTATCTATTAGTAGATGTGAAGTATAATTGTAAAGTTATCTATTAGTAGATGTGAGGTATAATTATAAAGTTATCTATTAGTAGATGTGAGGTATAATTATAACGTTATCTATTAGTAGATGTGAGGTATAATTATAAAGTTATCTATTAGTAGATGTGAGGTATAATTATAAAGTTATCTATTAGTAGATGTGAAGTATAATTGTAAAGTTATCTATTAGTAGATGTGAGGTATAATTATAAAGTTATCTATTAGTAGATGTGAGGTATAATTATAAAGTTATCTATTAGTAGATGTGAAGTATAATTGTAAAGTTATCTATTAGTAGATGTGAGGTATAATTGTAAAGTTATCTATTAGTAGATGTGAGGTATAATTATAAAGTTATCTATTAGTAGATGTGAAGTATAATTGTAAAGTTATCTATTAGTAGATGTGAAGTATAATTATAAAGTTATCTATTAGTAGATGTGAGGTATAATTGTAAAGTTATCTATTAGTAGATGTGAGGTATAATTGTAAAGTTATCTATTAGTAGATGTGAGGTATAATTATAAAGTTATCTATTAGTAGATGTGAGGTATAATTATAAAGTTATCTATTAGTAGATGTGAAGTATAATTGTAAAGTTATCTATTAGTAGATGTGAGGTATAATTGTAAAGTTATCTATTAGTAGATGTGAGGTATAATTGTAAAGTTATCTATTAGTAGATGTGAGGTATAATTATAAAGTTATCTATTAGTAGATGTGAAGTATAATTGTAAAGTTATCTATTAGTAGATGTGAAGTATAATTATAAAGTTATCTATTAGTAGATGTGAGGTATAATTGTAAAGTTATCTATTAGTAGATGTGAGGTATAATTGTAAAGTTATCTATTAGTAGATGTGAGGTATAATTATAAAGTTATCTATTAGTAGATGTGAAGTATAATTGTAAAGTTATCTATTAGTAGATGTGAGGTATAATTATAAAGTTATCTATTAGTAGATGTGAAGTATAATTATAAAGTTATCTATTAGTAGATGTGAGGTATAATTGTAAAGTTATCTATTAGTAGATGTGAAGTATAATTATAAAGTTATCTATTAGTAGATGTGAGGTATAATTATAAAGTTATCTATTAGTAGATGTGAGGTATAATTGTAAAGTTATCTATTAGTAGATGTGAGGTATAATTATAAAGTTATCTATTAGTAGATGTGAAGTATAATTATAAAGTTATCTATTAGTAGATGTGAGGTATAATTGTAAAGTTATCTATTAGTAGATGTGAGGTATAATTATAAAGTTATCTATTAGTAGATGTGAGGTATAATTGTAAAGTTATCTATTAGTAGATGTGAGGTATAATTATAAAGTTATCTATTAGTAGATGTGAGGTATAATTATAAAGTTATCTATTAGTAGATGTGAGGTATAATTGTAAAGTTATCTATTAGTAGATGTGAGGTATAATTGTAAAGTTATCTATTAGTAGATGTGAGGTATAATTGTAAAGTTATCTATTAGTAGATGTGAAGTATAATTGTAAAGTTATCTATTAGTAGATGTGAGGTATAATTGTAAAGTTATCTATTAGTAGATGTGAGGTATAATTATAAAGTTATCTATTAGTAGATGTGAGGTATAATTGTAAAGTTATCTATTAGTAGATGTGAAGTATAATTGTAAAGTTATCTATTAGTAGATGTGAGGTATAATTATAAAGTTATCTATTAGTAGATGTGAGGTATAATTATAAAGTTATCTATTAGTAGATGTGAGGTATAATTGTAAAGTTATCTATTAGTAGATGTGAGGTATAATTATAAAGTTATCTATTAGTAGATGTGAAGTATAATTATAAAGTTATCTATTAGTAGATGTGAGGTATAATTGTAAAGTTATCTATTAGTAGATGTGAGGTATAATTGTAAAGTTATCTATTAGTAGATGTGAGGTATAATTATAAAGTTATCTATTAGTAGATGTGAGGTATAATTGTAAAGTTATCTATTAGTAGATGTGAGGTATAATTATAAAGTTATCTATTAGTAGATGTGAGGTATAATTGTAAAGTTATCTATTAGTAGATGTGAGGTATAATTGTAAAGTTATCTATTAGTAGATGTGAGGTATAATTGTAAAGTTATCTATTAGTAGATGTGAGGTATAATTATAAAGTTATCTATTGTATCAGAGACTATATCACTAGTTTTAGTGGTGAGCTATAATTCCTTCTTTTATATTCTTAAAGATTCTGGATTTACCCGGGAGACGGAAGATTAATTTCCGACTGTTCAGCATAATAGCAGCTTTATCAGAGAAAGTCACACAGATGGAGTAAGTGCCTGTTTAACTGAAACTTATCTGATTTCATATTGATTTATTTGGCATTGATACCTAATTAAAACTACAAACCTGTTTTATTTTCATTTAGAGGAAAAAACTGACACTGTGTAGCTATACATCAAGGTCATTAGGCTAAGACCTGTATCTTTGTTCATCTTAATCTGTGTTAATCTTATTAGATAATACTTTCACCTTAACCATCTTGTATGGAACTTCATATATTTTGAGTCACTTATTGACAGAATTGTCAGCAACCTACTTTTGTTTGTTTTTGTTATATTGCCACACAGTATTTTATACATGTACAGGTGAAAGTTGTTTAATTGGATTCATTATCCTATATTTACAGTCCTGTGGTGAGAAAGTTGATCAACAAGATGGATTATCATGCCTTGGATGTTAAGATGGAGAGAAGCAAGGTATATGCAGATAACAATAATAAAATATTGCAGTTATTGACATTGTGATCTGTGTCAAGCAGACTTTTATTCTGTGGTTGATAGGAGCTTGGGGTGTTCAGAGTGCCATGTTAACTGGCTGGGTTGTCAGTTCTGTGCTTCCAGCTTAGATAACTGCAATGTATAGGGTCGGGTTAGAATTAATTTTAATCATTATCCTACCTTGGTCATTTATCATAGTTTTCTGAGTTGTCCAGTTTCCTTTACCTTAAAGAGCACATGACAGCATTGTCTTTGCCATTGGAAATACATGATGATTTGTTATGTTAGGTGTCTAGGTTCTTACAAAAAGCAACAGGAAAAATGTGAACAGAACAGGCTGTGTAAAAGTTAACAAATATTTTATTTCCCTAGAACATCAAGTGAAACTGAGAAAAACGAACTAAAGGTTTTATGAATCAAATACAAAAATAATCCAAGAATTAAAAACTCAAAGTCATAGTATTAAAGATCTTGAATGAAACTGAGTTCAAATCCCAATGAAATCCATAATGGATGACGATAACATCATTAAAAGTCAGCAAAGTGCTGCAGTACCAACAGTCTTCTGTTGAATGACAGAAAATATTATTCCAATTTTTTTAATTCCTTGTAGATTTAATAAATATCCTTGTCTAAGAATTAATTTAAAAAAACTAGTATTTCCAGGGAAAAGAATTGCTTTTCTTCAATATAATTTGAAGAAAATAAAATAATTAGCCCAAACTGGACACAACATAAAACATCTAGACATCTCAAATGTTAAGGCACAAATGGCAATTCTTTCTCCATACATCATTAATAATTCTAACTATTAGGCAGAGCAGATTACTGGATGGGGAGTCTTGAAATGGAAGTTTTTTACATGATAAATATCATGTCATCCAGGTATGGCCTTGACTTAACATAATAATTCTTACTCTGAGAAACAATTTTTAAAAAAGATTGTTTGAAACAAGGTCAGGAACTAGGTCAGAATTACATACAGTGTCTCTATTATTTGTTGTTTTCATCACAAATATATAAAAAAAATCAGTCAGAACTGAACTCTATTCTAGACTTTATAAAATCCAGTTAACAAAGTAACATTATCATAGCATGCAGTGCCCCGAGTGGCTGAGTGGTGTAAAGCACTCTCCATTATGAATCACTGCCATCTCACCTCTGTCTGCATGGGTTCGAGTCTCAGATTTGGCCAATGTGGGTATGTGAGAAAGCTTGCCAGTAGCTTCTCATGGGTCAGTGGTTCTTTCAGGGGATTTTCCCAGGTTCTTCCACCACCATTAATACTGGCTGCCATGTATCGCCTAGCACATGCTGATAAATGGTGTTAAACCCTACTAGAACCATAGCTTGTAATAGATTGGCCATTTGTTGATTACACCACTTGTATAAATGAGGATTTAAAACAGTAATGTTAGAAGATATTTAACATAAATATCCTGATCAAACTGAGAATGAAATAATGTTGAAGTAAGTGACATTAATCTTACATTTGAGCAGTATAAGGGGTGTTGATGGTGCTTTTACAAAAAGACAGTGACATAGGACAACACATAATTGAAACAGGACAGTGCATTATTGAAACAACAGATCAATGACACTTGAAAAGTACAACACTAGTAAAATGGAAAAAATAGTGAAGCATCAAGAAATCAGTGAGACAAGACAAATCAGTGAGACATGACAAATCAGTGAGACAGGACAAATCAGTGAGACAAGACAAAACAGTGTGACAGAACAAAACAGTGAGACAGGACAAATCAATGAAACAAGACAAAACAGTGAAACAAGACAAATCAGTGAAACAGGACAAATCAGTGAAACAAGACAAAACAGTGAAACAAGACAAATCAGTGAAACAAGACAAAACAGTGAAACAAGACAAATCAGTGAGACAGGACAAATCAGTGAGACAGGACAAATCAGTGAGACAGGACAGATCAGTGAAACAAGACAAATCAGTGAGACAGGACAAATCAGTGAGACAGGACAGATCAGTGAAACAAGACAAATCTTTGAGACAGGATGACTTATAAATGAAACAGGACAATACAGCTACAGCGAAACGTTACTGCACAATTGTGACACAGGACAAGAATCTAGTGACACTTGTTAATGTCAGTGAAGCAGGATAACACAATAGTGACAAATGACAACATGTCAGTGAAACAGGATAACACATCAGTGACATGTCAATGAAACATGATAACACATTAGTGACATGCGACAACATGTGAATGAAACAGGATAACACATCAGTGACACTGATCGGTTAAAAAGACCATGCATCCCAGAAAGAAGATATTTGTGACTCTCAAACACCAGTAAACATCCTCAAATCCTGATATCACTACTTGAATGCACTTTATAAAATGTTATTGAAAAACCTCAGAAAATTAAACTCTTCATTGCATCACATCACAGCAATGACATCGTAAATTATATTATTGATTTATGACACTTGGATTTTACTGCTATAGATACTGATATTTACCAATTAGAAAGTTGCAGATATGTAAGAATCAAATTTTAAATCAGAATTTAATTTGACTCAGTACTTAGCTGTTCAGCTGTTTGTCTAATAATTTAGAAACATATAACTATCAACTATATATATATGATTATCTCCCTTGTTCTGAAGACCTGGTGGAAAACCTGAGTTAGGGCTGATGGTTAATGCATACAGACTGAATTATTTTTGTCCCACTGATTAAAATGGATATGTCAAACAAAATTAATATCTGTCTGTATTTGCCAATTTGCACAAGAAGTTTTGTGGATGTATCAAAAGCTGTGATATTTTATTAACCAGAACATTTATTTTCTGTGCTATGTTTGACTGACCTACTCCATTACAACATACTAATCTGGCCTCACCCATGTGTATGTACCAGCAAGATATTTATGCTCCTCTTCTAACAATCATATTCTCATTATTCCCACAATAAAAATGAAGTCATATGGACAACGTTCTGATCATAACACAAAAACTGTCTCCTTACCTCAAACTATACATATCAGCAACACCAACATTAAATTCACACAGTCAGTATGAAACCTAGGTGTTACTCTGGACAGTACTCTCACATTGCACCAAAATGTCATGAACATTTACCAGGTTGCATATTTTGAGCTGAGACGCATCAGTTCCAGTCGCAAATATCTTTCAGTTGATGCCACTAAAATGATTGTGTGTTCATTAGTACTTTCAAGACTGGACTATTATAACTGAATTCTGTCTGGTTAGTCTCAATATCTACTCCAGAAACTTCAAAAAGTTCAAAACACAGCTGCTCAGATCATCCTTAGAGTACCACAATCAGAGCACACCTCCCTTCTGCTCTGTACCCTACACTGGTTTAGCATTTGATCCAGAATCAAACAAAAATATTGTTGTCTGTGCTGCATTTCACTTACGGATTTCAGTCCATCATTCATATCTGGCCTCACCCATGTGTACACACCAGCAAGATACTTATGCTCCTCTGCTGATATATGTATACTCAGTTTTCCCACTATTAAAACAAAGTCATATGGACAACGTTCTTTTGCATACAAGGACCCAGCAATGTGAAATGAATTGCTCATTGAAATTAGACACAAAGACACAGTAATCCCTTTCAAGAGTGCTCTTAAAACTCACCTTTTTTGACTGCAAGAACAAACTTAAAGGCCTAATAATGTTTCCAGCCTTAAATGTTTTCATCATGTTTTATGTTTTCTAATCTCATGGTGATTTTTTTTTTGTTGGTAGTCTTGTCATTATATATGTTGTAAAGTGCTTAGAGCTTCAAAAGATTAGGAGCTATGCAAATTCCTCTTCCTTATTATTATTATTATTAATATTATTATTATATTTTATATTTCTCACTATTTTTTAACGATAAAGTAAATTAAAAAAGTTGAGCAAAATTGAAACAGTTTCTGAGATAATTTGAATCAAATGTATGTAATATTTCCTCTATTTTAGTCCCAGTAATGGCAACATTTATCACATGTAACATGATGTAGCCACTCACACTACATTTATCACATGTAACATGATGTAGCCACTCACACTACATTTATCACATGTTACATCATGTAACCACTCACACTACATTTATCACATGTAACATGATGTAGCCACTCACATTACATTTATCACATGTAACATGATGTAGCCACTCACATTACATTTATCACATGTAACATGATGGAGCCACTCACACTACATTTATCACATGTAACATGATGTAGCCACTCACACTATACAATAGCTGATAGCACTCCTCCAATTAGCCATACACAAAAAGTTAGATATATAGGTGCAAAGTGTGCTTGGTTGACATCTCAGAAACATATAATCCTAGTCTTGAGAACTTTCAACGCCAGTACATATCCATAAATTTGATAACTTTCAACACCAGTACATATCCATAAATTTGATATTTCTTATTAAACATGAATATTATAGTTGTGTATTATAAATTAAGACAAAATACAATTTCAACAATACCAAATAAATGTTTAATGTGAAAAATGTGTCCAAGCTGGTAAACAATATTTATTGGATTAAAATTCATAATTAAGCTCTGACAGACTTTGCATTAAGTGCATCTTAGTGGGATTCATGCCTGACCCTGCATTAAAAGCAGATTTGAGAGTTATCAGGGCATGAATTATCGAGGCAGTGGTGTATTTGCATTGTGGAGATTTCAGTATGTATAAGACCATGGTCTTCTAAATGAAAGCCAGTATTTGCATTGTAGAGATTGTTTTGTATAATGCATTGTTGCACATCTTGTTTTATCAATGTCCATATTTTTTTTTTATTTCAGGAGTTGTTCAGTTTGCTTCAGGAAGGAGATGGTGTACCAGAAGGCAATGCCCATTCTGCTAACCTGGCTGTGGAGCTGACTGCAGGAGGATTGACACCAGAACACACCAACTATGTAATTATTATTAATTAAACTAAAACTATGTAAATGTAAAAGTTTTTTTGTTGTTTTATGGAAAAATAAAAAACATTTTTTGACTGGTGAAGCGACCATATCTTTTTCACATGAGGATCGTTGTTGATTGGGGAAGCGATCATATCTTTTTCACTTGAGGATCGTTGTTGATTGGGGAAGCGATCATATCTTTTTCACTTGAAGATCGTTGTTGATTGAGGAAGCGATCATATCTTTTTCACATGAGGATCGTTGTTGATTGGGGAAGCGATCATATCTTTTTCACATGAGGATCATTGTTGATTGGGGAAGTGATCATATCTTTTTCACATGAGGATCGTTGTTGATTGGGGAAGCGATCATATCTTTTTCACATGAGGATCGTTGTTGATTGGGGAAGCGATCATATCTTTTTCACATGAGGATCGTTGTTGATTGGAGAAGCGATCATATCTTTTTCACATGAGGAGTAATTTGTTTACTTTGGGAAGGTGTCGTATTGTTTTTATTTAAGTATCATTGGGTATTGGGGAAGGTGTCTTATTGTTTTCACTTAAAGATCATTGGGTATTGGGGAAGGTGTCTTATTGTTTTCACTTAAGTATCATTGGGCATTGGGGAAGGTGTCTTATTGTTTTCATGTAAGGATCTTTGTTGTGCCTTTAAATTGCTGATTTGTAGCATCCAATTAAAATAGGAAAATTCTAAATGCTGAACTGACAGTTTTTGCAATTAACAGTGTATGCAACTGACAGTTTTTGCAATTAATCGTGTATGCAATTTACAGTTTTTGCAATTAACAGTGTTTGCAATTTACAGTGTTTTTAATTAACTGCAAGCATTTTACTGTGTCTGCAATGGGTAGTACTTGAAAAGAAAAATAGAATAGTGAAAGAAAAGAAATGAATAAATAAATTATTAAATATCAAAATAGAAGCTGGTTCATTGTAGTTTTACAATTGCATGAATTAGTACTAAACATAGTCTTTACATTTCCTTTAAATCCAGGTCACAGTAACTCATGTTTAGCTAAATGTCATATGTTTGTCTTCAGTTGATGGTAAATTGATATAATAATTAGAGACTTGCTTAAAACAAGCATTTTAATGAAATTGGATTTTAAATTGCTTAACACTTAGAATAAGGTAAAATTTTTTAGAATTGATTCAATTTTAGCACCTGTTAAGTGCAGAATTTGTTATTAATAAACTTGTGAATTGATTTTCTTGATTAAGAACTCCAAGTATAATTGTGTATGTTTTTTTCTTGAGTCTTACAACCTGGACATGGACCTTGTGGACTTGATTATTTCAAAGTAAAATATTTTAATTTAATATGTACCGATTTTTAGATCTGCCAAGTGATTTCATTCAAGAAAATACCAAAAGTTCAGCAATGCAGACATAATACAGTGTAGTTTGCAGAATTGAAAATATCTGACATGTCACAAAATTCACATACCACTTATTGACTTTCAGGTACTGCACAAGTTTGATCGAGATGGGAATGGATACATTGACTTCCTGGACTTTGTGATGTACATCCCACTATTTATTGAGATTCATCAGCGTATTGTTGAGGACCCTCTCAATCAAAAGCTTGATTTGTGATGATAATTAATGACTACAGAAGTTTTATGTCAAGTGCTACACAGAATAACTTGACATTTATTTTATTTCACATGGTACACAAAGTAAAAAGCCAATTATCTTTTTACTAAATGCTGCAGAAAGTAAATCCATGTTAAACCATTCATGTATCAAAAGACCTTACATACATAATACTGTATTGTTAAACCATTCATGTATCAAAAGACCTTACATACATAATACTGTATTCATTCATGTATCACACTCAGCGAGACCTTACATACATAATACTGTATTGCTAAACCATTCATGTATCAAAAGACCTTACATACATAATACTGTATTCATTCATGTATCACACTCAGCGAGACCTTACATACATAATACTGTATTGCTAAACCATTCATGTATCAAAAGACCTTACATACATAATACTGTATTCATTCATGTATCACACTCAGCGAGACCTTACATACATAATACTGTATTGCTAAACCATTCATGTATCAAAAGACCTTACATACATAATACTGTATTGTTAAACCATTCATGTATCAAAAGACCTTACATACATAATACTGTATTGCTAAACCATTCATGTATCAAAAGACCTTACATACATAATACTGTATTCATTCATGTATCACACTCAGCGAGACCTTACATACATAATACTGTATTGCTAAACCATTCATGTATCAAAAGACCTTACATACATAATACTGTATTCATTCATGTATCACACTCAGCGAGACCTTACATACATAATACTGTATTGCTAAACCATTCATGTATCAAAAGACCTTACATACATAATACTGTATTGTTAAACCATTCATGTATCAAAAGACCTTACATACATAATACTGTATTGTTAAACCATTCATGTATCAAAAGACCTTACATACATAATACTGTATTGTTAAACCATTCATGTATTACACTCAGCGAGATGCATCAACTACCCAATTATGAAATAACAAAATCACTATTATATACCTGAGCAAAAATTAGTCATATTAAGTAACTTATTAGGGATTTCACTCTTGAATAATCTTTTCTTAAGCTAACGTATTTTGATTTAATGTTTATAATATAACAATGAATTTAGATTAAACTTGTTTTCCTTGATGTGGATTTACTTGTGTTCCATAGTAGGTATTCTTAAGGAATTTAATACCACTTGAACATAATTATTCAATGAACTAAATAAGCAGGTATATTTGATTTTTTTCTTTCATTGTGTATGTAAGTTATTGTTTCATCTTGCCATGTTTTGGAAATATTAATTATATTGTATTAGTTTCAATTCTTTTAAGCTATGGCCCTAACCTGTACATAGAACTTAGGACTTCTTTCAAGAAATGTGATAAAATCTTTTTTAATTTTTCCTGTGTATATTTAACATTTTTTATAATATTACATATTTTGTGGACTACAATTTTTATGTTGATTTTTTTTGGTACTATTTATGTTAACATAAAACAATTTGGGGTAAAATATTTTGATTGTGTGTCATTACAAAATTAGTCACCCAGGTATAAGATTTTATGTGACCTACTTAAAAAGGCCATTATGAAGATAGACTTTTGTATAACAATTACTTAGAACCTGCTTAAAATGTCATTATAAACTGGGGACATTTATATACAGGTAGATACTATGTCATTATAAACTGGGGACATTTATATACAGGTAGATACTATGTCATTATAAACTGGGGACATTTATATACAGGTAGATACTATGTCATTATAAACTGGGGACATTTATATGCAGGTAGATACTTGTTGATTTATGTATGAATGGGAAGACCTAAGTTTGTGTATTATCTGATGGCTGTCATGTAACATATTTATACTGTATTATCATGCCATGTTAATTCTAGCATTCACATTTTGGGGTTCAGTTTAAGCTAAATTTGATGCTGGTTCTTGATACCAATTATTCTTTCTCACATTTTACGAAAGTTTTCTCCCAGCAGTGCTTATGACATTCATTCTAATGACATAATGTGAATACTTTAGCGTTCACACTTGTTTAATTTCAACCCATTTGGGTTTTAAGCTTTTTCTCAACTAGGACCTGAGTTTAAAGATAGACATATTATGCCACTACAATATAATGTCAAATATCCAGATTATTCGGAATCAGAAATTTCGTCCAATTTTGGTCACCTGGGTGATATAATTCGGTTGAATGTGGACTGTGACTGGAGTTATATGGATTATTAGGAATTTATATTAATATGTTTTGTATAGTTATCAATTGATAAATAGATATAACCATTTTGTTGCACAGTTGATTTTCAGTACTTTCCACGTCGATTAAACTTAGTTTGTGTTTTAAGCTGCTGTTCATAAGCATAAAATAATTGTATTGCATTATTGAGACTGATTTGTTTCAATTTGCTGAGTACCTTTTTATAACAATAGGCGCTTCAAAGGTAATACATTTCCGTTGAAATTTCAGCAAACTATTTTTATCTGGTTACATTTTGTAAAAAGGAATTGGCCATCATTTCGTCACTTCTAGTTAATGTTCCTCCCTGCCTATTAATAAACCAATAAGTATGATGTGTTTTTTTAATTATTTTTATCATTTTTATTTTGACACTTGTGATGACAGCAATTATTACAGAAAATGTGCGTGTTCTGAAGGATTTAATTCTGAGTGAATAGAAGAGGAATTTTACTTACCATCCACATACAAATGTCAGTCAATATAAATATATTAATTACTAGCGAGTAACCAAAAATAATGCCTTGTCCAGTTGATCTCCATTACCAGAAATGTCAACAACAAAAAGCAGATATTTCACAGCATATGATACTCTTGCTTGATGTCAACATAAGCGGATTATGATATAACAGTGCACTGTTTAGATGGTTTGTCAATACGGAAAAAGAGTTTGTTTATGTAATAATAGATAAATTTCAATCATTTATATCCCATTTGCGACTTCCTTTCATGGGACTCTGAATTACTCCACTCCAAACCAATGGTTGCATATACCAATTTAAACAGCCAGCAATGTCACTTTTAAAAAAATCGCATAACGGTATGTTTTGACACCAATAAGGATAAAAATCTAAGTTTGCAACATTGGTGAAACCCTACACAATCCCAGAATAAATTTTATCCACATTATTTTTTGCACTTTTAAGAAGAAAACACTACTTTTTTTGTGTACGAAGAAAAAATTTTATGAGTTGAATCACAATTCTCTTGTATTAAGTTCATATGCAATCTCTTCCCCAAAATGATAATAAACATTTTATGTTTTTGTTGTACTTTAAGGAAAGAAGTCTGTTCATGTACGAGAAAAATACTTACATGTTAAATTTTGGGTGCCACACAAGAACCATATTATGTCAAAATGTTTGTTATAATGAAGTGTGTTATAGCAGGGTCACACTGTTTTAGTGGCATTCTTATTAACATTTTTGTGTAAGAATATACCTTGTCTCATGTGTCTCACCTTCTCACTGTATCTCTCTAATTACATTTATTTCTAATTTAGAAAGACTAATTAGTTATTGTTAAAAATATTGCAGTTATAACTCTGTAGAATTCTATTTTATTATGTTTTGTTTTAAACTTTTTTACTCTGTTCTGATTTGGTTATTTGAGCAGCAAATTAGTTTTATTTACAAATACAGCTGCATCATAACAAATAATATTTTTGAAGGACATTGTAGAAAAAAACCTGAATAATTTGTCTCAATATAATCAACAATTTATTATATTCCTTACAGTTGTGATTTATTGATAATATGCAGTACTTTAGGCTTATGAGTTACTATTAGTAACCAGGAAGTTTACTATTTATCATTTGGTGCCAATATTCATAGATTTCTTGGTTGCTATAAACAACAAATTGTATTGACCCAGTTTGACCCATCTCTTGTCAGTTAATTTAAATACCAATGCAACAATTAGATCCCAAATCCATGTTATTAAACATGTACATCCCATCCCAAATCCATGTTATTAAACATGTACATCCCATCCCAAATCCATGGGATGAAAGAACTATATCCCATACCAAATCTCTGTGATGAAAGAACTATATCCCATACCAAATCCCTGTGATGAAAGAACTATATCCCATACCAAATCCATGTGATGAAAGAACTATATCCCATACCAAATCCCTGTGATGAAAGAACTATATCCCATACCAAATCCATGTGATGAAAGAACTATATCCCATACCAAATCCCTGTGATGAAAGAACTATATCCCATACCAAATCCATGGGATAAAACAAGTAAATCCCATGCTAAATCTATGTGATGAAAGAACTATATCCCATACCAAATCCATGGGATGAAAGAACTATATCCCATACCAAATCCATGTGATGAAAGAACTATATCCCATACCAAATCCCTGTGATGAAAGAACTATATCCCATACCAAATCCATGGGATAAAACAAGTAAATCCCATGCTAAATCTATGTGATGAAAGAACTATATCCCATACCAAATCCATGGGATGAAAGAACTATATCCCATACCAAATCTATGGGATGAAAGAACTATATCCCATACCAAATCTATGGGATGAAAGAACTATATCCCATCCCAAATCCATGGGATGAAAGAACTATATTTCATACCAAATCCATGGGATGAAAGAACTATATCCCATACCAAATCCATGGGATGAAAGAACTATATCCCATACCAAATCCATGGGATGAAAGAACTATATCCCATAACCAAATCCATGGGATGAAAGAACTATATCCCATACCAAATCCATGGGATACAACAATTAAATCCTATGCTAAATCTATGTGATAAAACAATAATCCCATTCCAAATATTCAAGTTCTGAAGGAACAGTTAGATCCTACTCCAGATTCATGTGTGTAAATACTGATAGAACAATTAGATCCACTCACAGGTCCTTTTATGTAAGTACTGATGAAACAATTAGATCCACTGCTATCTCCTTTCATGGAAAAATTAGATACTCAAAGATCCCCCCCCATGACCAGCAGCCACCCACACTTTGCAGCCAGAATCCCTTGTCATTGATGAGTTGGTGTTGAAAAGTACCCCTCAAGAAAGGCCACTAACATTATCAGCAGCCAACTTATTAGTACACAAATGCAGCATTTACCCCTCACAAGGGACCATATTTTATAATTAATGTGCCAAGAACCAATATTTAATTATAATAAGGTGAGTAATCTGGTTATCTTTCAGGATGTCTGTTATATCATTAACACCAACATTTGAAGGAATAGGGGACAGCAATGTTTTGATAGCGCTTTGGCCTTCAAACAGCAATTTTTGTTGTTGTTGTTATTTATTTAGTTGCCAATTACAACTAGACATAATTGTCAAGATCATAAAATGGTCAGATAGAAATAGGGTTAGTAATGCTATGATAGAGCTTTGGTCTTCACACTTTTTTGTTGTTGTTTTTAATTGACGATTATGATCAATATTATCATGAGATGGTCTGATAGAAATGGACTCGGCACTGTCTTGAAAGAGCTCTGGTCTTCACACACTGGATTTTTAAAACAATTGATGATTGTGACTGATTGTTAAGATCATAACATGGTCAGATAGGCTAAAAAATAAGCTTTGTTAATCAACACACACACACACACACACATGTACAGAGAAACAAATGACAAAACAAGGAATCAGACAAAGACCAGAATATCATGTGACAGTACATGTATCACTTCCTTTATAAACCTTATTACAAAGTTTTCAATACAATATGTTTCATCTGCAAAATTAAATGGCAGTACATATGAATAAACCATTACAAAAATTAACATGTCATCATGTAAATGAAGAAATAATACATTAAAAGAAAAAGTAAAACTTGATGACACTGTGGAGAATTCACTTGATTAAAGATTTTATGTTTGCAAGATTCATATAAACAAAATCATAGAAGATAAAGGAGAATATTCTGTAGTGGGATAATAGAGTAAATGAAAAGAGAATTATTTAAAATCTAAAACAATGTATGTATCAAGATTTAAATAACATTTTTAAATAGTTTTGTTATACAGATGCCAACAATATTCAACTCACAATCCATGCATAAGAATAAGAACTATTAATTTATGCTACCTTGAAATGACTGTTTTTTTGACAAGAAGAACATTTGAATAATTAATGCTTCTTCTAAATGGAGATATTAATTTTAATAGTTAATGCTACATCGCATTGAAGATATTAACAGCTACATGTAGCTTTCCTACCATGTACACATACTCATCTCACAAAAATAGTTCCCATCTGGAAAGGCCACCTGTTTTATAAGGCCACTTTCCTGTCGCTGAAGTGGAGGCCATATAAGAGGGAGACCATTGATTATAAGTATTGATGGAACAATTAAATCTTGTCCCAGATTCTTGAATTTAAGTTCCAATCAAACAGATTCCATCCTGAATCCATATTAAACCTCTATCCTAAATTCATTAATTTAAGTGCTGAAGATACGGATCCCATCCAAAACCCATAATGTATGAATGTGTCTAATGTATGTGTCTATATAATGTATGCATGTGTCTACATAATGTATGTATGTGTCTATATAATGCATGTGTCTACATAATGTATGTATGTGTCTATATAATGTATGTATGTGTCTATATAATGCATGTGTCTACATAATTT
Organism: Unio pictorum; assembly: GCA_030141615.1. Lineage (NCBI taxonomy): Eukaryota > Metazoa > Mollusca > Bivalvia > Unionida > Unionidae > Unio > Unio pictorum. The sequence continues at coordinate 3,277,004 of JARLTB010000121.1, read as the reverse complement.
ATGAATGTGTCTAATGTATGTGTCTACATAATGTATGCATGTGTCTACATAATGTATGAATGTGTCTACATAATGTATGCATGTGTCTACATAATGTATGAATGTGTCTAATGTATGTGTCTACATAATGTATGCATGTGTCTACATAATGTATGAATGTGTCTAATGTATGTGTCTACATAATGTATGCATGTGTCTACATAATGTATGAATGTGTCTAATGTATGTGTCTACATAATGTATGCAAGTGTCTACATAATTTAGCATGTGTCTATTGTATGTGTCTATATAATGTATATCTCTACATAATGTATGAATTTGTCTAATGTATGTGTCTACATAATGTATGCATGTGTCTATATAATGTATGCATGTGTCTATTGTATGAATGTTTCTAATGCATGTGTCTACATAATGTATGTATGTGTCTACATAATGTATGCATGTGTCTGCATAATGTATGCATGTGTCTACATAATGTATGTGTCTAATGCATGTGTCTACATAATGTATGCATGTGTTTACATAATGTCTACATGTGTCTACATAATGTATGCATGTGTCTATATAATGTATGCATGTGTCTATTGTATGAACGTTTCTAATGTATGTGTCTATATAATGTATGAATGAGTCTAATGTATGTGTCTACATAATGTATTTATGTGTCTACATAATGTATGAATGTGTCTAATGCATGTGTCTACATAATGTATGCATGTGTCTACATAATGTATGAATGTCTAATGTATGTGTCTACATAATGTACATGTCTACATAATGTACATGTCTACATAATGTATGTGTCTACATAATGTATGTATGTGTCTACATAATTTAGCATATGTCTACTGTATGTGTCTATATAATATACATCTCTACATAAGGTAAGAATTTGTCTAATGTATGTGTCTACATAATGTATGAATGTGTCTAATGCATGTGTCTACATAATGTATGAATGTGTCTACATAATGTATGAATGTGTATCATGTATGTGTCTACATAATGTATGTATGTGTCTAATGTATGTGTCTGCATAATGCATGTGTCTACATAATGTCTACATAATGTATGTGTCTACATAATGTACGTGTCTACATAATGTAAGCATGTCTATTATATGGATGTTTCTAATGTATGTGTCTATATAATGTATGTGTCTACATAATGTATGTGTCTTCATAATGTATGAATTTGTCTAATGTATGTGTCTACATAATGTATGCATGTGTTTACATAATGTATGAATGTGTATACTGCATGTGTCTACATAATGTATGAATGTGTCTAATGCATGTGTCTACATAATGTATGCTTGTGTCTACATAATGTATGAATGTGTCTAATGTATGTGTCTACATGATGTGTCTACATAATGTACGTGTCTACATAATGTATGGATGTGTCTACTTGTGTCTACATAATGTATGCATGTGTCTATATAATGTATGGATGTGTCTACATAATGCATGTGTCTACATAATGTATGAATGTGTCTAATTTATGTGTATACATAATGTATCTACATAATGTATGCATGTGTCTACATAATGTATGTGTCTACATAATGTATGCATGTGTCTACATAATGTATGCACGTGTCTACATAATGTATTAATGTGTCTAATATATGTGTCTACATAATGTATGCATGTGTCTATTCTATGCACGTGTCTATATAAAGTGCCAAGTAATAGTATTAATACTAATTATTATTTGTTTAGAGTTATCAGTTAGAAATAACCATTGTCCCTTGAGGCTCTCTACAAAAAGGAAGTTTAGGTATCCCAAAAACACTTATAAGACCAGACTGACCAGTCCTAACACTAACTTCCTAATGCTGAGTGCCTAGTGAGGCAGCAGCTAGAACCACTTTTGTATGTCTTTCATTATGACATGGCCGGGGCTTTAACTCGTGACTTCCAACATCTGAGGTGGGAGAACTCTAACTACTAAGCCCACCAGAGTGATAAAAGTCCAGATAAAATCTTTCAAGTTTACTCGAGTGGAAATGATTAAACTCTGAATTAAAACCATATATTCAAATTAAATTATTAATTCACAAAATTAAAATGAAAATAAATACGCTGCAAAAAAAGTTTTGTTCTAATTTTCTAAGATGACATTATGTTTATGGTGACAGGTGACATGATTTTCTAAGGTGACATGATTTTATTATATGACATCATTTTCTAAGGTGACATTATTTTTATGGTGACAGGTGACATGATTTTCTAAGGTGACATGATTTTACATGATGACATGATTTTATGTACATTTGAATTAAGGCTATGACATTATTACATTCCATCCTAGTGAGAGTATAATGTTTCTTGTCAACAGCATATGACATACAAGAGGAAAATGACATGCATATCATGTGCATGGGAAGTCTAGATACTATATATATCATAATTATGTACAGCTGCAAATTTTACATACCCATATCTGTCATCACATATGTGCAATCAGCCAAACAAACAACATAGACTCTCAATAGAAATCAGGATCCATGATGTTTCCACTTGACTGACAAGCATGTACATGTAGCAATAATTAAGATATTTTATTGTACTGCAGGTTATGTTGCAGCTGTTAAAATGGGGAGTCACTCCAATAAAGATTTAGGATCAAGTTAGAAGGGATAAAGAAAGAACCTATATGTATGAGGTGTGATGTCTAAAATTGGTTTCAGACTTCGTTTTATGTTTTATGCTAAAAAGATGTTTCAGGAGCATGTCACGTTTATAGTTGTGTCATCTGTAATGACATGTAAACACATTTTTTATTTGCCTATTAGCACAAGATAGGCTATACATGGCGGCCAGTATTAATGGTGGAGGAAGAACCTAGAAAACCCTGGAAAGAACCACCGACCCACGAGAAGCTACTGGCAAGCTTTCTCACATACCCACATTGGCTGAATCTGAGACTTGAACTCACGCAGAGGTGAAATGGCAGTGATCCGTAACAGACAGTGCTTTAGACCACTCAGCCACTCGGGGCCCTTCAAGGATAGTTTTAATTGTCTGAACATGTTTAACATGAGATATATAAATGACTACTCAAGTACTTTTTTATTCCCCTATACTACTGTTTATGGTATCCAAAAAAAGTCTTATAGTACACATGGTTACCACCTTGTACTGGAGTTTTTTTGTTGATATGCATTACAGTGAGGGATCATTCTTATATTGAGATAAATCACAGACAAGAATACTTATGCCAAGGTTCCTTATAGCGATGGACCAATGTTATATCAAGATACCTTGCAGTAAGAAACTTTTATACTGTGGTACCTTACAGTTAATTACTTTGTTATGCCAGGGTACCACACAGTAATGTAGTCTTGTCTTACCAATGTGTTTTATAGTGCAGGACCAATGTAACTGTGGTACCTTACAGTTAATTACTTTGTTATGCCAGAGTATCACACAGTAATGTAGTCTTGTGTTATCAATGTGTTTTATAGTGCAGGACCAATGTAACTGTGGTACATTACAGTTAATTACTTTGTTATGCCAGAGTATCACACAGTAATGTAGTCTTGTCTTACCAATGTGTTTTATAGTGCAGGATCAATGTAACTGTGGTACCTTACAGTCATCAACATTGTTTTACCAGGTTATTATACGTTAAGGCAGTATGTTACACCAATGTGCCTTCCATTGTTACACCCCAATGTGCCTTCCATTGTGGGACCATTGTTACACCAATGTGCCTTCCATTGTGGGACCATTGTTAAACTGAGGTGCTTTTCAATGTGGGACCAGTTCACCTTAAAAATCATATGTAAATTGTCCGTAAATATACCTGACACTAGTTGCTTTCACTTTCAAATTATGTACAAGATGGTTTATAACACAAGGAACCAACCGTAATTTAATTTCTTGATATCCTTTCAACCTAGGATATTTTCTCCTCTCATACCTTAAGATAACCACTTCTACATTTTCTGCATATCAAAACAAATACATCTTCTTAAAGCAGTTTTGTGGTCAGAAATTTATTTTAAAACTCCATGACCGCCCACCCAGTTCATTAAAAAGTTGGTCCCTAAATGTCAAATTTCAAATCGTGTTTGTTTTTACGTGTAAGAAATGTATATTAGCTTAACTGTGATATTTAAACAAAGTATCATATAATTCCAGTATAGTTGTGTCTTGACCTTTAATATGAGAACAAGTTCATTTCATTATTAACCAGTAGTACATATATTTTTTTTTTTACTTGCCACCATATAGACATTATTATGATTAGGTGTCATAAAATTCTATACCATGTATACCTGTATTCACTTGCTACCAAATAGCTATTGTTGTTGTGTGGTTTAACACCATTTTTCAGCACATGATAGGCTATATATGGCGGCCAGTATTATTGGTGGAGGAAGAAGCCGAGGAAAACCCCCGGAAAGAACCACCATCCCACGAGAAGTTACTGGCAAGCTTTCTCACATACTCACATTGGCCAAATCTTAAGACTCGAACCTACACAGACAGTGGTGAGATGGTAGTGATCTGTAATGGATAGTGCTTTAAACCACGCGGGGCCCCCAAATAGCCATTATACTAAGGTGTCAATAAATGTTATAAAATGTACTGGTATACCTACTTTTACTTACACCATATACAAGTCAAGTTAGCTGCAATTAACAGATCTTGATCTGTGATCATATAATGCACAGCTAGATCAGGGTCTATGAAATTTGTTCTTCTGATTAATTATAACAAAATATACCAAGATTTGCTAGTGTATTATGCCATTTCAGGTCAGTGTCTATGAAGTTTGTTCTCCTGATTAATTATAACAAAATATACCAAGATTTGTTAGTGTATTATGCCATTTCAGGTCAGGGTCTATGAAGTTTGTTCTCCTGATTAATTATAACAAAATATACCAAGATTTGCTAGTGTATTATGCCATGTCAGGTCAGGGTCTATAAAGTTTGGACTTGCCTTATATTTGAGTATAGATGGTATATGTGTTTTTCTGGCGTTATGTGGAAATGTTGCACAACAGTGACAGATAAGTATTCCTATTTAAGTAAGTTGAAATTAGACATCTCTGTTGGAAACCCTATCTGGCAATATTTATAAATAATATTTTTTTCTGTCTACATTGTTATTTTTTTTTTGTAATAAGTATAGGAGAATTTAATTTTTTTTTTTAAATTATTTTTTTCTTCTAGGGTGTCATGCCATTCTTCAGCACATGATAGGTGGATATATTCATGGTGGCCAGTATTATTAGTGGAGGAAGAACCCGAGAAAACCCCCGGAAAGAACCACTGACCCACGAGAAGCTACTGGCTAGCTTTCTCACATAACTATATTAGCAGAATCTTAGACTCGAACCCACACAGACAGAGGTGAGACGGCAGTGATACGTAACGGACAGCGCTTTAGACCACTCAGGGACCCATTGATATTTGTTGTTTGCTTTGTACTTGTATGTTTATATAACATATGTAACCTATTTGTATCTGCCGTACCTTTAACTGTTGCTTTCTTTTGATGGTATTTATGTCATGCTAGTTAAGGATGGGCATGACCTACACATACCTTTTCCTTAGGCTTTCCTGATGCTTGATCAAGATTTAAACTTTTCCATTTAGCTGAATTTCTCTTACATTTTGCCTAATTTTACAGTCATGAACCTTTAGGGATGTATTCTTTATTGAGCGTATTGCTCATCAAAGGCAAAAGGATGTATTAATTTTTTGAGGGTATTGCGCATCAAAGGCAAAAGGATGTATTGATTTTTGAAGGTATTGCTCATCAAAGGCAAAAGGATAAATTCATTTTTGAGGGTATTGCTCTTTAATGGCAAAAGGATGTATTCATTATTGAGGGTATTGCTCATCAAAGCCAAAAGGATATATTCATTATTGAGGGTATTGTTCATCAAGGCAAAAGGATGTATTCATTATTGAGGGTATTGCTTATCAATGGCAAAAGGATAAATTCATGTTTGAGGGTATTGCTCATCACAGACAAAAGGATGTATTCATTATTAAGGGTATTGCTCAACAAAGGCAAAACGATGTATTCATTTTTGAGGGTATTGTTCATCAAAGGGAAAAGGATGTATTTATTTCTGAGGGTATTGTTCATCAATGGCAAAAGGATAAGTTCATTATTGAGGGTATTGCTCATCAATGGCAAAAGGATGAATTCATTTTTGAGGGTATTGCTCATCAAAGACAAAAGGATGAATTCATTAATGAGGGTATTGCTCATCAATGGAAAAAGGATGAATTCGTTATTGAGGGTATTGCTCATCAATAGCAAGAGGATGTATTCTTTATTGAGGGTATTGCTCATCAATGGCAAAAGGATGAATTCATTTTTGAGGGTATTGCTCATCAAAGACAAAAGGATGAATTTATTATTGAGGGTATTGCTCATCAATGGCAAAAGGATGAATTCGTTATTGAGGGTATTGCTCATCAATAGCAAGAGGATTTATTCTTTATTGAGGGTATTGCTCATCAATGGCAAAAGGATGAATTCATTATTGAGGGTATTGCTCTTCAAAGACAAAAGGATGAATTCATTATTGAGGGTATTGCTCATCAATAGCAAGAGGATGTAATCTTTATTGAGAGTATTGCTCATCAGTGGCAAAAGGATGCATTCTTTATGAAGGGTATTGCTCATCAAAAGCAAGAGGATCAGCGCCGGATTAAGCACCGTGGAGGCCCATAGGCAGTCAAACTTTTGGGGCCCCAGACCCACGGTCACGGTCACGGTCTCGTGGGGGCCCTTGATGGGGCCCATAAAAGTCCCGGGGCCCATAGGCAGTTGCCTACTCTGCCTAATGGGTAATCCAGGACTGAAGAGGATGTATTCTTTATTGAGGGCATTGCTCATCAATGGCAAAAGGATGTATTCTTTATTAAGGGTATTGCTCATCAAAGGCAAAAGGATGTATTCATTATTGAGAGTACTGCTCATCAAAGGCAAAAGGATGTATTCATTATTGAGGGTATTGCTCATCAAAGGCAAAAGGATGTATTCATTATTGAGGGTATTGCTCATCAAATGCAAAAGGATGTATTCATTTTTGAGGGTATTGTTCATCAAGGTAAAAGGATGTTTTTATTTTTGAGGGTATTGCTCATCAAAGGCAAAAGGATGTATTCATTTTTGAGGGTATTGCTCATCAAAGGCAAAAGGATGTATTCATTTTTGAGGGTATTGTTCATCAATTGCAAAAGGATAAGTTCATTATTGAGGGTATTGCTCGTCAAAGACAAAATGTTGAATTCATTATTGAGGGTATTGCTCATGAAAGGCAAAGAGAGGTCACAGTGACCTAATTTTCATGTTCCAATGAGTCTGTTGGGTATTTAGATTATGCCTTGGCAGAATAGGCTAAGCACAGCTTTGTGTAGAATTCTAATATATTTATCTTTTTTTTAAAACAAGTTAATACAAGAAAAAATGTTCCAATTCCAATAATTGTAAAAGGACTTCTTTCTTCATTTTTTTCTCTTTTCAAAAAGGCATATTTGTTAACAAAAGAAGATTTTAAGATTGGGGACATATTGTTAGCAGTCTTTTTTGTTTAAAACAATTATGAAAAACATATAGCTTAACATGTGTCAATCCATGTCAGTTTTCAGTAACTGTGACAGGGCAGCCACATTTTTTTAATCAATGTCTCTTATGCATATGCATGTCTCCAATGTGTGGATTCAGATTTCTTGAATGAGACAATGATTTTGGATGGACCTTTCCAATTCTGAGATTAGCTACATTATCAAATGTCAGACACCTATGGCCTCAATATCATATCAAATACTCCCTCATAATGCTGTTGTAGCTGGATGGGGTGGGTGGCAGCTACATTGGGGAATTAGCTGGTAGAACCAACAAACAAACAGCTAGGTTACCATTTTCTTTAATTCAAAGTCAAACTCTCCTTAGCCAGTTCTCCTCTGGTAAATATATAAGCCTAGAGCGGACTTGACTGGAGACAACTGATATCATATTTCTTTAACTGGCTTGAATTGTTTCTATTACATAGATCTGTGTTTCCTACATTAAACTAAACATTTTATATCTCACTAATGAGTTGTCTAGAAGTTGATTTAAAAACATATAAATGATTATAATATATCTGATCAGACTCATACTCACTTTCAACCTCTTCCTCAAAATACAAATGTTAAATAAATGGGGTTTAAGTGTAAAGGTTGTCAAAGATTGTCAGAATTCAATTATAAAATATCTATTTCTTTAAAATCTATATCAGAGATATTCTTGCTAATTAGAGAAACAATCTGATATATTGTCTCTAATATCATCATCATTTTCAAAATCTAAAACTAATCGTAAGTTCTGTAAATAATCATTTAATTAATTTGCAAAAACACAACTGCTTGACACTTAGACTTAAACCAAAATGATTAATGTCCTTAAGGTCATGGGGTGAGTGTACTGTAAAGATTCTGCTTGTATTGTTTTGGAAGGAAACTGGAAAACAGTCCCAACTACAATGCCTTCATTATCAAAATTCCTGCTATTGGTAAAAAAAAATATCATGGATCCAGTTTTATTAAGCTGTCATATAGTTAAAAAATTAATATATATATATATATATATATATATATATATATATATATATATATATATATATATATATATATATATATATATATATATATATACAGTGGGACCCCGCTATAACCCGAATTCGGATATAACCCGGTCGTGGCATGGCTCCCTAAATTTCGGGTAATTTATTACAGGTATTTTTCTCAAAGACCAAAAAAAAAAAAAAAAAAATTAAGTATAAAAAAAAAGGCAAGAGTTTAATTATCATTCTCATATTCGTCTAAACAGTGTGAAAAAAAACCTGTAGAAAATGTATTATCAAATTTTCTTCTAGTTTTGTGCAAAAATAAACGTCGTTAATACGAACCAATTGCTGGGCCTACTGAGAACTTTAATCTTTGTTTATTCTTGAAAAATTACAGCTCATAAGTGTCAATATTATAATTACTGATTCCTGAGTAATGAAGCCATCGTGTCTGCTTTGTGTTTGTCTTTAATGCATTCTGAATACAATGGTTGCTCTAATAATCTCCGATATATGTTCTCTTAATTTCATACACAACTAAACAATAACCAATGCGGGGGTTGATAAAAGATTCTCACCAGAATGTATAAATCAATCAATTTAAGTACATTGTTTATCATCAAAGTGAACTGCCGAGCTAAACAGTGATTCAGTGGTTAAAATATCAGCCAGTTCTGTATGCTGTATTAGAGTACATGAAAAGAACATGACGCAATAGCTGGGCGGCAAGTTCAAAGGACTTTGACTAGGAGCTTGGGTGGGAAAATTTTCTGAAATTTACATTGACTGAATTCAGAGACGGAAAGGTCCTGAAATGTACATGTAGTTATTATAAGAATACACTTTAGCTTCCCTTATTTAATCTACGGACATGTACTATTTCATCATTTGTTACGTACACCCGTTACGTAATTTTTGCTATTTTCTTTTCATTGAATTCAGTCACATAATGATCTGTGACAAAATTATTGAATATTTTACATCCTTGTGTGGATATTTTCGATGGAAATATATGTATTATGGATTCAGTGTATGTTACAAGATTCGCTGGTGAGTACACGGTGTTGATACTCTTTTCATGCAATAGATTATACAGGTATATATAAATTAGACACGTGTATGTACCAATGCTTGGTTCTCTGAATAAAGTAATATATTAAATCTGCAATTTCTGTTACCACAGTAAATGTTTTTCTCATTTAATATATATTGATTAAAAATGGTAATTGTGCCATGCATTTTTGCACCCGTCTTTATGTACCCCCCACCCTGCAATTAAATCCAAAAATGTGTTGGTATTGTACGTGTTTGCTTATAACACGGTTCGGTTCATAGCCCGGTCGGATTCTATGGCTCCCAACTACCGGGTTATAGCGGGGTCCCACTGTATATATATATATAGACATAGACATAGATATATAGATATATATATATTATAAGGCAGTCTTATTATATATCAGTATACCACATGGCTGTCGTGGACAGTTATAATGTGAGAGTACTGTACATTGTATCGGTCTGACTATAGAGTGATTTACTGTATGGCTGTCATGGACATTTGTAATGTGAGAGTACTGTACATTGTGTTGGTCTGACTAGAGTGATTTACTGTATGGCAGTCATGGACAGTTATAATGTGAGAGTACTGTACATGAATTAAGTAATTTATTATAAGGCAGTCTTACTATAGAGTGGTATGCAGTATTGGCAGTCAAGAACAAGTTAAATATGTCATGAGGGAGTACTGTGGATGTTTTAAGTAATTTATTATAAGGCAGTCTTTCTGTAGAGTGGTATGCAGTATTGGCAGTCAAGAACAACTTATATATGTCATGAGGGAGTACTGTGGATGTTTTAAGTAATTTATTATAAGGCAGTCTCAATATAGAGCAGTATACAATATGGCTGTCATGGACAGTTATAATGAGGGAGTACTGTACATGTATTATGTACTTCTTTGTATGCCTGTTTCACGTTTAGGTGGTATTCTATAAGGCTTCAATAGACAATATTTTTTATATACTTTTTGATAAAGTAGTATACTCAATGGCTTGAATGGACATTGTAATAATGAGAGAAAACTATTATATACTTCATTATAAAGTAGTTTTACTTGAAGCTGTATATCTTCAGCTCCCACTGACAGACTTATAATGAGGGAGGATTTAACATGTATGTAGCCCCTGATGTATTGTTATATCTGCATGATTTTGCAGAAATGTTTAAGAAGATCAGAAACATCCTTGGGTTGTGAGTGGAAAGCATAAGGGTAAATGTTTAGAAAAGTATATTTTTGCAGATGAAATAAATAGATAACATAAATTTGAACTAAAAGTCAATACAATGTATTTTTTTCATTGTTTTAATATTTTAGAATTGACCAGCACACCTATGAAAGAAGTTGCCTCATCTGGAAGAACTGGAATGTGTTTAATAATAATAATAATGATAATAATATTAAATAAAAGGTAAGATAAAACATTCTTTGACAAGACATGTTCTAACTTGTCTCAAGATATGTTGGATACTCATCCATTGCAAAACACAAGTTAAGCATTTTACCATTTTACCATTTATAGCATGATGTACACAGAGTGTCTCTTGTTCTCCAGTTTTATGTTTGTTAAATCCCTAAATGTTAAAACAAATCTAAAGAGATGTTGAATACAACACATATACACGTCATACTGTAATCTGTTTTCTCACCTGACTATATTCCTTACAACTGTGTTATTTCTGAAGGCTGACATATACATGAGTGTTTCAGACTCTCTCTATCAGTATGTCTGGAGGTACTCGTTGCCTTTAAACATTTTCACTCATGAATCTTCCTTTATTAAAATTTATTAAAATGACATAATCTTTTATACACTCTATTTCATTATTTCATACTACTTCCTCATTCTTTCTTTCTTTTTTCTCTCTCTCTATCTGTCTGTCTGTCTCTCTCTCTCTCTTCCTACACAGTCCACTGTCTGCTGACAAATGGTTTTTCCAAACTCACAACATCAAATCTCACTGCATGTATATTTCTATTAGTTAATGCATGATTTTATGTTCTTATTATTGGGCACTTTATCGATAACTGGGTAGTCAGCTCGAAAATGTGTGTACAACAAGGGCATATAGCCAAAAACTTTCTCAAAGTTGTTAATGCACTGATGACGTTCCTCCATGTGAGTCGCATTTTTGGACATCCCTCGAGGACAGTCTGGACATCGGAACTGCAACTGGGAAGTCACCTGTACATGGAGACAGAAGGTGTATGATATTAGTATGTATGTATGTATGTGTGTATGTGTGTGTGTGTGTGTCTGCCTATCTATCTATCTATCTATCTATCTATCTATCTATCTATCTTATTCAAGCAGCAACATGCTGTGTAATATTTCAAAATAAAAGATGCTACAAATCAACATAATTTTCTTCATGTATCAAAAAATAGAGCTGATGTGGTCTTTGCTGATGCAAATTTCTTCTTTGTTATCTCTACTTCCCTTTTCTTCTCAATGTGTATTTTTGTAAAACTTCCCTTATGCAGTGGTTGATTAAATGGGGAGGGTGGAGGGCAAACCTAGTACTCACTTCTGATCCCCCAATGAGTCTTAAACATCTAGAACATTCCCAAGTATAAGTTTGTTGTTTTTTAAAATAGAAATTTAGATGTTTTAAATTGAGCTTTGGAGTTAAAATGCAGAAGCTTCATATAAACAGGGGTCTCTTTGACCCCATGACCTTGACTCAAAAACTGGTTCTGCCCATTTAAGCTACTATATTACATCCCCTTATAGTTGAAATATCTATCTCAAGCAAACAAACAGAAAATATGAGTGACCATTCTGGAGTAGAAGTCCACACCCCCATCCCCATTTAGACAATAATAAGCATGCTGCTCAAATGTAATATAGATATTATTAAACATGGATCTCGTCACTATCTAGGTACCCACCTCCATCAAGACAATATCAAGCATGCTACCAAACCCCATCAAGACAATATCAAGCATGCTACCCACCCCCATCAAGACAATGTTAAGCATACTACCCACCCCCATCAAATCATTATTAAACCTAATACTCACCCTCCTCTAGACAATATTAAGCATGCTACCCACCCCCATCAAGACAATATTAAGCATGCTACCCACCCCCATCTAGACAATAGTATGTATGCTACGCACCCTCATCATGACAATATTAAGCATGTTACCCACCCCCTATTAAGACAATTTTAAACTTGCTACCAACCCTCATCAAGACAATATTAGGCATGCTACTCACCCCCATAAAAACAATATTAAGCATTCTACTCATCCCCATCAACACAATATTAAGCATCCTACCCACCCCCATCAAAACAATATTTAGCATGCTACTCTTCCCCCATCAAGACAATATTTAGCTTGCTACTCCCCCCATCAAGACAATATTTAGCATGTTACTCACCCCCATCAAGACAATATTAAGCATCCTACCCACCCCCAACAAAACAATATTTAGCATGCTACTCCCCCCCATCAAGACAATATTTAGCTTGCTACTCCCCCCATCAAGACAATATTTAGCATGTTACTCACCCCCATCAAGACGATATTTAGCATGCTACCCACCCCAATCAAGACAATATTAAGCATGCTACTTGCTCCCATCAAGACAATATTATTCATGATACCCACCCCCATCTAGACAATTTTAAGCATTCTACCCATTCCATCTAGACAATATAAAGCATGCTACTCACCCACATGAAAACAATATTAAGCATACTACTCAACCCCATCTAGACAATATTAAGAATTCTGATCACCCCATGTAGACAATAGCATGCTACTCTCCCACATCTAGACATTAGTGGTTAATGACATTCTCTCTGCTTTGGATAGCGGAAAGATTAGTCCTCACCCCCACCCCCGTTGATTTGTATGCAGCATTTGACACAATAGACCATGATATATTACTTCACCATCTCTGGCATGTATTTGGCTTTCACAATACAGCCTTACTGTGGTTCAAGTCCTACTTAGTCAACAGAACACAAATTGGATCTACAAATGGAATACAAACAAGCACAGTTGATCTATGCTGCACGCTGATGACACCCTAATATACAAATCTAGCCACTCAACTGAAGTTGATGATACGTGTACCATCCAAGGAGCAGAGAGATGCATTTCTGATGTGAAATCATGGATGACATGTAACAAGCTGCAAATGAATGATGATAAAACAAAGGCAATTCTGATCACAACACAAAGCGTCTCTCATTCACATCCTTTACCGCAAATAATACATAAAGCAGCACCAACATTAAATTCACACTGTATGAAACCAGTACTCTCACATTGCACCAACATGTCATGAACATATACCAGGCTGCATATCTTGAGCTGAGACATATCAGCTCCATTCACAAATATCTTTCTGTTGATGGAATTAAAACACTTGTATGTTCATTAATACTTTTAATACAGGACTAATGTAACTCTATTCTTGCTGGTTCATCTCAATATTTACTTCAGAAACTTCAAAAAATTAAAAACACAGCCACTCGGATCATCCTTCGAGTACCACGATCAGAGCACACCTCCCCGCTGAATTGCCCATTGAAATTAGATACAAAGATACACTGATCCCTTTCCAAAGTACTCTTTAAACACACCTTTTTTGAATACAACAACAAACTTAAAGAGCTAATAATGTTTCCTACCTTAAATAAATTCAGCATTTGTTTATATTTTCTAATTTCATTCGCATATTGTTTTATTGGTTTCTATTTGTCATATCAGTATATATGTTGTAAAGCGCTTAGAGCTTCTAAAGATTAGGCTCTATACAAAGTCATTATTATTATTATTATTATTATTATTATTAGGCTCTATACAAAGTCCTCATTATTATTATTATTATTATTATTATTATTATTATTATACAAAGTCCTCATTATTATTATTATTATTATTATTATTATTATTATTATTATTATTATTATGATGCTCTATACAAAGTCCTCATTATTATTATTATTATTATTATTATTATTAGGCTCTATACAAAGTCCTCATTATTATTATTATTATTATTATTATTATTATTATTATTATTATGCTCTATACAAAGTCCTCATTATTATTATTATTATTTTTGTTATTATTATTATTATTATTAGGCTCTATACAAAGTCATCATCATTATTATTATTATTATTATTATTATTATTATTATTATTATTATTATTATTATCTATACAAAGTCCTCATTATTATTATTATTATTATTATTATTATTATTATTATTCTCTATACAAAGTCCTCATTATTATTATTATTATTGTTATTATCATTGTTATTATTATTATTATTATTAGGCTCTGTACAAAGTCCTCATTATTATTATTATTATTATTATTATTATTATTATTATTATTATTAGGCTCTATACAAAGTCCTCATTATTATTATTATTATTATTATTATTATTATTATTATTATTATTATAATCATCTAGAAAAAATCAAGCATTCTGTTCACCTCCAACAAGACAATATTTAGCATGCTGCTACACCGCTATTATGACCTTACAAAGATTACTCACCCTCGTCTATACAATATTAAGCATGCTACTCACCCTCATCAAGACAATATTAAGCATTCTAACAATCCCCATCTAGACAATATTAAACATGCGACCCATCCTCATCAATACAATATTAGGCATGCTATCCACCCCCATCAATACAATATTAAGCATACTACCCACCCCCATCAAGACAATAATAAGCATATTTCCCACCCCCATCCAGACAATATTAAACATGCTACCCACCCCCATCTAGACAATATTAAGCATTCTTCTCACCCCCATCTAGACAATATTAAGCATTCTACTCACCCCCATCTAGACAATATTAAGCATTCTGATCACCCCCATCAATGCAATATTAGGCATGCAGTTCAGCCCCATATATACTGTAGGAGGTATGGTACTCACGCCCATATAGATATAAAGCATGCTAAGAAACCATTCACATTACACTCATTTGGCGGGGGGAGGGCCTGCTTTTTGTTTAGGAAAATATTTTTTGGCCCCAATTATTATTGGAGAAATACTTTTGATCAATTCATAAATAAAGAAATTTATTTTATATAGCAACTGACAAGTTAGATTATCTTGAGAAAAGAAAATCTGCTTGCAAACCATCCCGCCACCACAAACAAAATGTATGAATTATGCATGCATGATTTTAAAATAAGATTGCAAATGATTCATTTGATTTACAAGTGGACATGGAGTAATGTCATACCTTAATTGGTGGTTTTCGTGTGTAGTTAGAGACAAGAAAGTTTACGGCAATGTCCTCGCAGTTGATTTTTTTATCCACCTCCTTTCTTATTACATCAGGCATTACATAACTGTACAGGTAGGCATAGTACTAAAATAAATATTGGTAAATAAACACATTAGTCATTTGCAAAATTATATGGAGTCTTTTTAACTTAGACAATATTCCAACTTAACACGCCCCACCCCCATCTGTGACCAGGATCTCACAAGATAAACAAGCTTCTGTCATATTGTTCAGGGTTTTTTTCTAACAATTTTCATTAAGCCAATTAAATTAATCCTAAGGACTTTATGGTAATTGTTGTTTGTTTTGCTCTGGAGTTTTACATCTTTGCATAGGGTTAGCATTTTAAAATAAATTTATCCTTCTGATCTTATTAGCTGTCTGTCTTTTTTTATTGAAGAGCATGCATATATTTGTAAATAAAGTCTACAGTTTTTATTATTTTGATATCTGAATGATGGCTTTGATTTGGAATTCAAAGTATGCCGCTAGGCCGTACTTGTGATGTTTCCCTCATAGAAGATTGGTAGCTATGCACGGCTTGGAAGCTATTATGCACATCTTGGTAGCTATTAAGAATGGCTTGGTAGCTATTATGCATGGCTTGGAAGCTATTATGCATGGCTTGGAAGCTATTATGCACGGCTTGGAAGCTATTATGCACGGCTTGGTAGCTATGCATGTCTTGGTAGCTATTATGCACGTCTTGGTAGCTATTGTGCACGTCTTGGAAGCTATTATGCACGGCTTGGAAGCTATTATGCACGGCTTGGTAGCTATGCACGGCTTGGTAGCTATTATGCACGTCTTGGTAGCTATTGTGCACGTCTTGGAAGCTATTATGCACGGCATCGTAGCTATGCATGTCTTGGAAGCTATTATGCATGTCTTGGTAGCTATTATGCACGGCATGGTAGCTATGCACGTCTTGGAAGATATTATGCACGGCATCGTAGCTATGCATGTCTTGGAAGCTATTATGCACGGCATCGTAGCTATGCATGTCTTGGAAGCTATTATGCACGGCATCGTAGCTATGCATGTCTTGGAAGCTATTATGCATGTCTTGGAAGCTAGTATGCACGGCTTGGTAGCTATGCCGTACTTGTGATGTTTCCCTCATAGAAGATTGGTAGCTATGCACGGCTTGGAAGCTATTATGCACATCTTGGTAGCTATTAAGAATGGCTTGGTAGCTATTATGCATGGCTTGGAAGCTATTATGCATGGCTTGGAAGCTATTATGCACGGCTTGGAAGCTATTATGCACGGCTTGGTAGCTATGCATGTCTTGGTAGCTATTATGCACGTCTTGGTAGCTATTGTGCACGTCTTGGAAGCTATTATGCACGGCATCGTAGCTATGCATGTCTTGGAAGCTATTATGCATGTCTTGGAAGCTAGTATGCACGGCTTGGTAGCTATGCACGTCTTGGAAGCTATTATGCACGGCTTGGTAGCTATTATGCACGTCTTGGAAGCTATTATGCATGTCTTGGTAGCTATTATGCATGTCTTGGTAGCTATTATGCATGTCTTGGTAGCTATTATGCATGTCTTGGTAGCTATTATGCACGTCTTGGAAGCTATTATGCACGGCTTGGAAGCTATTATGCACGTCTTGGAAGCTAGTATGCACGGCTTGGTAGCTATTATGCACGTCTTGGAAGCTATTATGCACGGCATGGTAGCTATGCACGTCTTGGAAGATATTATGCACGGCATGGTAGCTATGCATGGCTTGGAAGCTATTATGCACGGCTTGATAGCTATTATGTACGGCTTGGAAGCTATTATGCACGGCATGGTAGCTATTATGCACGGCTTGGTAGCTATGCACGGCTTGGAAGCTATTATGCACGGCTTGGTAGCTATTATGCACGGCATAGTAGCTATGCACGGATTGGAAGCTATTATGCACGGCTTGGTAGCTATGCACGGCTTGGTAGCTATTCACGGCTTGGTATCTATTATGCACGGCTTGGGAGCTATTATGTACGTCTTGGAAGCTAGTATCACGGCTTGGTAGCTATGCACGGCTTGGTAGCTATGCACGTCTTGGTAGCTATTATGCACGGCTTGGTAACTATTATGGACGGCTTGGTAGCTATTATGCACGTCTTGGAAGCTATTATGCACATTATGGAAGCTAGTATGCACGGCTTGGTAGCTATGCACGTCTTGGTAGCTATTATGCACGGCTTGGTAGCTATGCACGGCTTGGTAGCTATTATGCACGTCTTGGTAGCTATTATGCACGTCTTGGAAGCTAGTATGCACGGCTTGGAAGCTAGTATGCACGGCTTGGTAGCTATGCACGGCTTGGTAGCTATTATGCACGTATTGGAAGCTAGTATGCACGGCTTGGTAGCTATGCACGGCTTGGTAGCTATTATGCACGGCTTGGTAGCAATGCACGGCTTGGTAGTTATGCACGGCTATTTTCACTTCAAGAACTTCATATGTAAATGATGACAGCATTGTAGGGTAATATTTTAAAACTTTCTATACGTGCACTGTCATAAAACTCTAATTGCTTCACTTTGAAAATATATGTATGTATTTCAACGGTATGTAACTTTAGTGTAAATTGTGCTATATCGAGTGCATTTTCTTCACAAACAGTTGGGTGTACTTAGTGGTATATCGAGCGTATTTTCCTACAATACTGAAGAAGTCATTTTCATCAGCTGTCTGTTTTAAATGGTGTTGCAATAACAAATAATTTAATATTAGTAGATGTAAGTGTATGTTAAATTTCTCTACATTATAAGATTTGTATAGCAAATAACTTTGCCTTGTGCCTTTACCACTTTCATCAGTTCTCAGAAAATTTGGAGTGGAACCTGTTTCTTGATACTTATCATGCACAATGTATCTTTATTGCCGATTCTTATCATAAAGTCTAAAGATGCATGAATTATATTTCAGATGTTTAAAGAAACCTTAAAAGTAAAACACTTTAACATAATTTTGTGTCTACCGATTGATGATCCTTAGATTCACAAGTAATTGATAACTTACATTTGAAATCAGAGACATAGTGAAGAAAATTGATATTTGAATCTTTGTTTGAAAGATATTTCGATTTTAATAACCTCGATTCTCCATGAACAATATGTCCGAAAGCTAATTCAAAAGGTCTAAAACCTAATGCCTCTGGAACTGTTTCGCGAGAAGGAAAAACGTTAGCAATGAATACCGGCATCCTATTCCTTTCTTGTATCCAAACATGACTGAATGATATTCTGCAACATTTGAGGAAATCATTTCAAATCTCATTGATTTTCAATGTGATAGCCAGAAGATTTATGCTGTTGGATGCCTAATTAATCCATAATTTGCTGGAACTCTCTTTGAACATATCAAAATCAATAGAGTGAAGTGTAGACTTTGCAAATAATTATATTTTGTGATAATTAAGTACAAAGTTTCTCTTGCCATTTACAGTTTTCAGCGATTTGCTCAAAGTGTAGAAAGCATTTATATACTTCTGTTACTAACCAAACGTCTTTCATGTAACATCAAAACCGGAATTTGTATACAAAGAGTAGTTAATATTCTGCTTGCCATTTGTCGTTCTATTAAACTATATTGCATTTCTCTTTCTTTTCTCTTCATTTTCAGTTGTATTTTCCCTTTTTGTTCTCTTTTTGCAACATCATTTGTTTCTCTCTCTCTCTCTCTCTCTCTCTCTCTCTCTCTCTCTCTCTCTCTCTCTCTGACTTTGCATCTGCATATATTTTTATTTTATCAACGAATTCCTATAATTTCTTTCTGAAGCTGATGCTTTCTGAATTCCAATTCAATTTTCACATTAATGCCATTTATAGTACTATCAGAGAACGATTTACTAATCCACTATCATCCAAATTTCCTTTCTCACCAAATACTGAACCAAACTATTCATTTTGTAAAAATTTGTTACAGATGATTTTATTTCCAAACTAACATGCTATTGCAATGCATACTATATCCCTTTTTAGGTACAATTTGAAGAAGGTTCACAAAATTAGATTAAGTTCTGAATGCTAATGATTTTTAAACAAATGAATAAACTAAAATCATTACCAGAGACAATGATCATTCCAAAAGAAGCCAATTTACATATTAAAGACAACAGTGTCGATACATATTCTTTTTCTGCAGTTTGCTGTAATTGGTAGCAGAGCTCTAAAACATGACCGTCGTTACATTCAAGGACCTTGTTTTATATTTAAAGCGGCTATGGACTGTTAATACCCAACTGCTCGCACACACTATGTGACTTTAATATTTATGCCTTCGTTTTTGTTTCTAAAAAGGTCTAGATGATCGAAGTTTCCAGGAATGATAAACATAATTATTATACCTTCTCCTGTACATTTCACATACAAAACTACCACCGCCTTTCATCATTACGTCGTTACGTTGTGCTGAAATTGTACATATATGACCGTTTTGCTCTGACCCGTGAAATCATGTAGAATCATCCGCGGAAAACCGATGTTTACCAGCCGTCCCTTAGCGTCTTTGATGGTTGCGTTTGCGTTTGTTATTCACTTCTAATGTGGTTTTATTCTCAGTTCTCATTGACGAAATATATACATTTTCCACAGTATATGGAAAGCCTTCAGGAATGTATTGGGTACACAGATGAAATATGATAATATTTTTACATCACTGTTCCATAGAACATTGTCCGACTGTAGGAATGGGGGTGGTGATAGCGGATGAAATATCATCAGATTGTTACATGAATCGACAAAAAAAAAAAAAGAAACAAAAAAAAAACATAGAAAGGGTTCGGAAATATGTGGAAGGTCACCAGATGATATTACTTCAGAACTGGGGAGGATCAACAACTAAAAATATGTGTGGAAGTTCAACAAATGTAACATGGAACAGGCTACAGAAATGTAGGTGGTAAATAGATGCAGTACTTAATGGTATTCAGAAATGTAATTGGCCAACAGATGCAATATATGACCGTTTTCAGAAATGAAGAATGTCAACGGATGCAATATCTGACCGTTTTCAGAAATGAAGAATGTCAACGGATGCAGTATGAGACAGTCTTCATAAATGCGGAGGAACAACAGCTGAAACTTAATCTGTATCACATGTTTGTTACATCATTGTACCGCAGAACCTGTAAAGTCTTCTGGCATGTGGAAGGTCAAAGGATACAAATTATAGAAACACATGTGTTGCATTTGATGTTACTTGTCCAAATTAACTTGTAAAATCTGGCCGATCGAAAGAAACAGCGACCTGAATGGTGCAGGAGGTAATAATATTACCCAGACCAAACCGTGTTGTGTAAATAAACGAAAATATTTGACTTCGATTGCCTAAACATTATATACCTTTTCATTTGTTTTCTTATATATGCATTACCTTATGGAAGAAAGCGGCTGACGTAAGGACAATTGAAGTCTTGCAAGAATGAAACATGTTGTACTGCCATCTCTGACGTTTCGAGTCCCATGAATGAAATCTACCCGGATATCCCACAATCCTATCTCTCTCCTCTTGCCAAACTCTGGTACAATAGTAATGAGATATCAGATGTTAGCAACTCGTCGTTAAGAAAAAACATATTTGCATGTCATGTATATATCTATCTATCTATCTGTTTGTCTGTAGTTTTGCCTATCTGCGTCCGTACGTTTCAGTTGTCTGTTCGACAAGCTGCCATAAACAACGAGTCAGACATACATATGGATAGGTAGTGGACATTCCTTATCCATGCGGGATTCCCGTCTCATATGAGCTTGATAGATAAAACAGGGTATACGTGTCTCTACGAGTTCACGTAAAGGTTAAATATAATTCTTTTGTTTTTTAAATCACATGGTTTCGTTTTTTCAGTTTATGTGTGACATATTTAACACACAAAAGCAGTTGTGGGTATCTGTTCTTGTTTGCGTGTCTCCGTCTTGCTATGTAGTTGTATTGTGTGTGTGTGTGTGTGTGAGAGAGAGAGAGAGAGAGAGAGAGAGAGAGAGAGAGAGAGAGAGAGAGAGAGAGAGAGAGAGAGAGAACGAGAACCTAAATCCAAGGAGAATGTCATCATGTGGAACTCTGCTGTCATCGTCTAGGTGAAGGATGGCATCTGTTTCTATGGCATCGAAGGGAAGGAAGCGGGCATTTAGACTATTATTGGTTCTGATGACCTAAATATAAAACCCAAAAGTTATGGTTTGCAATCTTTTCAATCAGACTAAAATCTCAAACAAAACATGGCTGCTCTTTAGATTTGGAGATCATCAACATTTCTACTTCTTACAGATTAGATATCGAGGTCATCAACATGTCTACTTCTTACAGAATAAATATCGAGATCATCATGTCTACTTCTTACTGATTAGATATCGTGATCGTGAACAAGGCTACTTCTTAAACAGATTAGATATCGAGATCATCATGTCTACTTCTTACAGATTAGATATCGTGATCGTGAACAAGCTACTTCTTAACAAATAAATCTTGATTTTAACCAGCTTTCATGGTTTTGCTCTAAATTTGGGGTGCACATAGTCTTAGAAAAGTGAATCACTCGAATAACTGAGCTTTGCGCTTATGGAATGCCATTCAGAATTACCTTTTGTAACCATCTATTTAGAGAA
Source organism: Unio pictorum (assembly GCA_030141615.1). Lineage (NCBI taxonomy): Eukaryota > Metazoa > Mollusca > Bivalvia > Unionida > Unionidae > Unio > Unio pictorum. The sequence continues at coordinate 3,254,457 of JARLTB010000121.1, read as the reverse complement.
ATGCTAAAATTGATAGTTGAACAGCTAGATAAATACGTATATAAAGCTGATAAAGAACGTTTTGTGGTTAAGAACGGCGATACATTTTCCATGAAACTTTAAGAGGTTGATAAGGTTATATGTACAAGAATTTTAGGTCATAAAGGGAGATAAGTACATCGTAACACCCTTACGAACAGGGTCGGTATCAGGCTTGATTTTACATTTGAAGGTCGACTTTGTTTCTTGAAAATTCTTTTCATTTTGTGAATTCATTTTTATTTAAATGTATTCAAGTTACATAATCTCGCAAGCGAGATAATCTCGCGAGATACCAGCGACCACAATTATTTCCAAATCAGAACTATGCAAAATTCAGCAGTACAAATAAATCTTAATGTAGGCTAGGCTTTTTTCTTTGTAAACGAAAGGAATAAACATGTATTCAAATGTGAAAGATATTACTAGTTGTGTTAGCTTGACTCGCTAAATGTCATGTTGTGCCAAATGCTAGGAGCGTGGTTTGAACATTCTCCATGCGAGACTGTTTGCAATATACGACTTAAAAAAGAAGTAAAAGAATATCACCACCACCCCCACCACCCAAAAAGAAAAAACAGGACTCAGGAAAGAGGTTGCAAACAATGGACAAAATTGGCACGTCCCTTTGGACATACATTCCTAGTGAAGTATATTAGGTCGAGAAAAGAAAACATAATACTGAACCTACAACTATTGGTACACCTATTTGTGGCCACTTGATGTTGTGAGAAATCAGTTGCTTGGGGTTACTCCAAACTAGGACTACTTTATGGAGCAAGGGTAGTTTCCGTAGCCACTCGATTGCTTGCAGCACCATTGGCAGTTTATTGTAATGTAGTAACACGACTGAAATTGTATAGAAATATATAAATTCAGTTGACTTTGTTGATTTCTTAGAAGCTTGATGAAACTGGATGTGTGGATGTACATACTATTTAGGTAGAGCAAGATAATGAGCAAAATCAATGCATATCATTAATGTGACTTAGCTCCGATATTCTGACCCTTCTCTAACACTCGAAGCTTTATTTAGGTACCAAATGATGAAACTTGCCCTGTACTTTTACTTGGAAATCCGATGACCAAAAGTTGGATCTCATATCAGGAAGAAGAACTGTCGCACAAGTCACTATGTACTATGATAACTTAACTTCAAAAGAACCGTGATAAACTGATATCAAAATATAATGGTAACTTGATGGCGAAAGCACCATAATAACTTGATGTGAAAGGCACCATGATAACATGATGTTAAAAGCACTATGATAACTTGATATCAAAAGCACTATAGCGTTATATCAAAAGAACTATGATAACTTGATGTCAACAACATTGTGATAAATTGATGTAAAAATTACTATGATAACTTGATGTAATTATCTGCAAAAGTTTAGTAAAGAAAGTGATTTACTGAGTTCATGCTTTAAATTTAACGGGGGACTATTTTGATTAAAACTTTATATCAGTCGAATCGTCAGAATGATTGCGATGATAGCGTGTTATGTACACATGAGCAGCAGAGAGGGTGAACAGACCGAAACTATTTCAAGCAAACCGAAACTATTTCAAACAAAGTCCTAAAGGATTTCAAGCAGAGAAGGTGAATAGACTGAAACTATTTCAGACAAACCGAAACTATTTCAACAAAATCCTAAAGGATTTCAAACCGAAAACAATTCAGGCAGACAAAAAAGAGAGAAATGGTTTCGGTTTGTCATGCAATTGAGACTCAGTCTCCAGACAGACCCGGCACTGATGACGTTGTGGAGACGAATTGTTTCAACCGAATATTTGATCAAGTCCGATACGATATCTTGATCTCGGGTCGTGCAAATTTATCGTTACATATCCATGTGGAATTGACTGAGCGTGACTAAAAAAATTTCTACAGAGATTATAATCCATATCACCGCCGCACCAAGTTTGCCAAATATTTCGTAGCGTATGTGTGTCAACTCCATTAAATACAGCAAGAATATTGCAGTTATCTCTGATCACGTTTGGTATTTGAGTGTATCGTTGAGTGACATATATCACATCGGTATTTTTATGCCTACCTCAGGAAAATATCCTAGCGGGATTCTTTTGATTGTCTAACATGACATCATCATATACAACTAAATTGTTAATACTTCCATCAATAACATCAATGATCGGTGCTTCCTCGATATCGGTTATAAACTCAATAATATCCTCATTGATTTCCGATTTTGTTTTCTCGTTAAAATCCTTTAACACCTCGTAACATCGCTACACTCGGGGCTACCAAATATAATTCATTCCATTTCATCCATCTCGTTACTAAATTAAGTAACAACTGAGTCTTGCCACATCCAGATGGTTCGGTTATAATCATGCGAATAGAATTCGGTAGCGCTGCATGATGCTTAACTGGTTCTTGTGTTTTTGTCGCCGAAAACTCAATTACATTCATGTTATTATAAACAAAATATGGATCTATATTGTGTGAAATGTAAAAAGCTTACTAGCACAAATGACTTGACAACAAATACAACTAAAAATAACAGATCAGCACTTGCTGGTAAGTGTGTACAATGTGGTACAAAAAAATTAGATTTGTTTCCCTTGATAAAAGCAAGGATTTAAAAAAACAAGAGGTGATATTGCAGCCAAGTTAGTAAAACTCCCAGGAACACCATGGGCAAAATATCCGGGAGAAAAACATATTCCAGGATAAAGTTATTGTGGACCCGGGACCAGACTGGATATCCGGCTCAATGATCAAAACCAGCCCAAACCCGGTGAAAACCCAATAAACGCTATTGATAAGGTGTGTTATGCTCATGATGTTGCTTATAAAAGCAGCAATCTGCAACACAGACATATCGCAGATTCGAAATTAATTCATCCGTTGAATGTTATCACTGATAAATCCTTCAAAGAAAAGTTGGCTGCATGGTTGATAAAATCGGCGATGAAAAGTAAATTAATGCTGAGCGCTGGCAATTAATAACATCATGGAATCTATTTATTATTCCCCAAGAGGATACTGGAGGTGTAACGCAGCAATCAGTAAACTCGCTAGCGCCGCAAAGGTGAAAAATACCACTTCAGCAGATTGGTTATCTAAACAAATTAATTTCTCGCATTTTGATGTCAGCGTCCCTAATGAGGTTCATCAAGCTGATATATTATTTCTGTCGCATGATGGTGTTTACAAGTATGCGCTAACCGTAGTTGATGTTGCGAGTAGATACAAACAAGCAGAGCCGCGAAAGACGAAGTCATCAACTGAAGTGGCTTCTGCATATGAAAGGATTTATCGACGAGGTCTTCTGCATTGGCCAAATCTATTACAAGTTCATCCTGGCAAGGAATTTCAGGGTGTAGCGTTATCAACAATGAAGCATTATACTGTCACCATCAGACGAGGACATACTGCATTACATAGCGATCAGACAATTATTGAACGATTTAATCGGACACTTGCTGAGCGGTTATTTGGATATTAATACGCGAAGGAATTTATTCAGGATAAACGATCTCGTGTATGGGTCAAGAGATTATCAGGCGTAGGTAATTACCGCGCTGAATAATGAAATTACCCTAACAATTAATATGAAACCTAACAACGCGTTTACGAAAAAAGTATATACCCATAAAACCACAAAATGATTTTTCAAAACAACCAATACTATGCAATGTCACTGTTAGATATTTATATGAACCAGGAGAGCTCGAAAGTGGCAAAAAAGAGCTACTTATCATATTTGGAGTGTCACTGTACATAACATATCTAGCATAACACGATCCACGGGTAGATCGCCAGTCTATAGATTGGATTCAACTGCTCCTCAGCGAGGATTTACTGGTGAACAATTACAAGTGATACCTGAGGATACTGAATTACCGCTGTGTGGTCTTAACTAGCACCTCTGCGTCTGTTGCACTCAAGACAAGTCAGCATCACATTATCTCTGGTATGACCTACGCCGCTATTTTTTCTGTCTACGGTAAATTGCCGGGGGGGGGGGGGGGCTTTATTCGACCAACACCAACTCATTATACAATTACAACTTGCCCAGTGATTATTCTGTTGTTGTTTTAGTGTAATTATAAATTCGGCATCAATATCAAATTTTCTGTTATATTTTTATCCTGTTATTTATAACCAGAGATTTTTTTTCTGATTATGTCATTGCTGACAATATCACTGATTGTGGTGTCATTAGCATCTAACACAACTCTTCGAAGTTTATTTATTCTTTGTACTCTGGACACTGCAAGATAAACTAAATTCGACCACTCGATGAGGTCATCTACGATCCAAACAATCGTATCAGATACAGGCAATCCCTGCGAAGAATGTATAGTCGCTGCGCATCCTAGCTTCCATGGGGATTTTTCAGCACGCAATGCATCTTCGACGACATTGATATCAGTAGTTATAGGGGGCACCGCAGCCTCAATGGAAAATCCAGTCAAAAACAGCTTGGGCACATCTAGCCTCAAGATTTATAGCCTCAATGGAAAATCCAGTCAAAAAGGGCTTGGGCACATCTAGCCTCAAAACAGCTTGGGGCACTATAGCCTCAAGGGAAATTGAACATGGTGGGTCTATCTAGCCTCAAGGGAAATTGAACATAGTGGGTCTATCTAGCCTCAAGGGAAATTGAACATAGTGGGTCTATCTAGCCTCAAGGGAAATATAACATGGGGAATATGATGGGTATAGGGGACTGTAGAGTGTCAAGGGAAAAAAAGGGTGGCAATGAAAGCTACTATCTTTTCGAGACTTATGAGTGGCCCTGAAAAGGACCGTTATGTGTAATGTTAACGTTGTCTTGTTAACACAGAGGACATCTCACAGATCTTCTTCTTTTCCTTAAACTTCTCCTCACTGTGGGTCCATAGAAGAGAACTCTCTTCAAGCAACCTTGTCTTTCCACATAGATCCTTCTCTTCCAAAAAGCTGTCTCCGTCATATGAATGACACTCCATGATGATCTGACATACATGGGTATGTCAGTCCTAAACAGCATACTTGACACAAGGGTTGACGATTCAACATTAGTCCACATCTTCTGATGAGAACAGGTGAAGCGAATGCCGTGTACTGCGGTTATTTATAGGGGAAGAGCGGATTGAAACGGATTGAGTGTATCGACCAATCCAAACGTGCGTTACAAAAGTCAGGTACAGTCATCCAATCGGAAGAGAGCAGTCTGTGACGTCACCTTTTCTATATAGAGGTACTAGCGCCTGTGCGCAGTCAATCGATTCAAGAGAGTTGTCAATCATGGCGGACAGTAAGAAGACAATGAATTGGAGTGAGACAGGAGTAGAGACAGCAAGTCATGGACCAACAGTGACTACTAAAGTCATGACAAATCTACATCCAGAAGAAGTTGATTTTAACTGGGATATTGTGGATTTTTTAACATCACAAGAATTTATTCCGGAACCTTCGTTGCCTTCTGTATCTTCTTATGGACACGTTGATGATTTTAAACAAAGACAAAAAGAAGAATTGGAGCGATTTTTACAACAACAGAAAGTAGAAGAACAAGCTTTTCTTATGCAACAGCAGGAAGAAGAAGAAGCAAGAAGGAAACACCAGGAAGAAACAGTAGCAGCATCAGCAGCAACGGAGAAGAAAGAAGACCAAGGACAGAAAGAAAATAGTGAAAATCAAACGGTCACGACGGTACTTTTAGATATTTTAGCTGAGTTAAGGAGTCTGAAACAAATGTATCAGACTTCTTTATCACGACCGAAGAGAAAAAGACCTTCTCGAGCGAAACAACCCAATCTCTCTGTGACTACGTCTACCTTACCACCGTTAGTGATTTCTACCAAATCATTGACAGGAACCACCAGTCCCGAAGTAGGCCTTGGCTGTGGCAAAGGCTTAAGACAGCTCAAGAGGATTTCGTCCCGTTTCTGTGTTTGTTTTGTTTTAAACACACAAAACACCAACGGTCCTTTTCAGGACCACTCCAATTATTTCGAAAAGAAATACTATGTCAATTGCCTATTTCAATGAAAACTCAAAAGTCCTTTTTATTATTTTTTTAAAAACCCATGATGTACGTGTGAGTGAATGAATGTGTGAGTGTAGGTAATTATACTATCAAATCAAAACCAAGAGACGCTTACGTTTTTTTCTCTCTGGTGTATTCTAGTACAAACGTTACAATTCAATATCATAACATAACATAACACAATACCATTTTTAAAAAGTTCATAGGTTTTCTTCTGTTTCACTCTTTCTGTTTTTTCATTTTCTTTACTGTCACAGCTTTTTCTTCTTCCTCTTCACTTTCGTTTCGTCTTCTTTTCTTGTCTTTGTGAACGTGTCGGGGTTCTTCCTTGGGGGAGGGTACCTCTTCCTCCTCCTGTTCAGAATTTCTTTCCTCCTCCTCCTCCTCCTCCTTCGCCTCCTCCTCCTCCTGCTCCTGTTGTTTCTTAGGGCAGTTTGGAGACCAATGTCCTTTCTCTTTACAATAATAACAGGTATCTTGACTTTTGTCTCTATTGGTACCTTTTTTATTTTTGTCACGATCTGATCATTCTAGCCCAATGTCCTTTCTTCTTACAGATATAGCAAGTATCTTGACTTTTATCTCGATAGGAAGGAGAGTAGGCTGTCGGCTGGTCTGACGAAAACTTTCGTATGACCCCACGTAAAGCTCTAATGAGAAGTTCCACTTCTGTAGGTTCTTTCATCGTTCTGGTCAATGTGAGAGTGAAATGAATACTGAAAGGTTAGACACTAACCCTTTATATATGCACGGATCGGACATGAATATATAGGGGTTATGGTCTTAAATGGTAGTCATTTGACTTTTTGCAGACAAGATGAAAAGACCGCATTATGCTGTGGAGAAAGGAGAAAACAGTAAGAGACAGAAACGTAATGTATCGCCTAGTACAGTAGCTGAAGTCTTGGCTCAAATTCATGCCAGTGATTTTGAAGATGACATGAGTGAGCCCGAATTTACATCCAGACAATTGACGTCCAAGCAAAGTGCACCACCCTTAGTAAACCCTGAAAATTACTATCACATTCGAGAGACGGAAAAGCGTTCCTCTCGAAAATTTAGAACAACGGCTTACACGTATGCCGTAAAGTTTAAAGATTTCAAGTCCAATGTACCTTTGGAGAATACAGAAGGGTTCATTACTGAGGTGTGGGATTCTGTGTTAACTGCATTGAAACAGCAATGTCAAGCCAAAGAAGACGATCGCTTGAGACTTTCTATTCATCACGATAATTTGAAGTCTCCCGTTTGGATCGAGTTTACTAGTCCATCAGAATTAACACCTTCCAAAGTCATTGACAAAATTCAACATGTGCAACAATCCAACGACAAGTTGCACATTGACGATGGAAAAGCCACACTGTTTATGACCCACGTGTCTCTTCCCCAGGGGACAGGACGCAAAAAAGTGTTATTGGTCGACAACCTTCGCAACACCAAACTAAGCCTCGTCCGAATTAACAATCCTCAAGACCAGATGTGTTTAGCCCGTGCTGTCGTCGTGGGACGAACGTATGCCAACAAGAACGACACGGTAGAATGGAAAAGAGCCTGGAAATCTATTCGACAATCGGACCGAGCCAAACAAAGAAGTGAAGCAGAACTCCTGTTACAGCAAACGGGGATATCCAAAGACACTCCTTGTGGCATTCCAGAAATGCAACAATTACAAGACGTGTTGGCACCACATTACACCTTGAAAGTTCACCCTCAAGAAGTGCGTGGACCTCTTTTGTTTCGAGGCCACGATTTCAAGGACGGAAAATACATTCACGTCTATCATCACGATGGTCATTTTGATACCATTACCAGTATCACTGCATTCCAGGGATACAGTTACTACTGTGAAAAATGTGATTATGGTTATAACAATCGAGAACAACACAAACATTGTGGATCGAAATGTGAGGGATGTTTGGCCTCACAACCTTGTCTGGACAAAGGACAAGAAAGAGTGCATTGCCCTGTTTGTCAGCGCACTTTTGTCAGTCTTACCTGTTACCAAGGTTCACAGCAGAAAAATACTTGTCAGCTTTTGAGATTGTGCCCTACTTGTGGACAAGGCATACGTACCAATAGTGTTAAGTTACACGTTTGTCGAGGGAAGAAACGATGTCACATTTGTCACCAAATCGTGGACTTGGAACACGAATGCTTCATTCAAAAATACCAACCCCAACCAGAAGATACCCAGAAGAAAGGGAATTTTATCTTTTTTGATTTCGAATGCATGCAAGAAACTGGTATTCACATTCCTAATTTCTGCGTAGCTCACCGTGCGTGCGAGAAGTGCATCCAAGAACCTATCTTTAGTCATTGCCCTTACTGCAGCAAGATTCCTGGAGGACGTGAAAAAATCTTTCGAGGGTCAAACACGTTAGCCAAGTTTGCCCAATGGATCCTTAACCCTATTGACGAAACGTGGAGTCCAGAAGACATCGAACGTTACGGCAATTGTCATTGCCATGCCACGGTCATGGCTCACAATTTCTCGGGATACGATGGGCAATTTCTGCTCAGATACTATGCGGAACAAAGTACCGAACGACCTCAAGTGACTTTAAACGGAGCCAAAATCATTTATATGCAAGTAGGACAAGTACAGTTTAAAGATTCAATGTGTTACTTGGCCATGCCTTTGAGTCGTATGCCTAAAACGTTTGGAATGACAGAATTGGCTAAAGGTTATTTTCCACACTTTTTCAATACCGAAGCCAATCAACATGCCGTTCTACCCCATTTGCCGGAGGCTCACTATTACGACCCCGACAACATGCGCACCGAACAACGAGAAGCTTTCCATGCTTGGTACCAGACTCACGCCTCGGACCCCTTTGATTTTCAAGAAGAAATGTTAAAGTATTGTCGATCTGACGTGGACATTTTACGACGTTGTTGTGGAAAATTTCGAGAATTGTTCATGGAGTACGGAGGGATCGATCCTTTGAAAGAAGCTTGTACCATCGCCAAAGCGTGTTCTTTAGTGTACCGAAAACGCTTTATGCCTGAAAATACTCTAGCTGTCATCAGTCCTCAAACGACGAACTTTGTCAAACGTCAATACTCGGTCAAAGCCCTACGCTGGCTCCATTACTTGTGCGACAAGGAAGACAAATGGATCCAACACGCTCGCAACGGAGGAGGCGAAAAGACCATCGGGACGTATTCGGTGGATGGTTGGGACTTAGAAAACCCTCAGATCGTGTACGAGTTTAACGGATGCTTATTTCACGGATGCCCCCTATGCTACCCTCAGCGTAACACTAAAAATCAGTTTTTACAACGGACCATGGAAGACTTGTACCAGACCACGTGTCAGCGACGTTTCAAGTTAGAACAGCAAGGATACCAGGTGGTGGAAATGTGGGAACACGAGTACGATCAGCGTTTGAAAACCGATCCCGAGTTTAAACGCATCGTAGAAAGTTACAAGTTGGTGGACCCCCTGAACCCTCGGGATAGTTTGTACGGAGGACGAACGAATGCTACCTGTTTACTGTACCAGGCCGATGAAGAGAAAGGAGAAGAAATCAAATACTTGGACGTGTGTTCACTGTATCCTTACGTGTGCAAATATTGTCACTTTCCCGTAGGGCATCCAGAATTGATGACAGAACACATTGACTTGGACCACATTCGACAGTACGAAGGATTGATCAAGAGTAAAGTCTTACCACCCACAGACTTGTACCATCCCGTTTTACCTCACCATTGCCAAGGAAAACTGATGTTTCCTTTGTGTCGCACATGTGCCGAAACGTGCAACCAAGGCCAACCTTGTCATCACACTCAGGAAGAACGCGCCTTGATAGGAACGTGGGTGAGCGTGGAATTGTTTAAAGCTCTGGACCTGGGATATCAACTGTTAGAAGTGTACGAAATTTACCACTTTCCCAAAACACAACAATACCGCAAGGGCGACGAGAGACAGAAAGGTATTTTTGCAGACTACGTGGATGCCTTTTTAAAACTAAAACAAGAAGCTAGTGGCTATCCTTCCTGGTGTCACACTCCCGAAGACCAAAAGATATTCAAAGAAAAATATCGGGAGCAGGAAGGTATCACTTTAGACCACATCGAGAAAAACGAAGGAAGGCGATCGTTTGCCAAAGTGATGCTCAATTGCTTGTGGGGTAAAATGGCACAACGCCCGTCTTTACCCAAGACAGAGTATTTGTCCGAGCCGTCTCGCTACTTCCAGATGATTCACGACCCAACCAAAGTCATGAAACACGTGGACGTCATTCGTGAGGACTTGATCTTAGTCAATTACGAAGAAGAACTAGACTTTGTAGAAGCCGACAAATTTGGAAATGTTATCATTGCGGCTTACGTAACAGCCCACGCTCGCTTAAAATTGTACGAAGTGTTAGAACTGTTAGGAGATCGTGTGTTGTATTTTGACACGGACAGTTGCATCTACATTCACCGACCGAACCAGTGTAACCCTGTCATCGAAGGAGACCGTTTAGGAGCCTGGACCGATGAACATCCCGACGACAAGATTCTAAGTTTTGCAAGTGGCGGTCCTAAAAATTACGGCTACGAATACCGAGACCCACAAGGAGAAATGCACACCGAATGTAAAGTGAAAGGATTGACTCTTAATTATCGCACCAGTCAAGTGGTGAACTTTAACGTACTACAAGAAGCCTTACAGTCGGGACAGGATGAAACGTTTCAAGTGACTACCCACGAACCGCACAAGATTGTCCGTTTACCCACACACCAAATTGTTAGCCGACCTTTGGAAAAAGTCTATCAAATCGTGTACCAAAAAAAGAGTACGACTTCCCAATCACTTCACTCTACCGTACGGTCACGTCAAAATTGGGCAGCATATAAAAAGGGATATCGTCCAAGACCAATAGTTCATTTGTCACTACAACGGCACAGCGAAAAGAAGATGAATCCATTTAAACAGACATCATTCAAGTTTGGGGATTGTAAAACAAACGTACCTTCCCCGAGTGTGAAAAGTACTGGATGGATAAGACCCATGCATTGCAACGGAAGTTGTCCGGAAGGAAACTGTAAGTGTCCTTGCGGTATGCACTGTAATTGCGTTACAGAGGGCGATGGTGAACCGTACGATTGCAGAGATGCCAGGCGCTGTGACATTAGCGATTCAGCTGGATATCGTGGGAACTTTGCTATGACTACTACCCCTATATCTACCCTGGAAAGTGATGCTGTGCGTGTCAAACCTGAGGGATGCGAAAGCGGTGCGACACGTTATCGTGGACTCCTAGGAATTTCACCGTACCTACATCGAACAGAAGTGAGGAGAGTCGAATATTCGTTCCCGACGAGTTTACCTGAATACTGCCACTTTAAAAGTCGATTCCAAACCTTCAAAGATAAATGGCCAAAATATCTGCCTGGACCAACTCCTGAAGAATTAGCCAGAGCTGGATTTTTCTACTTGGGCGAAGGGGATAAAGTCAAGTGTTTCAGTTGTGGTGTATCCATTTACGAGTGGGAACAGAAAGATTCCGCTTACTTGGAACATGCTCGATGGTCTCCGAATTGTCAATACCTACCTTTAGTAGGACCTAGTGATTGGAAGTGACACTACTGTTCCATGTCGTGTAACACGCCTAGACCAGTATATAAACCCTCTCTAAAACATAATATTCAAGGATTACCACACGAATTGCAAGAGAAGATCTACAAGGACGTTTGGCAAGGCCTTGCTAAAGAAAAATCTCAATGGGTGACTGTAGAACTTTTGTGTCGTGAAATTCACAAGAGGAAAGTGACAAAAATTAACCAATGTGTTAGATTTCTCTGGATCAAGGGTATTTTTTTGCTCTGTTACCAATTTACTACGTTTACATCTGAAGATACTTTGATCCTTCTTAACCGTTACCCTGAATGGCAGTGGGACGAAATTACACGTTATATTAATCACTTTCGCTTTTTGAGCAAATTTAATTCTGTGTTTAATTCTGGGTTGAATCTACACTGATGATCTTCGACCTAAAGAAGTATAAAAGAGAACGACCATGCCACAACCTTTATCATTGGTGATCCAACAGATTCCGTGGAAGGATATCAATGAGAAGATTCACACGGTGAAAGATTACGAACACTTATTACAAGAACTATACCCTATGAATTGGGGTCGACGTGTCGTGTGTGTTTTAGTGACTTGCTTTCTGGGATTTCGTTTACCTGCCGATTCCTTGTGGACACTTTACGAACACTACCTATCAAAAAATAAGACAGTATGGTGCCTCCTTTAAATGTCCACGAGAGACTTATTCTGTTCAAAGCCTTACGTTTTTATCAGGATACGTCTCGACCTTTCCAAGAAAAAAAGATTCGTCAACTTTTACGTACGGAAGCAGTGTACGAAGATGTGTGTGTAGCTTGTGATTTGCACCCTCATTGGACAGATGTACGTGACTGGAAAAGTTGGGATTTTGAGGCTTGGACAAACGAAGCATCCCATTATGCCCAAGCCTTGTGTTCCTAAAATTCATCGTCGTGTGAAAAAAGTCACTTTTAATCCTGTGTTAGTAACAGTACCAGAAGAAGAAGAAGAAAAAGAATCTATCACCCAAGACAATCCCTCTGTTCAAGACAGAACTGTCATGGACATTCCCCCACAAAGGCCCTTTCGAGAAGACACCTATGTGACTGTACCCCCTGTAGAGGAGACTATAAGAACATTACATACTACCTCTAGGACACCTTCGTTACCCAAACCACGTTGTACAGTGACTTGTTTATATTCCACTTTGATCGTTTGCCTAGGTATTTTATTCCTGTATTTATCCATTTGGCTTTTATGTTTTCGTGTTGTTCAAATTTAAACATGCATTGAAGTAAACGTGTCTTGAAAAAAGTATAAAAACCTCTTGTCTTGTCTGTTTTTGTGTCAATACTGTCATACCACTACATGACTATGGCTCACTCTACTCTTTCTACTACTCCTTCCTCCTCCACATTCAAAGTCATTGACGAACACTTAGATCAGGCTAGTTGGAAAGCCTTGTATCTTCGTCATCCTTTTAACATGTTAATTGCTGGACCGAGCGGTTCAGGCAAAACCGAATTTGTCAAACGTTTGATCGAACATAAACATCATTTGATCGATCGTCCACCTCAACGCATCGTGTGGTGTTACAAAGAGTGGCAATCGGTATACAGCTTCTTGCAAGAAAGTCAAGGTGATTCCATTGTGTTTGTAGCAGGCATTCCTAAAGAAGACGAGGGGATCGTGTCTGACCCTAGTCAAACTCATTGGGTTATTTTTGACGACATGTTAGGAGAAGACGAAGAAGAAATTAAACTATGGTTTACGCGTAAAGGCCATCATCGTAATGCCAGTGTCATTTACATTACACAAAATTTATTTCAACAAAGTAAAGCCCATCGTACCATTAGTCTTAATGCTCATTACGTGGTCTTGTTTAAAAGTCCTCGAGATAAATCACAAGTGCAAGTTTTAGCCAAACAGTTAGGAACACCTTGGCTAACTCATGCGTACGATGATGCCACTCAAACGCCACACGCCTATTTACTCGTGGATTTAAAACCCACTACCCCTGATTATTTGCGATTTCGTACCGATTTGTTTCACGACTGGTGTCAAGACGGAGGACCTGTCGTGTACACGTCCTCCTCGTCGACATAACCATATGAAGCACTAAAAAAATCTATAAAAACCTTGGGTCACTTTGACCTAGTCTCATACATCGTCAACATGACGTCCCTTCAGTCTCATCTTCCCATCAAATTGATTCGTGCCTTGTACGGCATCAGTCGCGAAAAAAATCCACAAATACGTGCTCACGTCTTAGAAGCCAGTCTCAAAGAAGTCTTACGATGGTTTACGGTGACAGCACGTCAAATACTGCAAGGCATCATTCACATTCCACATCAAACCAAACGCTTTTTTGACAGAAACAAAGTAGCCTTGACGCAACTGGCCAATCCTCGCATTGACACTCACACCAAAAAGCAAATCATATTGAAACCTGGAGGTAGTGGTTCTCTAGGAGGTGTCATCATTCGTTCCCTTTTAAAATGGGATCCCAATACTCCCAAAGTTCACCCCAAGAAGAAAACAAAAAAAGCCAATCAAACCCCTAAGAAAAAGAACAAGGGTACCAAGACCAAAGCACAGAAAAAGAAAAGTCCACAGAAAAAAGCGGTCACCCGCAAAAGAGGCACTTCGGCCAGGACACAACCTTACCTTCGTCAACCACGACCTGTAAGAAAAGATCTACAAGGACGTTTGGCAGGGACTACGTTGCCAGTAGCCTCAGGGGCTGCCACTTCTCCGTTGCGGGTGATGCCAGCCAAACCCAATTTGACACCCGTTTTTCCTAATTTGATGAAACATTGGAAATCTGTGTCTCCCAAAACGTCTCCTCCACCGGAGACACCCTCATCGACATTAGCGGCAGTAGCAGCTGCTCACAAAGTACCTGCCCCGAAAGTCAAAGTCCAAGAAAAATCTGGCATGTTAAAGAGTTTACTAGATTTGTCCAAACAAGAACTGTCCCGATTGAGTCCATTGCGAACTCCTTCACGACGTGTGTTACCTGCCATGAAGTTGATACGACGCAAAGATAATCAGTGGCGTCGCATTCCAGTATAAAAATATGACTTGAAAACCACGACGTCAATCAGTATTTTTTCTGTACCACTGATGAACACTCAAGGATGCCTCCTCAAAAACGTGCACACCACCACCCTCGACGTTCTACCGTCCAAAAAGGAAAAGGAAAAAGACAATTTCGTCATCCTACCAAACGCTCAAAAACCAAACAACGACGTCCTCCCGTAAAAAGACACAGTCATCCAAAGAAAAAGAGAAGTCACCAAAGGGGAGGCATATTTATTGGTCTTATTAAAGGTATGCACAAACTAGACAAAGCAGCTCAGAACCGAACTGGCATCTTTAGCCCTGCTTTTGAGGATTTAGCGAAGCACGCCATTACCTTTTGGAGAAACCAATAGAAAAAAGAAGATAAAAGAGGGTGTGTATCAAGTCTTTGACGACAGTGTTTTTCTGGAACGAACAAGCAAAGATGTCACCTCGCAGAAAACATTCTTATTCACCCCACAAAGGAAAGAAAAGGAAAGGACTACCTCCACGTTTAGCCAAACACGGAGACGTGTTGTCCGTCCTGTCCAAAGCCTCTCCACCCATGCGAAAACAAATCATTAAAACAGCCTCCAAAGATGTCATCGATACCGTGTGCGAATGTTGTTTGAATGTCTTGAAAGGTACGATACCTTTGTCTCCACACCAGAAAAAATGCTTTGCCAAACATCGACACGTTCTTCGACAAATGGTCCAAAAGAAAATATCCGTCCGTCAAAAGAAAAAGATGTTGGTGCAACGCGGAGGATTTTTACCCATTCTTGCTCCTATGTTGACAAGCTTAATACCAGGTTTGATACAAGGGATGACCCAAGGGATAACTCAAGGGATGGGTAGAAGATAAAAGGACCCTATGGAGCACCACAATCTCAGACATAACCTTTGAAAGCCCATGGAAGGACGAAAACTAACTTTGGTTCCTTACAAACGATGGATGGAATACCATCATTGGCAAGAACAACAAACCCCCCATTTACCACCCAATCCCAATTTGGCTGAGATGTCGCAATTACAACACGAATTGCAATCCTTGATCCATCGCCACGATTTATCCGAAACCGAAAAATCACAAACGTACGGTCAACTCTTGAAACGGCTACAACTCTTTCATCAGAAAGCTGTGGAACAAACAGCTCAACCCACTTTGTCCGATTTTAAGGCTCTAATGAATAACCCGTCACCCTCACCCTCTACAGCGGTTAAAACAGACGTTACCCCACCATTACCCAAGGAAGAAGAACCCCATGATCTCTTTCAAACACCCACTACCGCCCCCATTCCGAGTAAGATTGCCGCTTCCTTATTGACCCCTTCTCCCACTCCCCCACGAGAAGAACTCAAAACTTGGGTTAAAAAGATGATGGCTACTCCTTCTTCGACAGATGTGAAAAAGAAAGAAAGGAAACCAGAAGTGAGAAAAGAAAAGAAGACCAAAGAAGCTATCCCATTACCTCCGCCACCACCACCACCAGTACCCTCGACGTCAACTCCTGTGGCACATCGGACACGTAAAACCGTTTCCAAACAACCCGCATTTCGTCCCACCCAAAGCAATATCCTCGAAGAGTGGGTACCTTATTAACAAAAACCATGGAGAAGGTATTAGCCAGCATTTACTACGATCCAGCTCACCCTGCAGGTTACGGAGGCATTCAGAAATTGTATCGTGCTGCCAAAACTCGCCTGAAAAAGCTCCGTTTACCAGCAGTACAACGATGGTTACAAGAACAAGCGACGTACACTTTACACAAACCCATTCGACGAAAATTTCACAGAAGTCGCACTCAAGTGGAAGGCATCAATCATCAATGGCAAGCCGATTTAGCTGATGTCTCTCATTTAGCCACCTACAATCGTGGCTACAAATATTTGTTTTGTGTCATCGACGTCTTTTCTAAATTTGCCTGGGTCGTACCATTGACATCCAAATCGAGCGGAGAGTTAGTACGAGCTTTGCAACTGGTGTTGAAACAAAGTGGTCGTCACCCTCTTCGATGGCAAACCGACAAAGGTACCGAATTTCTGAACCAAGCTTTCCAACGAGAATTAAAAAAACGTGACATTCATTTTTTCACCACCGAAAATCCTGAAACCAAAGCCAGTATCGTGGAACGTTTTCAACGTACCTTGAAAGAACGCATGTGGAAATATTTTACGCATCAACACACTCTCAAGTACATCGACGTCTTACCACACTTAGTCCAAGCCTACAATCAATCTTACCATAGAAGCATTGGACGTTCCCCACAAGAGGTGACACCTGACAACGAAGTAACTGTTTTTGAGCGTCTGTTTGGTACGTCCCGGACGAGGGTTGTCCCCAAGAAAGGTAGAGAAGTGTTAACCCCGGGAGATTGGGTACGCATTGGCAAAACCAAACGCACTTTCGACAAAGGTTACTTACCCAACTGGACCACCGAATTGTTTCGTGTTACTGGACGAGTGCGCGATCGTCATCCTACCGTCTATAAATTGGAAGACATGAACGGAGAAGTATTAAAAGAAACGTTTTACTTGCCTGAGTTACAACGTGTTACCAAAAAAGAAGACGACGTGTACGACATTGAAAGCATTCTCGAACGAAGAACCCGTAAAGTAGGAAAACGTCGTGTCAAAGAAGTCAAAGTACGTTGGAAAGGATATCCTCCTAGTTTTGATTCTTGGATTGACGCTTCGCAAGTCATCGACTATAAAAAGAAGTGACCATCATGCCCTTCAATACAGCTTCAGCGACCACAGTGACTACTCCTTCACCCACATCATCTCTGCAAGATTTACAAAAGCAACCCTTGTGGGTGTGGTGTGGAGAACGTGTCCCTAAAACGCAAATCGTTTTTTTTTTTCTGTCAAATCTTTGTGGTATATTGTGTCATTGGTGCAGCCATTGCTAATTTGAGTTTGCAACAAGGAGACAAACAATTGTGGACCATTTTACTCAGCAGTTGCATCGGGTATCTTCTTCCCAATCCTTCCCTGAAATACTCTTACAACGGGAACAACAGTAACAATATTGGGAGTCTTGCGGCCAACGTTAGTCCTTCTCCTGACAGTCACCCTTCCAATCACAATCCTCTTTTAGATACTCCTTTAACCTCGAGTGACTCCTCGGACAGAAGAACATTGGAAATATGAACAACACTATTAACCAATTTTACTTAACGTTACCCAGTGACAGTTCCATGGAGGTGTTTCCTAACAACACATTGTGTTGTTACACGTCTAAATTACCTGAAGCCATGCATTTGGATCAAGATGATCATTGGGAAGCAGCTTTAGTGGAAATAATACACCCGACACAAATCAAAAACATCGTCGAAAATCAAAACTTTTTCACAGTTGAAGTGTACGACAAGGAATTGCAACAAGCCTTAGATGAACGAGGCATCACTGGCATTGACATCAAGAAATCAGATGGACCCACAACTAAACGACTGTCCACTCATGTGTTGACCATTCCTGCAGGCTACTATTTTAGCGGTCAACATTTAGTGATTACGATTGCAAGCAGGTTCAATGTTATGTTTGGTAAACCCCTGGACAAAATCAAAGAAAGTGTTACCTTTGAGTACATTAAAGTGGCTCGTCGCCTCATGATCAAATTTTCAGAGAAGAAAATAATAACCATTACCTTTTGTCCTGAATTGTTTGATATCTTAGGTGGAGACCTCAAGATGCTCCCGAACAAAAAAGAAATACCAGGCATATCCAGTAACTTGGATTTTACCAAATATTTTCGATTCCCTGTAGAAATGAACCAAGGAATCAATTTGATGTTTGTGTACTCCGATGTGGTGGAGTACAATGTGGTAGGACACACCTCTGTACCGTTACTGCGTGTCATTCCTTTCAAAGTAGATGCCACTACCGCTGACGAGGAAGGTGGAAATACCTATCACGTTCACCGCGAATTTGTGCATCCTCGTTATTTACCCGTCAGTAAGTCGTATTTCGACAGTGTCAACATTACTATAAAAGGAGAACTAGGTCAAAATATTCCATTTACCAAAGGGAAAGTCACAGTGAAACTCCATTTTCAAAAACGATTCTCCAACAACTGAAAAAGTGATGTATCCTGTGTACCAAGGAGTCACTTGACAACGAGGACATGGTTTAGGAGATATGTTTAAATCAGCCTTTCGTTCCGTAGTCCCTGTTTTAAAACCAATGGTGACACGAGGATTGCACACCTTAAAAGATGCCGCATTGACTCACGGCAAAGATTTTCTTTACAATGTTCTCATTGACAAACAAAACCCTAAAGAAGCTTTTTTGAGAGCAGGCAAAAATGCCTTGCTTCAAACGGGTAAAGAGATTTTGGGTCGACGAGAAAGTCCTATAAATGCCCTGAACGGTACCGAGTCTGACATTCCTACTTCCCTGACGACACAGCAAGGACAAGGTAGAAAGCGTCGACGAAGACACCCTTTCAAAAGTCTCCGTACCTCAAAAGTTCGAAAGACAAAGAAAAAAAGAACCGCTCGAGACTTAGACATTTTTGATTATTAAAAGTGAAGAAAAAAAGTAAAGAAAAATGATGCACCAAGAATCTTGTGCCTGTTCCAAGTCGGAACTGGATCTCTTTGCCATGCCACCCACGATGATGACCATGCAAGAAGCCCAATGGGTCGAATTTCATCCCGTCTCCTCTTTGACGGATTCAGCTCCCATCGAGTTTGAAATCAAAGGACAACCCGAAGATTACATCGATCTCAACAACAGTTACTTGTATTTGAAAGTGAAAGTAACCAAAACGGACAACACCAATCCAGGAGCCAATGATAGAGTAGCTCCTGTCAACAATTTCATGCATTCCTTGTTCAGCGATGTGGATTTGTACATGAATAGCAAACTGATCAGCAGTAGCATGGATACTTACCCTTACCGAACGTACCTCGAAAATCTCTTGACGTACGGAAAAGAAGCCAAGAACACTCATCTAGATGCTTGCGTGGTATGGAAACCTGACACCGCAGATAAGTTTAACGACACAGCCTTGCCCATAGCAGCAGCTGCTGATGGCAGCGCTCCTGCCGATCCTCACAATGAAGGTTTTAACGACCGTCGAAAGAAAATTTTGCAGGGACGTAGTTTAGAACTGTTCGATCGTTTGCATTTGGACATGTGGTTTCAAGAGAAGTATTTGCTGAACGGAGTAGATATTCGCTTGAGACTGAATCGAAGTAGTACTGCTTTCCATTTGATGGCTCATGCCAACGAATTCAAAACCATTATCCAAGAAGCCAGGTTATACGTACGTCGCGTGGAAGTGTTACCTAAAGTGGGAAATGATATCAGTCAACCTTTGAGCAGAACGACAGCCAAGTATCCGATACGACGCGTGGAAGTCAAAACTTTCACCATTGCCGCTGGACTCCGATCTAAGATTGAAGATCATCTGTTCCAAGGACAGTTACCCAAACGTTTATTCATTGGTATCGTCAGCAATGCAGCCCTCAATGGTGCCCACGATGAAAATCCTTTCCAGTTTAAGCACTGCAGAGTATCCAAAATTGAAGTCAGTCGCGATGGCAAAACTTTGTGTACCAGACCCTTCGAACCCGACTTTGGTGAACAGAAAAATTACTTGAGGTCGTACTTGTCACTGTACGAAGCCACAGGACAGTTAGGAACCAACACCAGTCACGGTATTTCCTACGACGACTATGCAAGAGGTTACACGTTGTGGGCTTTTGATTTCACTCCAGACCAAGGCAGCGACGAGGGACATTTTCACCCCATAAAATCTGGGCAACTGCGTGTGGAACTTCAGTTTGCAGCACCTCTTCCCGAAACGGTGAATATCATTCTGTATGCTGAATTCGATAATACCATAGAAATCAACAGTTTGAGAGAAGTCATTCTAGACTATTAGACATTATGGAAGACCCTTGTCCTTCTTTGAATAGTGGAGAATCCATGGAATGGGAGGTTACAGAAAAAGCAGATCCCCAAGACCAAAAAGAAGAGGTAGTGATCATACAATCCAGATGGCCAGAACAGGAACAACAGTTAGTGGCTTGTTTTGCACAACACTTGGAAGATAAAATGAGGGACATGATTAAAAAAGATTGTTATGGATGTCAAATCGATCATCCCAGTCAAATTCAACACGATAAATGTATGATGATGAGTCAAGAAGAAAAATTGGATGATTATCTGAACGAAGCTTGGAGTCTCATCTCCGAAGAAGACGTGTTACTTCAGTGGTATAAAGGCTTACGTGATCATTCCTCTCCTCCATTGTTTGCTCGAGAAATCGATTGCATCGAAGCTCTCTTGGCCAAAAGTAAGGAGACGAAGCAAACCATCAGTTACTTGTCAGACCGTTTCAAACAAAAAGTCTGGATTGAATTGATGACTTATCATCACCTGTGAAGAAAGGAGAGAAAAAAAACAAGGCTACACAACAAAAAATGGATACTTGGGAACTTTATTATCTTTTGAACCGTAGTTCGTACACTGCTTCTTGGAATCCTGTCGTGTGTGCTAAAGATGAACTACCTCATCGCAAACCTCAAGAGAATCAAGGTTATGTCATCAACACAGATGACAGTCATCTTCCAGGAACTCACTGGGTAGCAGTCTACTTTCCTCAAGAGGGTTGTGCGGAGTATTTTGATTCGTATGGATTGCCTCCTTTCGAAGATGATATCATTGACTTTATGAGAAGAAATGCCCAGACGACACGATTCAATAATGTGAAATTACAAAGCACAGATTCTATGGTGTGTGGACAATATTGTATCTATTATCTGCATCATCGCAGTCTTGGATATTCTTTAGAACATTTAGTGACTTATTTTGATCGTCATTCGTCTCGAAACGATGACAAAGTAGATCGATGGTTTTGTGACCATTATGGCTATCTGTTGTCTTTAGCTAGGAAACGTAGTGTACATCAATCGCCCAATGACTTCCAACAGTGGAAATCTCAATTTAATTCACAACGTTGTCAACCATGTCAAAGATAATGTATTAGTGTTATGGAAGAAAAAAAATGTTTGTTATTTGAAAAAATTGTGTTTTGTGAGTTGTTTTGTTATTTGAATAAAAATGTTGTGTTTTGAAACCAAATAGTCTGTCGTTTGTTTTACATTTGTATTCATATAAATGCTCTTTGACTTTTCTTTCTATCCCTCACATCAAACTATCCCAACGTTTCAAAACCCTAAACCGCAGAGGGGTGTTTTCCATCACGCCCGCGCTTGAACCATATAAAGCAGGGGTAGTCTCCAGTCTGGCCATCCATTGTTTGACTCATCCTACTACGAAGATGTGCTCAAGACTAGCTAAGCTGAACGAAGCTTATGTCACTCTGCATCGTATCAGACACAATCTGATGCCAAAGCCTGAAGAGATAGAGAATGTGAGAATGCTACAAGTAACGGAAGACCTCATAGAAGAACTCTTCAGAGAGGAAATTCAAAAAGAGAAAGAAGAATGGACTGAGAAGTATCGACTTCAAAAGCAGCAGAGAGAGCAGAGAGAACAGCAGCAGCAGCAGCAACAGCAACAACAGCAGCAGGAACCAGACAGAAGTTTTGTCGACTGTCGTGTGGACACGAAAGAGTTCTCTTTCTCTTTCCGAAGAAGCAGACCCTATCGTGTAGCGAAACGAGGACGCAATCTTAGACGATAAAAGATTGCCATCCTTCCTCGTACACACACACACAAAAAAACAGCCCTTTTCAGGGCTACCCAATATTCTCGAAAAGAATTAATCATTCAATTTGCTTTCGGTATGTGAGGAAGTTAGAAAAAAATTAGAAGTGAGTCTATAATCACTGTCTCTTTTTACTTTTGTTTTGAAGTGCGTCTATAAGCACAACGTATTTTTTCAAAATAACTTGTTCAATTTATAATTAATATGAGTCAAGTAAAAAAAGTGAGTGAGTGTTTTCTTTCAAAAGTCAGCGTGTTTTGGTGATGATAGGAATAATGTAAGTTTTTTGGATCTAGGGGTGTTTTCCATCACGTCCGCGTGTTTTGGTGATGATAGGGATAATGTAATTTTTTGGATCTAGGGGGTGTTTTCCATCACGTCCGCGCTTGAACTATATATAAAGAATAATTTGACCTTATTGGCACTGCGCAACAAATTTATAACCAAAATCCCCTACCATTGACTACACTTTTATGTGTCGCTTAGGCACTTTAGTTTAAATACAATAGGGACTTACGTATGTACGCTATAGTACTAGTCCCTATTTTTTATAGGATGTTAATTAATATTTTTTATAACTTAGATATTTGGTAAATTGCACAGGTGGCTTACACATTATTGGTTGTTAGGCTGTCCATTAGTACAACTGGACTGAATTTGATATACAGGTGCGCGCTTGGCTTTTCATCACCTTTACTCCCTGCTGCCGTAATTTCTCGTGCTTGCACGACCACATTACGCAGACATAAGCGACATGAGAAAACTAATTTTCTCTCGCTTCACTGCTCTTGCAGACCAGTAGTCAACAGAATGATAGGGGTGGGTGTGAGTAGGTTCCATTCCTACCCACCGCAAGGCCTTCCATTCACCCAGTGGCAGTTCAATAATTGCCCCGTGGTGACGGCCTAAGTAAATAGCACTCTATGAGTGCATAAACGCCTGTAGGGGATGTGGCACATTTCCTTCCCCTCAGGATTAAGTAAATAACTCCCCTTTGGGAGATAAAACAGTGGTAAGAGCCCTAGTGGACGAACCACTTAAAACCCATAATATTGATTGATTGACAGTCTGGCTGCCAGTCGACAGCGAACGAGCAAGCAGCAACATGGAGCCGTTAACACTAACGCTAGCGATGGAATTAATCCCGGACCCAGCCATTAAGGCTATAATTAGCCTTGGACTAAAAGAGGCGAGTAATTGGAGCCTCCGAGCAGCAGGAAAAAGAACAACCCTGCTGCTTGTATGGGATAAGGAAGAAAAGAGAGAAGATAATGGGGGACTCATGTACAGGAGAAAAAGGAACAGACAGTGGAGAAGGCGGGAAACTGGACCTGGCCACGTCGAACCACCCCCACCCCCCCAAAGGAACCAGACCCACAGACTGCTGAAAAGGAGCCTGCTGTACAAAGGGATATATCTGGAACCTATATGGAAAAGTTAGCAATGCTAACTACTCACCTTCAGGGTCTAATTGCCATTGGCCCGTCGGTGATGCTAGATAAGGCTATCACCGTTGAGCCTACACCAGAAGTAGAGCCTGAAGTTGAACCACCACCACCACCACCACCAGCCCCTAAACAAGCAAAAAGGAAGGGGAAAAAGAGGGTGCTAAAATCTTCCACCCCCACTCATCCACCAGATGTGGCAATTAATCTGGATAAGAAATTGGAAGCTGCTGACGTCACCACCACTATCACCACCACTACCACTATCCCGGAAGAAAAATGGGAGGTACCAGCTAAAACAACCAGAATGCCGGAAAAAACAAAGGAACAACTTATGGAGAAGTTATGTAGTGACCTGGGACTCAACGAACTCTTGGGAAACAAGAAAAAAGCCACTTCCTTCATCTCAGCGGTGACCTACATAGGCTTCCGGTCCCTACAGACATCTCCACCGAGAATCCAACAATGGCGCTTTGGAATACAAATTCTGACCTCCTATTACTACAACATCTTTGAAGAGAGGCCCATGTACCCGTTATTTGATGCTGCAGCGTACTTAGCAGAAAAACATGGACTCTACTTCCCCAGAATTATCCGAGAAGAAAACAAATCTGCAGCCAATTTGGTGGAGATAGAGGGGAGACGAGGTACTTTCAAGCGAGATGAGTACCAGCCCTTTTAAGGGCTAAATTGCCAATTTGCCTTAAAAGGGGACTCATTTGGTTAAGAGTACCCCTCTTTGACTAACTATCCGTGGCCCTAAAGGAGTAATTTGACCGTACATTGGTACCTCCATACAAAACTTAGAACCAAAACAAACTACCATTGACTACACTTTTATATGTCACATTGACATATTAGCTTTCAAATTTGTTAGGGACTTCATTCTGTACGCTTATGTACTAGTTTTATTTAGATCAGTAGGATGATAAATACACAATTCTTTAACTCTAGTATATGAATAATTGCACAGGTGGCTAACACGATATTGGAAGTTAGGTCTGTCCATTAGTAAAACTGGACTAAATTTGAAATAAGTAGGGCTCTTTTGTTTCAGGTGTATGCTGCGTTCGTCGCCTTGCTGTCTGTCTCTTTGCGTGGCCTGTGTGTGCTGCTGTGTCGCCCGCGCCTCCTGGACCTGGACCCTTTCTGCCTTTGCCGTAGCCGCTCACCAAAATTACTAGCGAAATGAGGAAACATTTCCCCTCGCTACCTTATTTGCAGCTTGATTGGGTGATAGGGGTGGGTGTGTGTAGGTACTATTCCTACCCACCCCAAAGGGCCTTCATTTCTCCCGATAGTTACTTTTTAGTAATTCGGGAGAACGCCCTATTTAAAAAATAGTGCATTTAAGCACTTTTAATCCTGAGGGGGGGAGTAGCGACCCCCCCCAAAGGACCTAAAATGGCCACCGTCAGGGTGGCTATAAAAGATGTACAAATGCCCCAAGTGGGCGGTTATATCTATAAAAAACTCATTATCGTATCGTAGTCTGGCTGCAGAGTCGCAGTGAACCAGGCACGTAACACACACGTAGCGCAATGTCGGAGCAATCTACTCTAGCGATGGAAATAATACCAGAGATGGCCCTTCGAGCAATTTCCAGCTTGGGGCAAAAAATGGCTACAAATTGGAGCCTTAGAGCAGCAGGGAAAAGAACTTCTCTGCTGCTTATCTGGGAAACAAAAATCCTCAAGGACATTACAGGGGCAAAAAAGTACAGAGGACAAAATGGACGGCGGCGAAGGCGGGAAACCGAGCAACCACGCCGCCCACCCACCCCCCCACCAGCAGTTCAAGAAGAGGTAACACAAGAGACTAATACAGACTCACCTGTACAAGAGGTTACACTCCAAGCTCTTCGAGAACAGATAGAAATACTATCTAACCAAATGCTGACTCTATTTACAGCAGAAACAGTGGAAGCGGCCACGTCTCCAATAGACATACAAATAGAACCAGCCATGGAAACACCAGAACCACCGCCACCACCCCCTAAAAAGAAAAAGGGAAAGGATAAGGGGAAAAAGGGGAAACTAACAACATCTACACCCCCCACTCCATCACCAGGTCCGGCAATGAACCTGGATAAAATATTGGAAGAAGAAAGCCCGAAGGCCAAGTGGGAGTCGCCCGTCAAGACAGTGCGGATGCCAGATGAACACAAAGAGAAAACAATGACGAAGCTATGCATTGACATGGGACTTGAACCTTTATTTACCAACAAGAAAAAAGCATCGAATTTTATCTCTGCAGTCCAGTATATAGGTTTTAGATCCATGCAAACTTCGCCTCCACGGGTGAGTCAGTGGCATCACGCACTGAATATCTTGGGGAGCTACTATTACGAGGCCTTCGAGGATAGGCCACTCCACCACCTACAAGATGCGGCAGCATATATCGCCAAGAAGCACGGATACTACTTTCCCAGACGAATCTTCTTGGAAGAAAGAACTGCCGCATTTCTTGCTGAGATGGAAGACAGAAGGGGCACCTTCCAACCTGTGGAGTATTAGCCCAAAAGGGCTACTTTCATTGCCATTTTTATCATAATAGGGGACTCATTTGGTATAGAGTGCCCCTCTTTGAATAACCATTTGGCCCTGAAAAAACTAATATGACATTTTTGGCACTGCCTTCAACAAATTCATAACCAAATACCCCTACCATTGACTACACTTTTATGTGTCGCTTAGACACTTTAGTATAAATACAATAGGGACTAACGCATGTACACTTAGTACTAGTCCCTATTTTTGGTTAGGGAAATAGGTAATATTTTGTAACTTAGATATTTGGTTAATTGCATAGGTGGCTTACACATTATTGGTTGTTAGGTTGTCCATTAGTATAACTGGACTGAATTTGATAAAAAGAGCGTGCTTGGCTCTTCGCACCACTGCTCCCCGCTGCAGTAATATCTCGTGCTTGCACGACCTTACTATGCGGACAAAAGCGATATGAGTAAACTATTTTACTCTCGCTTCGCTTCACTGCTATTGCAGAATGGTTAGGCACTCTGAATACAAGATGGATTGGGTGGGTGTGTGTAGGTTCTATTCCTACCCACCCTACGGCCTTACATTCACCCAGAGGCAGTTCAATAATTGCCCCGTGGTGACGGCCAAACTAAATAAGTGCTTCTATAAGCACATAAACGCCTGCAGGGTGCGCGGCACCATTCCCACCCTCAGGATAAATTAAATAACTCCCCATTGGGAGATAAAACAGTGACAAGAGCCTTCGGGACGAATCACTATAAACCCATCTGATTGATTGATTGACAGTCTGGCTACCACATTAGTCGAGCAGCGAACGAGCAAGCAGCAACATGGAGTCATTAACGCTAGCGACGGAATTAATCCCGGACCCAGCTATAAAGGCTATTATTAGCCTTGGACTTACAGAGGCGAATAACTGGAGCCTCCGAGCAGCAGGAAAAAGAACTACCCTGCTGCTTGTTTGGGATAAGGAAGAAAAGAAAGAAGACAATGGGGGACTCATGTACAGGAGAAAAAGGAACAGACCGTGGAGAAGGCGGGAAACTGGACCTAGCCACGTCACACCACCCCCACCCCCATCTCCAAAGGAACCAGCCCAACTGACTACTGAAAAGGAGTCTGCTGTACAGGGGGATACACTTGGCGCCTATGGGGAAAAGTTAGCAATGCTAACAGCTCAACTTCAGGGTCTAATTGCCATTGGCCCA
This sequence comes from Unio pictorum, assembly GCA_030141615.1. Taxonomy (NCBI): domain Eukaryota; kingdom Metazoa; phylum Mollusca; class Bivalvia; order Unionida; family Unionidae; genus Unio; species Unio pictorum. The sequence continues at coordinate 3,226,991 of JARLTB010000121.1, read as the reverse complement.
CCAGTAATGTTGGATAAGGCTCTGTCACCAATTGTCGAGCCTACACCAGCAGTCGAGCCTGAGGTTGAACCATCACCACCACCATCACCACCAGCCCCTAAACAAACAAAAAGGAAGGGGAAAAAGAGGGTGTTAAAATCTTCCACCCCCACTCATCCAACAGATGTGGCAATTAATCTGGAAAAGAAATTGGAAGCTGCTGCCGCCACCACCACCATCGCCACCACTACCACCATCCCGGAAGAAAAATGGGAAGTACCAGCTAAAACAGTCAGAATGCCTGAAAAAACAAAGGACCAACTTATGGAGAAATTATGCAGGGACCTGGGACTTAATGAACTCATGGAAAATAAGAAGAAAGCTACTTCATTCATCTCAGCGGTGACCTACATAGGCTTCCGGTCCCTTCAGATATCACCACCAAGAATCCAACAATGGCGCTATGGCATACAAATTCTGACTTCATATTATATGAACATCTTCGAAGAGCGGCCCATGTACCCTTTAATTGATGCTGCAGCGCACTTAGCAAAGAAACATGGACTCTACCTCCCCAGAGCTATCCGAGAAGAAACTAAATCTGCAGCCGATTTGGTGGAGATGGAGGGGAGACGAGGTACTTTCAAGCGAGATGAGTACCAGCCCTTTTAAGGGCTAAAATTGCCAATTTGCCTTAATAGGGGACTCATTTGGTTACGAGTACCCCTCTTTGAACAACTATCCGTGGCCCTAAAAACTAATCTGACCTTATTGGTAGCCTCCAACAAAACTTAAAACCAAAACTACCTACCATTGACTACACTATTATATGTCACTTGACATTTTTAATTTTCTAAATTTGTTAGGGACTTAAAATATGTACACTATGTACTAGAAATTTTGAGCGGTAGGCTGATAAATATAAAATTCTTCAACTCTGATATTTGGTTAATTGCATAGGTGGCTAACACATTATTGGATGTTAGGCTGTCCATTAGTAAAACTGGACTGAATTTGACTTAGGTATAGCTCTTTCGTTTCAGGTGTGTGCTGCGTCCGTGGCCTTGCTGTCCTCTTCTTTGCGTGCCCTGCTGTGTGTTGCTGTGCCGCCCGCGCCTCCTGGACCTGGACCTTTTCCTCCTTTGCCGTTCCTGCTCACAAAATTACTAGCGAAATGAGGAAACATTTCCCCTCGCTACCTTACAACTGCTCGATTGGATGATAGGGGTGGGTGTGTGTAGGTACTATTCCTACCCACCCCCAATATAGGCTTTCATTTCCCCTGATAGTTACTTTTTAGTAATTCAGGGGAACGCCTTAATCTATAGTGCATTTAAGCACTTTTAAGGGAGGGAGTAACACCCCTCCCACCTAATGGGTACCGACATGGTACCTATAAAAGATGTACAAATGCCCCTAGTGGGCGGTTACATCTATAAAGCACTCAGTTCAGTTCAGTCTGGCTACCAGTCGCAGTGAACGCAGCAAGCTGAACACAGCAAACACAGAAATGACACTAGCGATGGATATTATTCCTGAGATGGCGCTTAGTGCTATCACTAGTCTAGGGCATCTCAAGGCCAGTAATTGGAGCCTTAGAGCAGCAGGTAAAAGAACAACCCTGCTGCTTATTTGGGAAAAAACAAGTAGTGAAGCGGATATAAGAGGGAAGTACAGAGGTCAACCGGGAAGAAGACAGCGAAGGCGGGAAACCGAGACACCACGCCGTCCACCCACCCCTACTACTGCAGTTGCTGTTCCACAGAGCCAACATACTGTACTATTGGACTCTAATAAAGCATTACAGCAACAGATAGAAACTCTATCCAAACAAATACAGGAGCTCACCTATAGGGAGACAGAGGAAGTGGCGACTTCTCCAATGGCTATATCGGCTCCTGCGACGCCACCACCACCACCACCACCACCACCAGCCCCGCAACATAAAGGAAAAGGAAAGGGGAAAAAGGGAGGGAAGAAATTGCCATTTTCTTCCACCCCTGAACCCCCCCCACCAGACGTAGCAGTGACTATGGAGGGAATACGGGAAATGGTTGCCGCTGCCACTACCACTACATCAGAGGGTGATTGGGAAATACCAGCAAAAGCAGTCCGCCATACAAAGAAAACCCGAAAAGAATTACTCGGGTCACTATACCGGGACATTGACATGCGTAGATTAGAAACAAATGGAAAGCATGCCCATAACTTTGTTTCTGCAGTCCAACATCTCGGATATCGTGCTTTGGGGCTAGGACAACCCAGACGTGGTCAAATGGAATTTGCGGTATTATTGCTGTCCAACCGCTACACTGATGTTTACAACAGTCGACCAATGTCCGAGCTGTTTAACGCTGCTGCCTATCTAGCTGACCATCATGGACTAGACTTTCCGAAATCATGGCGTGCGGAACCCAGGACAGCCAGAACTCTATCGGACATTGAGTACGACCAGGGTACCTTCCCTGGGGAATAACGGCCCTTTTTAGGGCCTCTTCAATCACTGCCATTTAATAGGGGACTCATTTGGTTAAGAGTACCCCTCTTTGAACAACTATCCGTGGCCCTAGAAATTAATTTGGCTTTGCATTGGTGCGTCCATACAAACTTAAAACTAAATCAAACTACCATTGACTACACTTTTATATGTCGCATAGACATATTAATTTTGTAAATTCGTTAGGGACTTCATTATGTACGCTTATGTACTAGATTTTTAGAAGGTAGGATGATAAATACAAAATTTTTCAACTTTAGTATTAGAATAATTGCACAGGTGGCTAACACGATATTGGATGTTAGGTTGTCCATTAGTACAACTGGACTGAATTTGACTTAGGTATGGCTCTTTCGTTTCAGGTGTATGCTGCGTCCGTGGCCTTGCTGTCCTTTTCTTTGCGTGCCCTGCTGTGTGTTGCTGTGCCGCCCGTGCCTCCTGGACCTGAGCCTTTGCCTCCTTTGCCGCGTCCACTTAGACATAATTACTAGCGAAATGAGGAAGCCTTTCCCCTCGCTACCAGTAACTTTCTCTGATTGGTATTAGGAGTAGGGGTGGGTGTGAGTAGGTACCATTCCTACCCACCCTATGGGCTGTCATTTCCCCTGATAGTTACTTTTTAGTAATTCAGGGGAACGCCCACTATTACATCTATAGTGCAATTATGCACTTAAACCCTGAGGGGAGGGAGTAGCGACCCCACCCTGACGGAAAAATATGGGTGCCGATATGGCACCTATAAAAGATGTACAAATGCCCCTAGTGGGCGGTTACATCTATAAAACACCCAAAGTCAGTCAGTCTGGCTACCCATTCAGGCGAAGACTGCAGACCGAGTAGGACGGCTTTTCTGGAGCAGGCGATCTGATGACGTCACGGCGGATTGCGAGAGCATGTTTCCCGGGCTTCACAGCTAAGGACGAACTGAAGCGTTATCACATCACTACTACAGAGAGAAACATCAACATGTACAGCGGTGGACGATGCAGTGGAAACATTTTGGATATTTTATAAGTCCCTTTAACAAGTGGCAGAGATTGAAGATATGCAGAAACTGAATCGCCTACTTAAACTACGTGAAGAAGAAAAATGGCGGACTTTGAAGTTGGATTGCTCCTGCATCAAGTTGCTGGAACCATATTACAACCAGCCATGGGAATTTAAGTAATATGGCGGACCTGAGGCGCGCTGACTGGTGATGCCAAAATATCGAGTAACCCGCAGGTTGCCGTAGGATGATATTATCAAGTCAGCGAAACTCTACCTTAGATAGCCAACAAATTGATGGAAATACAGCTGTCTACGGAAAAGTCGTCACCATCGGACTACTCGGATAAAGCAGTACAACGAAAAGATATATGCCATTTATCTTTTCATTCGCCTGAATAATAGGGGACTCATTTGGTTACGAGTACCCCTCTTTGAATAACTTTCCGTGGCCCTAAAAAGCTAATTTGACCTTATTGGTATCGCCTCCAGCAAATTTAAGACCAAAAATACCTAACATTGACTACACTATTATATGTCGCTCAGACATTTTTAATTTTCTAAATTTGTTAGGGATTTATTTTATGTACGCTTAAGTACTAGTATTATTCGAACGATAGGATTGTAAATAATAATTCTTCAACTTAAATATTAGAATAATTGCACAGGTGGCTAACACATTATTGGCTGTTAATTTGTCCATTAATATAACTGGACTGAATTTGACCTTAGTATGACCTTGTTGTTTCAGGTGTGGGCTGCGTCCTTCGCTGTGCTGTCTTGCTGTCTGCGTGCTCTGGTGTGTGCTGCTGTGTCAACGCCCTCCTGGACCTGGACCTTTTCCGCCTTTGCCGTTCCTGCTCACAAAATTACTAGCGAAATGAGGAAACATTTCCCCTCGCTACCTTACAACTGCTCGATTGGATGATAGGGGTGGGTGTGTGTGGGTACTATTCCTACCCCCCCAATATAGGCCTTCATTTCCCCTGATAGTTACTTTTTAGTAATTCAGGGGAACGCCTTAATCTATAGTGCATTTAAGCACTTTAAGGGAGGGAGTAACACCCCTCCCACCTAAATGGGTACCGACATGGTACCTATAAAAGATGTACAAATGCCCCTAGTGGGCGGTTACATCTATAAAACACCCAAAGTCAGTCAGTCTGGCTACCATCAGGCGAAGACTGCAGACCGAGTAGGACGGCTTTTCTGGAGCTGGCGACCTGATGACGTCACGACGGGTGCGAAAGCACATTTTCCCGGGCTTTACAGCTAAGGACGGTTCAACACGGCATCAACTCACTTCACTATGAAGAGAAACATCACGATGTGGGGCAGTGGACTGCACAGCGGAAATATTTTGGAGAAGTTATAAGTCCCTTTAACAAGTGGCAGACGACGAAGACTTATGGAAACTGGGCAGCCCACCATAACCACGTGGTGAAGAAAAATGGCGGCACTGAAAGTGGACTTGCTCCTACATCGAAGTACTGGAACCACATTGCAACCAGCCATGGAAAAGTAAGCAATGTGGCGGACCTGAGGCGCGCTGACTGGTGATATCAAAGTATTGAGTAACCCGCAGGCTGCCGTAGGATGATATCATCAAGTCAGCGAAATACTACCTTAGATAGCCAGCATTTTGATGCCATTACAGCGGTTTTCTGATGTGTCGCCAGCATCGGACTACTCGGATAAAGCAGTACAACGAAAAGATATTTGCCATTTATCTTTTCATTCGCCTGAATAATAGGGGACTCATTTGGTTACGAGTACCCCTCCTTGAATAACTTTCCGTGGCCCTAAAAAGCTAATTTGACTTTATTGGTATTGCCTCCAGCAAATTTAAGACCAAAAATACCTAACATTGACTACACTATTATATGTCGCTCAGACATTTTTAATTTTCTAACTTTGCTAGGGACTTATTATATGTACGCTTAAGTACTAATTTTATTCGAACGATAGGATTGTAAATAATAATTCTTCAACTTTAATATTTGAATAATTGCACAGGTGGCTAACACATTATTGGCTGTTAATTTGTCCATTAGTATAACTGGACTGAATTTGACCTTAGTATGACCTTGTTGTTTCAGGTGTGGGCTGCGTCCTTCGCTGTGCTGTCTTGCTGTCTGCGTGCTCTGGTGTGTGCTGCTGTGTCAACGCCCTCCTGGACCTGGACCTTTTCCTCCTTTGCCGTTCCTGCTCACAAAATCACTAGCGAAATGAGGAAACATTTCCCCTCGCTACCTTACAACTGCTCGATTGGATGATAGGGGTGGGTGTGTGTGGGTACTATTCCTACCCACCCCCAATATAGGCTTTCATTTCCCCTGATAGTTACTTTTTAGTAATTCAGGGGAACGCCTTAATTTATAGTGCATTTAAGCACTTTTAAGGGAGGGAGTAACACCCCTCCCACCTAAATGGGTACCGACATGGTACCTATAAAAGATGTACAAATGCCCCTAGTGGGCGGTTACATCTATAAAACACCCAAAGTCAGTCAGTCAGTCTGGCTACCATTAGTCGCAGTGAACGCAGCAAGCTGAACACAGCAAACACAGAAATGACACTAGCGATGGATATTATTCCTGAGATGGCGCTTAGTGCTATCACTAGTCTAGGGCATCTCAAGGCCAGTAATTGGAGCCTTAGAGCAGCAGGTAAAAGAACAACCCTGCTGCTTATTTGGGAAAAAACAAGTAGTGAAGCGGATATAAGAGGGAAGTACAGAGGTCAACCGGGAAGAAGACAGCGAAGGCGGGAAACCGAGACACCACGCCGTCCACCCACCCCTACTACTGCAGTTGCTGTTCCACAAAGCCAACATACTGTACTATTGGACTCTAATAAAGCATTACAGCAACAGATAGAAACTCTATCCAAACAAATACAGGAGCTCACCTATAGGGAGACAGCGGAAGTGGCGACTTCTCCAATGGCTATATCGGCTCCTGCGACGCCACCACCACCACCATCACCACCACCAGCCCCGCAACATAAAGGAAAAGGAAAGGGGAAAAAGGGAGGGAAGAAATTGCCATTTTCTTCCACCCCTGAACCCCCCCCCCCCACCAGACGTAGCAGTGACTATGGAGGGAATACGGGAAATGGTTGCCGCTGCCACTACCACTACATCAGAGGGTGATTGGGAAATACCAGCAAAAGCAGTCCGCCATACAAAGAAAACCCGAAAAGAATTACTCGGGTCACTATACCGGGACATTGACATGCGTAGACTAGAAACAAATGGAAAACATGCTCATAACTTTGTTTCTGCAGTCCAACATCTCGGATATCGTGCTTTGGGGCTAGGCCAACCCAGACGTGGTCAAATGGAATTTGCGGTATTATTGCTGTCCAACCGCTACACTGATGTTTACAACAGTCGACCAATGTCCGAGCTGTTTAACGCTGCTGCCTATCTCGCTGACCATCATGGACTAGACTTTCCGAAATCATGGCGTGCGGAACCCAGGACAGCCAGAACTCTATCGGACATTGAGTACGACCAGGGTACCTTCCCTGGGGAATAACGGCCCTTTTTAGGGCCTCTTCAATCACTGCCATTTAATAGGGGACTCATTTGGTTAAGAGTACCCCTCTTTGAACAACTATCCGTGGCCCTAGGAATTAATTTGGCTTTGCATTGGTGCCTCCATACAAACTTAGAACTAAATCAAACTACCATTGACTACACTTTTATATGTCGCATAGACATATTAATTTTTTAAATTCGTTAGGGACTTCATTATGTACGCTTATGTACTAGATTTTTAGAAGGTAGGATGATAAATACAAAATTTTTCAACTCTAGTATTAGAATAATTGCACAGGTGGCTAACACGATATTGGATGTTAGGTTGTCCATTAGTACAACTGGACTGAATTTGACTTAGGTATGGCTCTTTCGTTTCAGGCGTGTGCTGCGTCCGTGGCCTTGCTGTCCTTTTCTTTGCGTGCCCTGCTGTGTGTTGCTGTGCCGCCCGTGCCTCCTGGACCCGAGCCTTTGCCTCCTTTGCCGCGTCCACCTAGACATAATTACTAGCGAAATGAGGAAGCTTTTCCCCTCGCTACCAGTAACTTTCTCTGATTGGTATTAGGAGTAGGGGTGGGTGTGAGTAGGTACCATTCCTACCCACCCTATGGGCTTTCATTTCCCCTGATAGTTACTTTTTAGTAATTCAGGGGAACGCCCACTATTACATCTATAGTGCAATTACGCACTTAAACCCTGAGGGGAGGGAGTAGCGACCCCACCCTGACGGAAAAAATATGGGTGCCGATATGGCACCTATAAAAGATGTACAAATGCCCCTAGTGGGCGGTTACATCTATAAAATACCCAGACTCGACTCAGTCTGGCTACCATTCCATACATCATTCATTCAGGCGAAGACTGCGGACCGAGTAAGACGGCTTTTCCAGAGCTGGCGACCTGGTGACGTCACAGTGCTATTGCGAAAGCATGAATCTTGGGCTTAACAGTTAAAGATGTACGCTGTTATGTTATCCCGTCACAGCAATGGAATGTAACATCAACTAGTATAGCGGCGAATTACACAGCGGACTCAAAGAAGAAATTTCGTAACTCCCGACTTGTTCGTGGCTGAAATGGAAACAGCGAGAATACTGTGTAGCAGCGACCTCGACTTTCTCAACGCAGAATCAACATAAGTCCCGAACTTGATTTGTGGCAGGGGATTTAGCGAGGGGAGAATAGTGGCCGTTTTTTCATCAAAATACAAGGAGAAGAATACTGGATGCTGTAGCTGCTTGACTGCTGCTTTATCATACTTTTGAGACCATATTGTAACCTGCCATGGATATTTAAACAATATGGCGGACCTTGGGCGCGCTGACTGGCGATATCAGAATAGGAGTGAGATTGTCCCACAGGACTGCACGAGGACATAGGATGATATCGTTAAGTCAGCGAAACTCCACCCTTGATACTCAGAAGTGTGATACGATTTCAGCTTCCATGCGGATACAGTGACCACCACCAGTACTACAAGGAATGCAGTCGTATAATGAAAAGATTTTCATTGTCTTTGCCTGAATAATAGGGGACTCATTTGGTTACGAGTAACCCTCTTTGAACAACTTTCCGTGGCCCTAAAAAGCTAATTTGACCTTATTGGTATTGCCTCCGGCAAAATTCAAGACCAAAAATTACCTACCATTGACTACACTACTATATGTCGTTTAGACATTTTAATTTCTAAATTTGTTAGGGACTTATTTCATGTACGCTTATGTACTAGATTTTTAGAACAATAGGATGATAAATAATAATTCTTCAACTTAAATATTTGGATAATTGCACAGGTGGCTAACACATTATTGGATGTTATTTGTCCATTAGTACAACTGGACTGAATTTGACCTTTGGTATGACCTTGTTTTTTCAGGTGTGGACTGCGTTCGTGGCCTTGCTGTCTTGCTGTTTGCGTGCTCTGTGTGTGCTGCTGTGTCAACGCCCTCCTGGACCTGGACCTTTTCCTCCTTTGCCGTTCCTGCTCACAAAATTACTAGCGAAATGAGGAAACATTTCCCCTCGCTACCTTACAACTGCTCGATTGGATGATAGGGGTGGGTGTGTGTAGGTACTATTCCTACCCACCCCCAATATAGGCTTTCATTTCCCCTGATAGTTACTTTTTAGTAATTCAGGGGAACGCCTTAATTTATAGTGCATTTAAGCACTTTTAAGGGAGGGAGTAACACCCCTCCCACCTAAATGGGTACCGACATGGTACCTATAAAAGATGTACAAATGCCCCTAGTGGGCGGTTACATCTATAAAACACCCAAAGTCAGTCAGTCAGTCTGGCTACCTCATCATCATTCATTCATTCCATTCAGGCAGAGGCAGCGGACTGAGTAGGACGGCTTATCTGGAGCAGGCGACCTGGTGATGTCAGAGTTGTATTGCGAGAGCATGAGTCCCGGGCTTTCACAGTTAAGGACGTGATTGTGATATCATCCCGTCACTGTTACAGACTGAAACATCAAATTGTACAGCGGTGGACTATGCAGAAACTCGAAATGGATATTTCGTAACTCCCGACCTGGCATCGTGGCAGAAATAGAAATGGAGGGAAGTATGCATGGCGGCAGCGACCTTGACCTTCTGAAGTAGAGACCACGTAACTCCCGAACTCGATTTGTGGCGGTGGTTAAAACAGAAGAAGAAAAGGGCCTCTACTTCTACCTAAATACGAGATGAAGAGAAATGGCTGCTATAGATGTTTTACGGATATTGACGTCACCATCGGCCTACAAGGAACGCTGTTCAATGAAAAGATTTTTCATTGCCATTACCTTTGCCTGAATAATAGGGGACTCATTTGGTTACGAGTACCCCTCTTTGAATAACTTTCCGTGGCCCTAAAAAGCTAATTTGACTTTATTGGTATCGCCTCCAGCAAATTTAAGACCAAAAATATCTAACATTGACTACACTATTATATGTCGCTTAGACATTTTTAATTTCTAAATTTGCTAGGGACTTATTATATGTACGCTTAAGTACTAGTTTTATTCGAACGATAGGATTGTAAATAATAATTCTTCAACTTAAATATTTGAATAATTGCACAGGTGGCTAACACATTATTGGCTGTTAATTTGTCCATTAGTATAACTGGACTGAATTTGACCTTAGTATGACCTTGTTGTTTCAGGTGTGGGCTGCGTCCTTTGCTGTGCTGTCTTGCTGTCTGCGTGCTCTGGTGTGTGCTGCTGTGTCAACGCCCTCCTGGACCTGGACCTTTTCCTCCTTTGCCGTTCCTGCTCACAAAATTACTAGCGAAATGAGGAAACATTTCCCCTCGCTACCTTACAACTGCTCGATTGGATGATAGGGGTGGGTGTGTGTGGGTACTATTCCTACCCACCCCCAATATAGGCTTTCATTTCCCCTGATAGTTACTTTTTAGTAATTCAGGGGAACGCCTTAATTTATAGTGCATTTAAGCACTATTAAGGGAGGGAGTAACACCCCTCCCACCTAAATGGGTACCGACATGGTACCTATAAAAGATGTACAAATGCCCCTAGTGGGCGGTTACATCTATAAAACACCCAAAGTCAGTCAGTCTGGCTACCCATCGTTGGTGCATCAAAGAAGATGAGCAGAGTTCAAAAGTTAAGAGAGCTTCAAATGCATCTGGAGAATGCTAGACGTCTCCTGGACGAGCTGGCAATGGAGGCCGAAGAAGAAGAGACCAGAATTAAAGAAGAGGAGAAGAGTAAAAAGAAAGAAGAGGAGAAGGAAATGAAAATGTCAATTTTGCCTCACCGCATGATGAGGCAAACTAGTGAAGTCAAGCCCATGGTGAGGACACCTTCACCAGAACCAGTTCGTCCACTACAGGCACAGCCCCCACCGCAACAACCACAGCCTCGGCCGCAACAACTTCAGCCGCATCCACGGTTGCGGAATAGAGGAAGAAATGAAGAGACTTTCACTATCCCTCAAACAGAAGATTGGGATAGTGAAGCCACTCATTCTCCCTCTGCGCTCCCAATCACAAGAGTGAATTGGGAGAATGATTGGAGTAGGAGATGTGTGTGTGGGGCTAGACCTGGGAGATGCCAGCATTAGCCAGGTGCATTTTGAAGTTTAAAAAAACAGCCCTTCTCAGGGCTACCCAAATTAATTAGAAAAGAAATACTATGTCAATTGCCAATGGGTGTGAGAGAGGAGTAGTGTGATTATAAACACTGACACTATTTAGATGGTATATGGTGTGATTTTGGATAGTATATAATAGGGTTTGTTTTGGCTGCTTCCCCGTGTGTGTGGTTAGTATAGGGTGTGATTTTGGATAGTATATAGTATGGTTTGTTTTGGCTGCTTCCCCGTGTGTGTGGTTAGTATAGGGTGTGATTTTGGATAGTATATAGTATGGTTTGTTTTGGCTGCTTCCCCGTGTGTGTGGTTAGTATAGGGTGTGATTTTGGATAGTATATAATAGGATTTGTTTTGGCTGCTTCCCCGTGTGTGTGGTTAGTATAGGGTGTGATTTTGGATAGTATATAGTATGGTTTGTTTTGACTGCTTCCCCGTGTGTGTGGTTAGTATAGGGTGTGATTTTGGATAGTATATAGTATGGTTTGTTTTGGCTGCTTCCCCGTGTGTGTGGGTAGTATAGGGTGTGATTTTGGATAGTATATAATAGGATTTGTGAATAGTATCTAATATGACAAGTGAATGTAGGGGGTGTTTACTTTCACGTCCGTGCTTAAGATATATATACTCAAAGTGACTGACATTAGAACCATTCCACGGAATAACCATAGAAGATGGCAAAAGCATCAAGTTTATTCAACAATTTAAGACACAGCTATTTCTGGATATTAGACGGGGAATATGAAGTGGAAAAACTACATCATAAATGGAAGATTGCGAAGAGTTTGGACTTTGCAAAAAGACTGAAAATAGCCAGGGAGCTCTTAGGAGGAATGCTAGAAGAAGAAGCCAAAAAGTTACGAGGCTGCATTAATCCACCCTATGTTAGAGTGGGGACATTGAAGCAAGTAATAGATATTGTCGAAAACGTCAAGTGTTTTTTGGATAATATCTTGACAGAGTACCCCCATGTCCAAAAGGGTTTGGACCCGCTCAAGAAAGCTGAAGAACTGATGAGAAAGGAACTATTAGAAGAAGTGAAGAAGATAAAAGATAACTGGAGTAAGGAGAGATAGGAAAGAAAGGACAATGAAAACCAAAAAAAAAGAAAGAGGACTTTGAAAGATTAAATAACAATTGGATCAAGATACAAGAGAAGTTTAGAGCTATGGGACATCCTGACTGGATTCCCGAGGAAGAAAAGAAGAAGAAGGGAATTATTGGTAAAATCAAAAGATGGTGGAACAAAGGCAGAAAATAAAAGAAGTATCCAAAGGCCCTTTTCAGGGCCACTCATAAGTCTCGAAAAGATAGTAGCTTTCATTGCCACCCTTTTTTTCCCTTGTCACTCTACAGTCCCCTATACCCATCATATTCTCCATGTTATATTTCCCTTGAGGCTAGATAGACCCACTATGTTCAATTTCCCTTGAGGCTAGATAGACTCACTATGTTCAATTTCCCTTGAGGCTAGATAGACCCACTATGTTCAATTTCCCTTGAGGCTAGATAGACCCACCATGTTCAATTTCCCTTGACGCTATAGTGCCCCAAGCTGTTTTGAGGCTAGATGTGCCCAAGCCCTTTTTGACTGGATTTTCTATTGAGGCTATAAATCTTGAGGCTAGATGTGCCCAAGCTGTTTTTGACTGGATTTTCCATTGAGGCTGCGGTGCCCCCTATAACTACTGATATCAACCAACACAATATCATTTAACACTAGAATCTGCTTTTCACTTTGTCCTGGAATATCAACTTCGATATTTTGTCTTCGTGTATTCTTGGGTCAATAACACAATGGCACTGGAAGTGTTGCAAATTTTTCTTTATGCGTGTTAAATAACTTCATCTGAAGTATGTCTCTGAGTATCTTTCTGCTTGCCACTATCAAATCGTTTGGTCTCCACGCTCCCAGAAATCATTTAATGGGGTTTCTGAAATCATTTCACGCGCTATTTCACATTGGATTCTATCCGGTTGTAGTCTGATTAGTTTCTTGAACTCGCTTAATTCATTATCAAGTGATCTATGATCCGTACTAATTTCTTCATAATAATCTACAAAATTCTTCAGCCAATTATATGGGGACAAACCGACAAATGGTGGTGATTGACCATGATCGCCACATTTTATCACTTTTGTGTTCGATAGCAATAACCAATCGAGAAACCTTTGTAATACATCTAACGACAGTGTGCATATCTCATCCCAAATGAGGATTTCAGGAATATATTTCTGGCCCATTTGATCAGGAGTCCATTCGTCGAAAGAAACTGTGATAAGTGCAAGCATTAATTCCTCGCTGTTTCATCTCTCTTGCAAGTCTGTGTGTTGGTATTAGCACAGTCACGTTTAATTTCCCTCGAAATAATTCGATTGCACTAGTCGTCTTCCATGACCCACCACAGCCGTTTAAGTAACTGGTTTTATATCTACAAATTGGATCGGATATCAAAGGTGCATTAGATAATTCTGATGTCTGATTATTTTTCAACTAATTGTTTTCAACTGTAACATCTGCTGATTTGGAATAATCACGCAGTATTTCCATTTAATTCTCCATGATCCCCAACTCTCGTCTGAATTAGTGAATTCAGCCACTGCTTCTTTATGTTTTATATCAATATAAAATGAATCAGTGGAGACTCTAACCGCGGACTCAGGAAATCTATTTATCATCGAAAGTAAATTAATAGAAGCATAAGCTAGCATAGACGCCCTTAAGTACGTATACTGAGGATTTTATCAATCTGTGTAAGTAGCAATTGAACCTAATTTGGTTCCATCAGACAAGAAAGCATATTTACGATTGACATATATACCCCTAGATGTTGCATCTGCATCTGCGATTATAAAATCATATTCAACATCATCGATAATTAATCGCGATGAATATCGTTTGTGGTCGTATTTTCCACGCTGTGTGAATTTACCAATTATTCTTCTACAGAGATCTTTTGCGTGTTTATTTCTAACTTCAAAGATTTCTTTGGACCATTTCACGATATGTGTTTTTATGCAATCTGTCGACATAATTTCATGAAAATCGAGGGCAAAAACCCCAGGAATTCATTTAGAGAAAATCGATTTCTATACTTGTGAAGCAAACTTTGTGGTGTTTTTCATCGTGATCGTCGAATCTTCGATGCTTTTATCATTGATTTTTTTATACTGTTTTTGGCTAATCCGTCGACAAGATCTCATCAAAATCGATTTTTTCTAAATGAATTCCTGAGGATTTTACCCACGATTTTTATGAAAAAAATTATACGCATAGATATCTGTGGATTTGAATTAACAATTTAGATTGTATATTAATTTATAATGGTAGGTAAAGCCCTAACGACTAAATTAGCACGCGAACGATTAGCTGCGATTAAGAGATTTATTCCAGATTTATTCCAGTTCGTGATTCCGTTTGAAACAAGTTAAAAGCAAGATAAGAATTTCAAATTGAATTTACCTAAAGAGATATTTACGAACGAAGCATTGGATGAAATTAGAAACATTTCCACGGATAATGAATGAGCTGACTTTGCTGCTAAAACATTTAAAAAGGGGACATGGGAAAAATATATAAACGATGGAGTTGAAAAATCTATTAAAAAGAATTGAATTCTAGTTGGCAAACAAAGGAAAAGATATAAAAGCGGTCAACCATCATATGAGGAATTTCAACTCTCCGAGGAAATAAAATCTACTAGGGTTGTGGTAGCTCCCATACAAGGTGCAACTGGTAAAATCACCGGTGATGGATATCGTGGCAGTGGTTTAGTTCATTGTTCTAGTAATATTATCGGGTATATATCACGATTACAAATTCTCGTAAGAGGGAAACGAGCTGGAAATATCTCACCGGAAATAATTAATGAGGCAGCTGATATCTGCCGACGGTATCATGGATATTGGTGTATACCGAGAGTTTATTGATGAGCTAGCGGACGGTGACTGAAAATCCGTAGGAATTTTGCGATTAGATAAATGTCATTTAAATAAGATGATCATACACTACAACCACAATAAACCAACCATGACTTACTTAGTAAACTCACGATTGGCTGTTTATAGAGCGTACTATGGAGATGCTCTCGGCAATTCCTTTGCAGGGTTGTTTACAAGAATAGCTCGAAAAAAAAAGCACCAATCGCAAAACAGTTATCAATGAAAGCTATTGATGTTATTCGTGATAAAGGTGTTAGTGCTGTTGGTGATGTTGCCGGGAAAGAATTTACCGCGGCTAAAGAAAAACTGGTAGCGTTAGTTGGGGGATGAAAGAAACCGGTGATAAAGTCATCACTAGGACCACTGCCATCTACGGAAATTATGCCCGCGAGTATTAGTAAAATAATAAATAACGCAGTGGATCAAAACATAGCATCGCTGAACAGCGATGGATATGACACTCAGGGAAATATTACTGCAAATATGATAGCTGGATGTGGTTTCACGAAGTCATCGAGATCGCGTTTTAGATAAAAAAATATATAATAATATGATCAAATCGTTCCCTGACACAGCGTTCGATTTAGATGTCCCAGTGCGCAAAGATGATTCTGTACGCGATCATCGATTCTATTCCTATAATGCAGTACAACCAATAGTCGATCAAGAATCGAACTTAAGGTCCATGATACAAGCAAATACTTTCTACCCGCTGAAGAATTTATCGCGGTAGAAAGAGAAATTATAGCAACTACTGTGGATGCTAATGGTGTACCAAAACTATATGCAAATGATCCACATGTCCGAGTTGGTTTTGTCAATAATGATATCATGGCATTATTTGAGAGCGCTAGATATATGATTGTTAAAAGAGAGATCGAGTCTATAGAACATGATGTTGATGTTGCCACAACAAGAGCGGGTTTAGCTAGATACTCTGATGATTATACAAGATCAGCATGTCCGTCTATGATGTTAGATAAAAAAAATATATAATAATATGATCAAATCGTTCCCTGACACAGCGTTCGATTTAGATGTTCAATGACGCAGTAGAAGATAATATCGCGTTGTTTTCCAAGGAGGGTTAACTCAAACCAGATATGCTCATTTCGACGCTCACAGACAAATTAACAGCGTTCGGTGATAATTATTCATCAATGATAGAATTATAAAAAAAACTACGCGATGAATATGACGACTATATAGCTAACGTTAATCGGTTTTCTGAATTATAAAGAAGTAAAATTGACGATATTGACAAACCTCTATTAGATTTCTTTGGAAATCCACAGGTGACCACACCGAAACTCACAGAGATAAAAACAGCTATGTTAGAATTAGCAACACTACAATCTAGGTATGAAGATCATGATGAGAAGTTTTCAATTTTTCGCAAAAATTTTATTGAGAAATTCTTTGGAACCTCATTAATAATAATAATAATAATGAGGACTTTGTATAGCGCTTAAGCTTTAAAAGCTCTAAGCGCTTTACACCATCAATAATGATATGACTACACCACAGAACAACAAATGACAAAAACAATGGAATTGGAAAACATAAAAACATGCTGAAAATATATAAGATACAAATCATGATTAGGTCGCTAAGTTTGTTCCTGAAGTCGAAACAGGTGAGTCTTGAGAGCACTCTTAAAAGGTACCACTGTGTCTTTGTGTCTAATTTTAATTGGCAATTTGTTCCACGTCGCCGGGCCCTGGTATGCAAACGAACGTTGTCCATATGACTTTGTTTTCACCTTGAGAACAATGCGTATACGATTATCAGAAGAGGAGCGTAAGGATCTAGCTGGTGTATACACATGGGTGAGGCTGGATAGGTATGTTGGGCTGGAGAGTGTCATTGAAACATAGCACAGAGAACTTATGTTGTGTTTGATTCTGTATCGAATTGAAAGCCAGTGTAGGGTAAAGAGCAGTGGTGAGGTGTGCTCTGATCGAGGTACTCTAAAGATGATCCACGAGAGTGAGGACTGTAATCTTTTCACTATCCAAAGCGGAGAGAATGTCACTAAATACTTTCAGAAGAGTAGTTTCCGTACTGTGGCAAGAGCGATATGCAGACTACATTGCTAAAAAGACTGCTTGAATTCAAATGAGATACAAGTTGAGTTAGAACAACCTTTTCTAATATTTTTTATATGAAAGGGAGATTAGAAACTGGGCGGTAGTTCTTTAAATCATTATGGTCCAATGTTGGTTTCTTCAGCAGTGGCTTTACAATGGCAGCTTTGAAAAATGATAGGAATTCCCCTGATGAAAGAGAGATATTAATAACTTCAGTTAGTGAAGGCAATATTGGTTCTAAGCACTCAAGCAGCAGTGATGTCGGAATTGGATCAAGTTCACAAGACTTTGGTGCACTTTTCATCACCATTGTCCGTACTAAATCTATAGAAACAGGTTCAAATGCTCCTAACGGTTGTCGCTGAAATTCTGCATCATACCTGTATGGTGACTAATCATTTGAAATTGTGCTATCAAGCGAATCTCTAATGGTTTGAACTTTGTCATTGAAGAAATTTGCAAATTGGTCTGGTAGCTCTAGTGGAGAGAAGGTCGTTGGAAGTGGTGTACATTTGTTCCTTGACATTAGTTTGTTAATTATCTCGAAGAGCTCTTTGCAGCTGGAACTCTCCGTGATCTTAGAACTGTAGTGGGATGATTTGGCTAAATGGACTATGTTTGTGACGTTCTTCTTAGCGGCTTCGTAGATTTGTTTATGAACAGTGAGTCTGGTGGAAAGCCAAAGCCTCTCTGCTTTTCGGCGATGTCTTTTAGCAATGCGAAGCTGGTCCCTAACACTGCTATACCAAGGAGAACACTTTTTTTTTATTGATACTCTGCATTTGGTGGCTGGGGCATGTTTTTCAAGCAATGAATGTAGGCAGTTATCAACTTGTTCCGCTGTTGGATGTAAGAAAGTTGTTAGGTTTTCTTGGATGTCATGCCTAAATTTGGTTTCTCTTAGTAGCAAATAGAGGTGGAGGGTTAGGGACTGATACGTCGAGATGGCATACAATGCAGAGGTGATCGGATTCAAGTTGGTGGGATACAAGAGTTGATTGCAGAATATTATCATCAGGTCTATAAAGAAACCAGTCTAAAATGTGACCAAGTTTATGGGTAGGTTGGTTAACTGACTGTTTAAGATTGAAAATATGAATGGAATCTAGGAGTTTTGACGTGTTTGGTTTACCAGGACAGTCATAGTGAAAGTTGAAATCTCCAAGAATAATTAGGTTGCCACCTATCGAATTTCCATACTCTAGAAGATTTGAAAACTGCTCCAAAAAGAGAGATTCAGTCAGCTTGTTTTTTCTACTAGGAGGAGGACGGTAGAGACAGAAGAAATGGACTGACCTTTGTTCCAGTATGAGCATTGTTTGGACTAGTTCAAACGATGTGTGGCAGAAATTGAAGGTTGTGTTGTACTTGAGGTATTTGATCAAGGAATTCTGTGTAATTACAGCAATTCCACCTCCGCGAGAGTTGCGGGGGAACTACGTGATGGAGTAATCGCTGGGTGTTAAATCCACACACTTACTTTCATCACCTACCTAAATTAACCAAGTTTCTGTCAGGAAGATGACGTCAATATTCTGGTCATTGATAAAATTAACAATTTCTGTGCGTTTTTCCAGTGATCCTACTGATTGAGCGTTGAATAATGCAATACGTAGTGGTATCCCTGGGACAGTTGACGATTTAAGAGGAATTTGAACCAGTTTATTGAAATTAACGGCAGAATTTTTAAGTTGTTTATCCGTTACGAGCGAAGGGGAGATAACTGCAATCCTTCTTCCTGTTCTGCGACGGCCGGCTTTGAAAGAACGTTTATTTTTCCCTTCCGTTTACATTTAAGAAATGATGAATGAATTCCCAGTTCGTTCAGTCTTGCGCATAATGTAGTATCTAGAACCAAGGTGTGGTCATTTAATCGAATTAATGAGGATTCGTCGTAGTGTAAGCGGTCACGTGACGGCGGTTTATTAAAAAACAAATTACGTCTCAACAACGGGACAAAACAGCTGAGAAAAGATCCAATTGCTCTCGCTTCCAACACAAGGAGATGAACCAACACACACGAACGGAACAGCCAATGCATGATGAAACACAACAATGTAGACGATGACAGAAAACAGCACAAAATATCACAAATATAGTACAAAATCGGAATAGCCCACTTTCAAGCAGTCAAGAGATGGCGGCCATCTTTCCAGAAACCATTAGATAAACTCGACATAAAACGCATAGATGTAAAAAAAATCCATCGAAGAGATCAAAAAGATCAACGATGTAATCAAAGATGATTTACCGAGGATGATAGAAACACTTGAAAAAAACAATGATTCCTCATGAGAAAACCAACAACGTAGTATACACGATTCAACACGGATCATTTACGTGGACACCACAAAATAACATTAAATATCACCGCGACCGTCAAAGTTATTTATAGAATAACACTAGTGTCGCCGACTCAATTTAATATTTCATCACCGAGTTCATCTGGGGTCCACAATATGATATCAACGATCATCGACAAGGGAACAATTGAACAATTCTCAATAATATCCACCGATAATAATTTGGCTAGGGTTTCAATAAGATGGTATGTGGAATTCGTAGTGAATTTAAGTAAACAACGTAATTAAAAAGGCCAGCGTTATTATTGCTAGCAATTTGAAAAATCTATTGTAATAAAAAAATGTCATCATTGGCAACGTCACAGCAGTATCGCTATGATCAAGTCAGAGAATTTCAAAACTAAACTCAAAACACTCACTGAGGAGTACCAAACAAAAATAAAAAAATACCGACGAAGAATTATATTACCGTGTACTCAGTATCAGGTGCAATTACCGGAGCTGGTATAATACTATCTTCGGTAACAATGATTGCCCCGATAGCTGTTCCAATTTGTATATCAGCGACGACAACAAACGCAGGAATAATTTCAATAATAACTAAATAAATATCATCATGTAGCCAGCGTAAACTGCAGGATTACGTAGTTAAGTTCCATGTTGTGTCAACCACGTACTCACATTTATCCTCGATGATATCGTCCTCCCTCGATGACACATTAATATCAGATAGTGAGTTTTCAGCGATGGTACGTGTTTATGATTCCGCGATGGCAAAATTAGAAAAACAACACGTATATAATAACAATGTCAACAGCGCAAGAACTACTTCAACGAATAGCGGCAAACACAACCCTGGTGAAAACCAGCATGATCTCAATAACATCAACCAATCCTGAATTCAGTGTGAATTTCCCCACTGCGATTCCGGTGAAGGAAATAGCACTATCAAAATTAGGAGTATATCACAGTTGGCCATATATTAGATCATCACCATTTGGTGGCCAACAACGAAATAATTTCTTGGTGTTTGCGAGTAAAAATAAACAAGACGGAACTCCAGACTGGAATGTTGTTTCCTTACCATCTGGGTCCTACCAAATTGAACAGATCAATAACGAATTACAGCGTAGAATAAAATCCATTACTGGAAAAGAATCGAAAATTGCTATAACAGTTCATGAACCAACACTATCATCCGTGATTGAGATAAACTCATCCGGGTATGCCGTAGATATCTATCAGAGTTCCATAAGGACCGTGCTAGGATGGTCTGAAATCCCACCTCGGACATTCTTACAAATACCACCAGACCCACAAAAATCTGATTATAATTCTGATAAGAAATCATATCATGTTGCAATGATATCATAAGATACAAATTTTGGAGTTTTAGATTTCTTTAGTGGGCGGATAGAAGAACCAAGCGGTGGATATTTTCAACCAATTCATAGTAAAATTAATGAACACTTCATAAAAACAAATAATGAATTTGAAAAATATAGAAATATATTGCGAGAAAATCTTTATAAAGAATCCCCGCAAGATGAGATCATCGAGATCATCAAATACATAGAAATATGTAATCAAATTATCGCTGACATGGAAGTATTTAATTTATGGATTATTCAAACGGTCTTAAATGCTGTTAATCTTAAATCAAGAACAGAATTTGCAAAAATATATAATATACGCGTAGAGAATATTTTAGCATTTAAACTCCCCGGGTATAATGTAGACCAATTAAAAAAATCAATAAACGATCTCCTCGATGAATACTTTCCACAAATACTCGCCGCATGGAAATAAATAACACAACCACAAACAACCATCCTCAAACATAATAACGACCCAGACGAGAGTGGTAGGCATATCGCTCTTCAAAACGTCAATATATCCACGGCGATTGCAGTGAATTTAGTATGTGATGCTATTGAAGGAAGTTACCAAATAAATCTCGAAAGATCAACTCAAGCCCAGCAAGGATATATTTTATACTCATTTGCACCAAATGGCTCCTCTTGGGTTTCTAATCATTGAGGATCCAAATAATCCAGTGTATATGCGATGTCATAATGATTCATTAACGAGAATTAATTTTAAACTCACTGACCAGTCCAATAATCTAATTGATTTACTTGGATAGGTTTTACAAATTAGTCTGTTTGTGAAATCCTAAAAGGATTTTCAATTCGTCTCCACAACGCCATAAGCGCCGGGTCTGTCTGGAGACTCCGAAGTCTTTTTTTGTGTGCGAAATAGTTTCGGTTTGAAATCATTTAGGATTTTGTTTGAAATAGTTTCGGCCTGTCCACCCTCGTTGCTGCTACATGACATTATTTGGTAAATAAAGTACAATACACCTACATGCAGTGACTGTAGTAGTTCCTAAGGATAATACAGGAAAGAAGTTTATTGATTTGACGTGTACAATAAAGTACATAGTCCATATAATATATAACTCATATAATTTAATGTTGCATACATGAATGAATACACTAATGAATAATGGAGATAAAACCACGTGTACAGATGAACAATATATGTTAGTCGATCGTAACCCGACTGAAGTACAATATTTCTCCATTCTGTATACAAGACAAAGAAAAGAAACAATATCCAGACTTACCAGTGAATCTTTCCTTTTCCAAATGCACATCTGAAAAAAAAAAAGATTCGTATATCTGATAAATGAACACAATTGCTTTTACATAATAGGCTGTGAAGATTCCTAAAATGATATCGCATTTAAACTCTGATGTATACATGTACGATATTGCTTTTACAAGGTAGGACACTACGTAATGTTATAACCAACTATATTAAAGAATTAACAACCGTTCAAGAAAGGAATGCTTACTATGTGACCCAATCCGGTAGCGTAGAAGGCCGTTGCTAACATCAAATGGGCAAGCCATCAATATTTTCCGTTTATAGTCATGCTCAACAATAGATACGTTGTCAGATGTTATGCTAGTGTCCACAAGAGAAACGTTTCCAGACGTCACATTTTCATTGGATACTTCAACAGACAATTCGTCATTCCTTATCAATTGCGTCCTTTTTACTTCGTCATTCTTAACTACGAGATGACCTCGTTCGGGTTTTAAGGTCACATTGAATGCAATTAGGATAAAACAAACAACAAAAACACAAAATAAGCACCAAACATACTTCCGCCTAGTGCGTCTTAGCATGTCTTATGTGTGTCGGCCGGTCTTATGAATTTGACGTGAATGTAATTGACACACTTAACAAAGGTGTACCCGATAAACAAGTATAGTTATGGCTGAATGCGACTATCGAGAGATCGAGATGAATAAAGCTTGACTAAAAACATAAACAAAATATTAATAAGCTTCGCGAAATTCAGATGTTTGCTAGGGATGAAGTTTAAGGGTGGCATAGTTAACTGTTCGAATTATAACTTGAGTAGATAGTGCAAATTGTATAATAAAAACTGTTTGCCATGAACTTGGTCTAGCAACGAAAGATGATTTGCTTATTTAGCTGTGGACTGAAGGAGTGGGTATATGCAAGAGAGTGTGTGATTTATTTTAAACGTAGATTGAACACTTATTCAGTCATATCACAACGATGTCTGCAGTGTGGCAGCTTATAGTGATATATAGCACTCAGGCATCGTGCCTCAGACATGAAGCATCATGTCCCACCCAGTCACATTATCTTGACACCAGTCCGACCAGTCTTAACACTAACCTCGTAATGCTGAGCGCCTAGCGTGGCAGCTCTTAGTACCATTTTTGTAAGTTTTTTGGTATGACTCGGCCGGGGATTGAAAGTATTACGTTCCGCATCCGAGGGGGACGCTCTAACCATTAGACCACCGGAGTGGTGGTCTGTAAGAGAAGCAAATAGGTTAATGGTGATATCGGCGCGAGAAGTGGCAAGTTGCTAGAACTATGTATAAGTAGTAAGTAGATTACGTGAAATGTTCAGTTCGATCACATTTGCAATAGTTTAATAATCTAATTAGTCAGAATTTACCTTATGGTTAGAGCGTCCGCCTTGGATGCGGGAGGTCGTGGGTTCGAGTCATACCAAAGACTTACAAAAATGGTACTAACAGCTGCCTCGCTAGTCACTCAGCATTAAGAGGTTATTGTTAGGACTGGTCGGCTTGGTGTCAGGATAATGTGACTGGGTGGGACACCATGCTACATGTCCGCGGCATTCTGCCCCATTACTAGACATTACTATGAATTGCAACACTGCGGACATCATAGCTAAATGACTGAACGGTATTTAAAGCTATGCTAAAATTCCAAACTACACAAGCACGGTAGCGCGCGCGCGCACACACACACACACACACACACACACACACACACACACACAACGCTAGGCACGCACACTTCATGCATGGATACCATTATACACTCTGATAAAAAAAAAAATTCTCGCACATCTTTCCAGAGAGTGAACATTGTATATCTGAATTCTATTTTTGACCAATTCACGAACGAGGACATCCGATACATTCAGTTCAACTTTAATTTTGTCTCGCAACAGCGATCACCAATGCGTACAAGTATTACCTAAAAACTGATGGTTCTTAACATGCTCCAGTTAAGTGTGATGTATGTCATTACTGGAGACATTCGATCATTTCTAAGACAATAGTAAATAGTCTTGATGATTCGTTTCTTGAAATATTGCCGCACAAAGCACAACATAGACGTAACGATGATGAAAGAGAAAACGTTTGGGAAATGAAAAGTAAGGCAGATTATTTCCATAGACATATTATCTTATAATGCAGATTATCCCCTATCCATGTATTTCTCTTCACTGGAAGATAAGCAGCAGCAGAGAAGGTTAACCGACCTTTTGCTGAAACGCCATTTGCTTTATAATAAATAGCTTCGTACGAAAAAGGAAAACACATATAAGGTCAATGACACCAAACCAATGCATATAACTGACCAAAAGTCTATCTCTAATTGTTTTGTTGTTGTTGTTGTTGTTGTTGTTGTTGTTGTTATTTTATCAGGCATTAGTGTTTTCCAAATTTTGTATGATTGATAAAGTATAAAGAAAACCTAACCCAGTTAGAGAAACTCTAGGTCAGTCAGAGGCTTTGGTTTGGTGTTATTGACCTCAGCTTCATTCGCAAATATCTTTCAGTTATTGGCACTAAAACACTTGTGTGATCATTAGTAGTTTCAAGACTGGGCTTTTGTAACTCAATTATGTCTTGTTCGTCTAAATATCTACTCCAAAACCTTCAAAAAATTCATAACACAACTGCTCGGGTCATCCTAAGAGTACCACAATTAGAGCACACCTCCCCTCTGCTCTGTACCTTACCCTGTCTATCCATTTGATCCAGAATCAAACACAAACATTTTTATTATTATTATTATTATTATTATTATTATAATAAGTATTATTATTATTATGATTATTATTATGATTATTATTATAATCATTATTATTTATATTATCATTATTATAATTATTATTAGTCGAAATAGTAGTATTATAATAAATATTATTATTATATTTAATATTTTTTATTAATACAAATATTATAATAATTATTATTATTTTAAGTATTATTATTATTACAATTATTATTAATATTATATTATCATGATAATTATTATGAATATTATTATTACTTTAATTATTATTATATTGATTATTATTATTATTATTATTATTTTTGTTGTTGTTGTTGTTGTTGTTATTGTTGTTGTTGTTGTTGTTCTTCTTCTTCTTCTTCTTCTTCTTCTTCTTCTTTTTATTAAAATTCCCGTTTCTATATAATGCATCTCTCAACATTTATTTACATTTCAAAACGAATTCTGCAAAACAAAATTGTTAACTAAATTGACACAAAACGTAACACGTTTAGAAACGCTTGCTTTACAGCAGTGATCACACCTTTCATGTAAACTACCATACGTCGATCAAAACCAAAGGATGAGAAAATAAAATTAATCTGCAAGATAAAATATGCTATTAACCACCGCACTGTTCTAAATATCCCCTTTCATATAAAGTGAATTCATGTTGTCACATCGAAAATGCACCTCTCTACACCTTCAATGGCTGTGTCAACTTTCGCTGGGTGGCTAGATTTTTTATTAAGATAAATAAACACCAGCAAATAAAACATTAATTACATGCATCCAGTCAGTAAGAAATCGAAGTGTCACTTTCGACAGTGCTCTCTCATTGCATCAATACCAACCAGCCCTTCTCGTCCCTCCCTGCACGCTACACTGGCAACCCATTTGCTACATAATCAAAGACAAAATCTGTTCTGTATGCGACATTTCGTTGACTGTTAACAACAACAACGTGTACTTACAATTATTGAGATGCCTTCAAACCTCTTTCGACACTACGGACAGCATTTTCTTGCGTGCCATGGTCCAAATATCTGACATAAATTGCCTGATGAAATGAGGCACAAGTACTTTTAAGACTGAACTTAAAACTCACATTTTTCTACCGCAAAAAACATACTTAAGACATGGCTATGTTTCCTCAGCTAAATTATTTTAGCGTGTTTGTGTTTTTAATTTCACGATATTTGTTTTCGTAATAGTGTATCGATATATATTATTTATGTGTAAACCAATGTTGTTAAGTCGGTAGAGCTTCAATTATTTAGCGCTATTCTTAGTCCTCACTGTGATTATTATTATTATTATTATTATTATTATTATTATTATTATTATTATTATTAAAAAATTTTATTTTTGGCATAACGTGCATACTATCTAGTTCTGTTTGAACTGCCAATACACCATCCAGTTATATATATATATATATATATATATATATATATATATATATATATATATATATATATATATATGTCTGCATATAGTACAATTCTTTATGTAACTCGCAATATAATTTTAAGTTTCTATAAATAACTATAAATAACTCTCATAATACCTTTCAGCTTATGCACAAACATGTCAGCATATCTTCCAGTTTCTATACTTAACTGTCAGCATATCTACCAGTTTCTATACTTAACTGTCAGCATATCTACCAGTTTCTATACTTAGCTGTCAGCATATCTACCAGTTTCTATACTTAACTGTCAGCATATCTTCCAGTTTCTATACTTAACTGTCAGCATATCTTCCAGTTTCTATACTTAACTGTCAGCGTAACTTCCATCTTCCTCTACGGAATAATTACTATCTCAAGTATAAAATACAATATTAATCTTATTTATGTCTCGAAATCAGATTTCCTGGATTTGGCTCGAATTCACGTGATATGTCACACCACACTTTTTCAGTTTTTTACTGATTAAAACTGTTACCAATAATTGCAAGTAACTCTCATTACAAGAAACTATTTGTAAACCAGAAAATATAAGCGTGTTTTTAAACTTATACTGACTGTATGTGTATTTGTGTCATACACAACTCCATTTGTAAGAAAGAGTGCCTGGTCAGTGTAAAAGAAGTCTCAAGATTAACTCCCATGAAAAACATTTCTATTTTGCCCTCTCCCTTTTCTAATCTGTCACAGTAATGAAACTGGTAAGTAGACAACGATTGTTTGATATTCCAGGTTTGAAATTATGCATGGAACTGGAAGTTTTTCAGCTGATACAGGGTTAGTCTCAGAAACGTCTTACAATATTTAAATATGAAACTTTACATTGGAACTTTCATGTTCATCTTATTTATATTATATTAAACGTTGTCTCCGAAAACATTTAACCTCACACATTCCAACTGATATTCAAATATTTCTATAATAGCTAAATTCACCACAGTATTGAATACGGGGACATTTTTTGATCTAAAAGCATCCAGTTGTGACAGTCATCGAATCTAAAATGAAAAGCAATCGTGCAGCATGTCTATATTACCTCCAACTGGCCTTTCAAGTATTGTATTCATGCATTTTAATGGTCCCCTGTTCGCGATGGTATTAAGCGTCACGATTTTATCGTTAGGACATCAGACAGTAAATAAGTCATCGCCTAAATAATTATCTAACCACCTAACACTTTAAAACAGTAATGAACAGTCTTCACTGAAAACCTTGTCTACGTATCCAATTTTCATGCAACATTAGATAAAGGTTATGTTCTTTTTCAGGGTCCACTCTGTGGAATATAATTCATTTTGCTGTAAGATATTTTAGTTTTATTTGCCTTCATTTAAGCCTTTTGTTAGATTGTTAGCGAAGGATGGTACGTTTTGTTGTACTCTGGAACATTAGATTGGTAGTGATGGGTGGTAAACTATGTTGTAATAAACAAAATCACACGTTATGTTAGATTGTTAGCGACAGATGGTACTTTGTGTTGTAATCTACAACATGAAGGATCCTGTGTGTTATTTGTATGTTACATGTTTCGCTATTTCTTGATTTGTATTGATTTTATAGTTATTTTGTTTATACTATTTATGATACAGTTTTGTGTCGTATTCTTAGGCATTGCGTGCCTGGCTATGTACTTGTGCTTTTTGTTTGTCACTGTATTAGAGTTTAATAGGTTTATACATGTAGGAGTAACATTTGTGATCACTCATATTATCGGAGGCATTGCTAATGTAATAAAGTAAGAATATGCGTTGTTTCTATTTACGTCTCTGTTTGTATCTTTGTTACGTTTTAGAGGTTATTGGTTGGTTATATTGAGTTAGTGCTGGGAAGTTATTTCTCAGCCCGAGTAATTAGCCAATGTCCAAGATAAGACGCCACAGCGTCTACAGTACTTTATGACATTGTTACCATTGTAATTGCGTAGCGAAGTTCAATGCTGTACCTTGCGATTGCATAAATGCCGTACGCCGTGACCGTTGAGGTTGAGCAGGACATAACGTGAACCTTGTTATGACTAATAGCACATGAGGTAGCATGGAACGTGATGCCGTGCGTGTCAAAACTGATGTATGCGAAACCGCTGCTATTCGTTCTCGTGGAACCTTTACTGGATTTCAGTCTCTGTGTGAGACCTTGCGTCTACCACCTTAAGGATGTCATGCAACCCTAATTCAACCGTGCCGATGTCACAGTACTCACAGTACTCTCATCGAAATGAACCCGTGAAGGAGGGATGTGACAAAAGTCAACCAACGCGTCAGATTTCTCCGGATCAAGTATGCATTCTTCTTTGTATTCCGCTTTAGACCGTTTACATCAGAATATTTTATTACCATTCTCGACCGTTAAATTGAATAGCGCAGTGGACAGATTTCACTCACTATATTCGTCACGTTCGCTCTAGGAGAAGATATTGTAAATAAAGCTAAGAGATATTCAGAAGTGAACCTCAACGTGGGTATAAACACTGACTGACATGATCGCGGATGATTTACAAGAGAACATTCGTGCTTTGCCTATAGAGACGAGAGAATGCATATACCGAGAGTTGGTCAAAAGTCAAGCGCAAAGAACAATTGCATTCTTTACGTCACCGATGTTTAAACGACAGGTACCTGAATGCTTTCAGTAGTATGATTCAGATGAAAGATTCCAGTAGCCACTGTTCAACTGGATGTGGGTGAGAAGGATTCGTTTGTTGTGACTCTTTTTACTACAATTTACAGATAATGTAATGACTTCCAGAAGAAGAGTTAGAGGATTACCAGAATCTTTAACACGACGTAAACATAATTAAGGAGGAAACATCTGAACGGTGTGTGATGTACAATAAAGTGAGTGACTAAACCATTTAGTTTCGTCACTGGAGTACGATCATATCTGTGCAGAAAGCACACGTATTGTCTCCCACAACATGAGGTATAAAACGGGTTACCACCCCACAACCTTTATCACTCGTGATACAACAGATTCCGTTGAAGAAATGCAATGAGAATATTCAAACGGTGGAGGATTAACACTTATTACGAGAAACGTGTCAAATAAATTGGGGACGAAGTGTAGTGTATGCCTTAGTGGCTTGCTTTCTGGTATTTCGTTTACCTGTAGATTCCTTGTGAAACGAACAATTCTTAACACCAAATAAAACATGAAAGTAGAACCTATAAATATTCGCGAGAGACTTATGTTAAAAGCCTTGCATTATCATTTGGCTATGTCTAGTTCTACGGGTAAAAGATGATCGTCAACGTTTAGATACTGAATATATTTACGACGATGTGTGTGTAGCATGTGACTTACACCATAACTGAACAGATTTACCTGATTGGGGTTCTGAGGCCTCCACGAAAGAAGTTGCCAATTTTGCCCAAGAGTTATGCTCCTAAATTCCAACGTCTAAAATTAACCTTTAAACCTTTATTAGCGACCGATATCGTGCTAGTTTGGAGGCCTTGTATCAAAGCGATTTCTTTAAGATGTAAATTCTCGGACCTAGCTGTTCAGACAAAACTGAATTTGTCAACCGTTTGATCGAATATAAACATCATTTGAACGATCGTCCACCGCATCGTGTGGTGTTACAAAGAGTGGCCATCGGCGAATAGCGTCTTGCGAGAAACGCAAGGCGATTCCATCGTGTTTGTGCAAGGCATTCTTAGTGAAGAAGACTGGATCGTATCTGACCCAAGTCAAACTCATCTGGTCATTTTTGACGACATGTTAGGAGAGACCAAGAAGAAATTGAACTGTCATTTACATCACAGAAAAAAAATCCTTCAATAACGTAAACCCTATCGCACCATTATTATCAATGCTCATTCAGTGGTCTTGTTTAAGGGTCCTAGAGATAAATCTCAAGTGCACATTTGCGCTGATCAGTTAGGAGCACCATAGTTGACTCATGCGTACCATGATGCCACCTATTACATTACTCGTGGATTTAAAACTCACCACCACCGATTATTAGCGATTTTGTACCCATCTGTTTAACGACTGGTGTGAAGACGATGGTCTGTCGTGCACATGTGCCCCTCGTCGACTTAAGAACAACGATAACAAAACATCTATAAA
This sequence comes from Unio pictorum, assembly GCA_030141615.1. Classification (NCBI taxonomy): domain Eukaryota; kingdom Metazoa; phylum Mollusca; class Bivalvia; order Unionida; family Unionidae; genus Unio; species Unio pictorum. Next base: position 3,196,640 of record JARLTB010000121.1, on the reverse strand, counting down.
AAAATCTCGGACACTTTGGCTCTGTCTCAGACATCATCAACACGACGTCCTCAAATACGTGCTAGCTTCTTAGAAGCCACTCTCAAAAGAAGTCTTACGATGGTTTACAGTGACAGCACGTCAATTATTGCAAGGCATCATTCCCATTCTGCATCAAAGCAAACGCTTTTATGACAGAATCAAATTAGTCCTAACGCAACTGAAGATCAACCCAAAAAGCAAATCATTTTGAAGCCTGGAGGTGTCAATTCTCTAGGAGGTGCCATAATTCTCTCCCTCTTAAAATGGGATCCCAATTCTGCTTCCAAAGTTCTCCCCAAGAATAAAATGCCACTCCCCAAAAAGCGAAACGAATCAAAGGGAGCAGTGGTGCCTAGACGAGGTCACAGGAAAGTCCGAATCAAAAGAAAAGCCCACAGAAGCCAGCTTCTACCCATAAGAAGGACACTTCAGCCAGGACGCAACCTTACATTTACAAGCCACGACCTGCCGCTACCGTAACCACGTCTCCAGTATCCTCAGATTCGTCCACTTCACCGCCGCTAGTGATGCCAGCAAAACCCAGTTTGGCACCCATTCTTCCTCTGTTGATAAACCAATGGACACCTGCGTCTCGAAACACTTCTCCTGCAGCGTTGACATCCTCCTCCTTTTTAGGGGCAGTGACAGCTGCTCACAAAGAACATGTCCCCAAAATCAGTCCAAGAGAGATCGGACATCTTACACAGTTTTATGGATTTTTGCAAACAAGAAAAGTACCGATTTAGTTTGTTGCGAACTCCTCCTCGACAAGTCTTACCTGTCATCAAGTTGAAACGACGTAACGACAATCAGTTTCGACGCTTTCCAGTATACAAACGACTTGTTTTAAACGATGTGTATCAGTGTTTTTGTGTTCCTGAGCATCCAAAGATGCCCGCTCAGTGACGTGCACACCGACATAATTGTCTTTCTTCTATTCAAGAAAGAAAGGGAATAAAACAAAGACTGTCTCATCATCTAAAAACAAACGCTTAGCAAAACATCGACGTCAACCCATGAAAGACGAAGTCGTCCAAAAAAAAAGAACAGTCACTAAATAGGAGGAATTCTTGTCATAGATCATAGTGACAATCAGTTTTCACAAAACCGTGAACAAATACTTAAAAAGACTAGCAACCAAAAGAATGATTTTTTTCAAACCTTCACAGACAAATAAAAGAAAACATACGTCTCAAGCCATGGATGTCAGTGTATTTTAGGTTTCTATTTGATCCTGAACACCCACAGATGTCATATCAAAAACGTGCACACCACTACCATCGTCATTGTTCTGTCCAAAAAGGAAAAGAATAAAACATTCTCGTCATCCAAAAAAGCACTTTGTTAAGCACCGACGTCATCCCTACAAAATACATAGTCGTTGAGAAACAGAGAAGCCACGAAATAAGATGGTTTTTTCGCGATTTTAGAAACAACATCGTCACGTTTTTGACGAAGGGCGTGTGCCAAGTCATTATTATCAGTGTAATGTAGGAACCAACAAAAACATGTCACCCCACATAAACAAATCCATATTCACTCCCCAATGGAAAGAAAAGGAAAAGACTTTCTCCTCGTTTAGCCAAACATTGGGACGTATTGTCCGTCCTGTCCAAAGGCTCTCCACCCATGCTAAAACAAATTATTCAAACTGCCTCCAAAGATGTCATCGATACCGGTTGTGAATGGTGTTTGAATGTCTTGAAAGGCACGGTACATTCGTCTCCATATCAGAAACATGCTGAGCCAAACACCGACACGTACTTTGCCAAATGGTCCAAAAGAGGACACCCATTCGTTGGTACATGTTTTTACCCACCCCTGATAGGCCTTCTTTCCAAAGCAATAGCAGCCCTCGGGTTGGGACTTACAGGAAGTGTTTATCCCGCCTTAGCTTAGAAGACATAATAAGATAAAAGGGACCTCTGGAATACATAGATCGCAGACATGCCCTCTCGAAGTGAATGGAAGGACGAAAACTGACTTTAGTGCCTTACAAACAATGGACGGAATACCATCGTTGGCAAGAAAAATTAACTCCGCGTTTATCTCCCAATCGTTGTTTGACCGAGTTGTCCCAATTACAACACGAATTGCAGCCACTGATGAAACCCAACGATTTGTCTGAAACACAACCAACTCAAATGTGTGGTCTACTTTTGCAACCATTGCAACTCTTTCACCAGAAAGCTGTAGACGAAACAGCTCTGCCCAATCTGAAATATGTTAAGCCCCTGATGAAAAGTCCACCTCCACCACTACTCCCAGTGGTTAAGACAGACACAACCAGATTTCAGCGTCCTTTTTGACAAGAAGACTAAAGCCATCCCACTACCCTCGACTTCTTTTGCTGTGGCACATTTGACAGGTAAACCCGTTTCCAAGCCACCATTTCGCCTCATCCAACATAGCACCAGCGAAGAGAGGGTCACTAATTAAAACATGGAGAAGTTATTTTCCAACATTTTCTACTATCCAGCCCATCCTGCAAGTTACTTATTAGTTTAGAAATTGTATCGTGCTGCCAAATGTCGATTGAAAATTCTCTGTTTTTCTCAAGTGTAACTATGAAAAAGCCACGTACACTTTATGCAAACCCATTCGACGAAAATATTCCAGAAGTTGCACAGGTATAGAAGACATCGATCATCAATGGCAATCCGAACTAGCCGATGTCTCTCATTTAGCTACCTACAATTGTGGCTACAAATATTTCTTTTGTGTCATCGACTTCTTTTCTAAATTTGCCTGGGTGTTGCCATTGACTTTAAAATCGATCCGCGAGCTAGTGCAAGTCATCAAACTGGTGTTGAAACAAAGTGGTCGTCACCCTCGTCGATGGCAAACCAACTAGGACACCAAAATTATAAATCAAGCTTCCCAAAAAGAATTATAGAAACGTGACATTCATGTTTCATCCCTGAGAATCCCCAAAATAAAGACAGCATCGTGGAACGTTTTCAACTCACCTCGAAAGAACACATGTTTAAATATTGTACGCTCGCAAGTATTTTGACGTCTTGACCCTTACTGTTCCAAGCGTAGAACCAACCGTACAATCGTAGAATCGGACGTAACTTCCGACAACGAAGAAAGGTCGAATGTTGGCAACAGGAGATTAGGGACGCTTTGGCAAAAGCAAATACACTTTCGACAAAGATTACTTACACAACTGGACCACCGAAATGTTTCGGGCCACTGGACGAATGCGTGGTCGTTATATTTTCGTCTATAAATTGGAATATTAGAACGGTGAAGTATTAAATGGAACGTTTTACGTGCCCCAGTTACTACATGTAACCAAAAAAGAAGACGAATTCTATGACATCGAAAATATTCTCGAACGAAAGAAATCCTAAAGTGGAAACGCGTCGTGTCAAAGAAGGCAAAGTACGTTGGAAAGAATCCTCACAGGTATGATTTTTGGATCGGCACTTCGCAAGTCATCAACAATAAGTGACCGTCATGCCTTTCAACAAAACCTCAGCTGGCACAGTGACCACTCCTTCACCCAGTTATTCTCTGCAAAATCTACAAAGAAAACCCGTGTGAGAGTGGTGAGGAGAAAGTGTACCTAAATGCAAATCGTCTTTTTCTGTCAAATGTTTGTGGTTTCTTGTGTCATTGGTGCAGCCATTGCCAATTTGAGTTTGCAACAAGAAGATAAACAGTTGTGGACCATAGTTTCTGAGCAGTTGCATCGTTTACCTTCTTTCCAATCCTTCCCTGGAATACTCCTCGAACGGGAACAACAATAACGGGAGCCTTGCGTCCAGTGTCAGCCATTCTCACAGTAATCACCTCCCCAACAACAATCCTCTTTCAAATACTCTTCTGACTTCCAGTGACCCTCTGACAGCAGAACTCTGAAAATAATAACAGCCAATGTTAGTTAACGTTTACCGGTGACAGTTCCATGGAGTTGTTTCCCAACAAAGCTGTATGTTGTTAAACGGACAAATTACCTAAATCCACCCCATTGTATCAAGAAGCCCATTGGGTCGTGACTTTGGTGGAAATCATTCACCCTACACAAGTCCTAATTATCCTTATTTGTTTAGTGGTCAACATTTGGTGATCACAATTGCTACTAGGTTCAATATCGTGTTTGGTAAAGCCTTAGAGAGTGTCAGAAAAAGTGTCACCCTTGAGAATAACAGAGTTGTTCCTCGCCTACTGATGAAATTTTCGGAGGGTAAAGTAGTGTCTATTAAACTTTGTCTTTAGTTGTTTTCCATTTTGGTTAGGGACATTGAGATGCGAATGGGAGAGATCAAGAAAAACGAATTACTAGTCATTTCCAACACATTCTTTTACCAAGTTATTTCGTTTTCCGGTAGAACTGAACCAAGGATTGAATTTGATGTTTGTATACTCCAATGTGGTGGAAAACAACATAGTGGGACACCTCTGTACCGTTACTGCGTATCATTCCTTTCAAAGTAAATTCTGCCTGGAACGCTGCTGAGGAATGTAGAAATGCCTATGACGTTCATCGCGAACTTGTACATCCAATTTATTTGCAAGTCGGTAAGTCGTAATTTTATAGAGTTCACATTGCTATAAAAAGATCTGGGACACAATATTTCATTTACGAAAGGGAACGTCACGGTGAAACTTCGTTATCGAAAACGATTCTCGAACGACTCATAAGTTATGTATCCTGTACACCGAGGAGTCATTCAGCGACGAAGACATGGTTTAAGAGATATGTTAAAATTGGCCATTTCTTCAGTGGTCATCGTTCTGAAACCGATGGTGACACAAGGATTACAATCCTTGCAAAATGCCGCTATGACGCACGGCAAAATGTTTCTCCAAAATGTCATTGACAAACAAAACCCCAAAGAAGCTGTATTGAGAGTAGGCAAAATTGTTTGCTTCATACGGGTAAAGAGATTTTGGGCCGACGACAAACTCCTATAAATACCCTGGACGGTACCGAGTCAGGCATTACTGATTACCTAGCGGCACAGCAAGGACAAGGCAGAAGGAGACTATAAGAAACCCCTCAAGAAGCCTTCATACCCTTGTAGCTAGAAAGACTAAGAAAAGAAGAACCGTTAAAGACTTAGACGTTTTCGTATATTACAAATCATGGAGACAGCAAACTGATGCACCGAGAGTCTTGCGCCTGGTCCTAGTGGGAACGGGATATGTTTGCCATGCCACCAACTATGATGGTCATGCAATAATCCTAATGGGTCAAAATTCATCTCCTCTCCTCTTTGACGGATCCAGCTCCCTTTGAGGTTGCAAATAATGGACAGCCCGAAGATTACATCTATCAAAATAGCAGGTACCTGTATTTGAAAGTGAATGTGATCCAACCTCCCATCGCCGAACTAGGTGAAAATGATGCAATGGCTCCCGTTAACAATTTAATTTATTCTTTTGTTCAGCGCAGTGGATTTGTACTGGAATAACAAACTGGTCAATAGTCGCACCGATACTTACCCTTACCGAGCGTACATAAAGTATCTCGTGACGTATGGAACGGAAGACAAGAACACCCATAAGGATGTTTGCGTGGTATGGAAACCTGACACAGCGACCAGGTCAAACAGCATTTGTTGAACGACGAAAGAAGATTGCTGGAAGTCGAAGTTTAGAATTGTTGGATCCTTTTCATTTGAACATTATTAGATGAATGGTGTGGATGTCCGCCTTAGACTAACTTGCAGTAGTGCCACATTCCTGCAGGTAATAAAACTGTCATTCAAGAAGCCCTAGTCTACGTACAACGTGTGGAAGTATCACCTAAAGTGGGAAACGATATCACACACTTTGAGCAGAAGGAGGGCCAATTATCCGATACGACGCGTGGAAGTGAAACAGTTTGTCATTTCCGCTGCATAATGCTCCATGATCGAAGATCATCTGTTCGAAGGACAGTTATCCAAACGTTTATATATTGGCATCGTCAAGAATTCAGCCTTCATCGGAGCTTAAAATGAAAATCCTTTTCGGGCTTATCATTAGAAAGTGTCCAAGATCGGGGTCAGTCGTGATGGCAAGATTTTATGTCCCGGACCTTTTAAACCTAACTTTAGTGACACGTTGAATTACTTGAGATCGTACTTGTCCCTTTACAAAGCCATGGTACAGTTAGATAGCTACACCAGTCACCGCATTACTTCCGAAGATTGTGCTGGAGGCTATGTTTGTGGGCTTTTGATTTCACTCCAAACCAAGGCAGAGACGAGGAACATTTCCACCCTAGTATGCAGACGCTCTAGGCCCAGACAATATGATGAACGTCATATTGTATGCCGAATTTGACAATATCATAGAAATCAACAGTTTGAGTGAAGTATTTCTAGATTATTAAAAACTATGGAAGACACTTATCCCTCTTTGAATGGTAGAAAATCTATGGAAAAGTAATTGGAGGATTCAGAGGAAGCAGAACTACAGGACAAAGACGAAGTGGATGTGGTAATGAAGTCCAGATGGCCAGAACGAGACTAATATTTAGTCTCTTGTTTTGCCAACAACTTAGGGGAGACAATTACGGAAATGATCAAGAAAGATTGCTATGGATGTCAACACAACCATTCCAATCAAATTCTACGAGATAAATGTCGGATGATGACTCAAGAAGTAAAATTAGGCGACTATCAGGACTAAGCATGGCGTCTCATTTCGGAAGAAGACGTGTTGCATCAGTTGTATAATGACGTGCGTGATTATTCCTCTCCTCCATTGATTGATCGACAGATCCATTACAGATCGAAGCTCTCTTGACTTAGAAAGCGGAGATGAAGCGAAGAAACGTTTACTTGTTAGACATTTTAAAGCAAATTATCAAGCTTCGTCTTAAAAAGTCAGCTTATGACTGAATTGCGAAATTCGGCAATCCACACGTTGATAATAGATGAAAGTACCGATATTTCAGTTCAGAAAATGCTGATTGTATATTTCAAGTATCGGCCTGAAACAGAAATTGTCTGCAAAACAATATTCGGTGGCATCATGAAGTTGTCCTCATGCGATTGCGTCTCTATTGTGACAGCAATAAAACAATTCTATTGTGAAAAGCAACTTGATCAGCAGAAGATGGTGATGTTTACATCAGACAGCGCATCTGTCATACTAGGGAAAAATAATGGTGTGCCTGCAATTCTGAGACGTGAGATACATCATTTGTGTGAACAACATTGTGTTGCTCATCACGAAGACTTAGCTGTTGAAGATGCTTGGAAGCAAGTGTTTCATTAATGCACGATATTGAAACATTACTTCGGACAGTTTATTCAATGTTCAGCAGGTCATCAGTTAAAAATGAGAAATTCCAGGAATTGGCCAATGCCACAGAAAGTGATTCCGTGGTATTTCGGCCTTTGCATGAGGTAAGGTGGTTGTCAAGGCATTTAGCAGTTGCCGCTTTTGTGCGAAACTACAACGTTTTGATTGACTATTGCACTGAACAAGTAAACATGAGCAATGATCCAATCAATAAGTTCTGCCTGAAGAGACTTCTAAATCCGCAGTTTCGACTGGCTTTGACAGTACTTAACGATGTTTTGGGAGAACTGGCATCAATAAGCAAATATTTTCAAAGAAGTATTCTGACAACTATTGAAGCGTTTTAGTTTGTAAAGGCCAAAATATGTAAAATAAGATCGCAGTACCTTGGAGAAATAGTTCATTGGAGTGATACAGTGAAGAAAGTTCTTAATTCAATTGACCGTGATGTCGACAAGGCTGTAATTCTTAGATTTGTTGAAATATTATGTAATCACCTTGAGAAGAGATTTCCGGATGATGAATTAATGGATTGGCAAGCATTTGACCACTGCATCATTCCAAATAATTCAAATTTTGAATTTGGCAAAGACAGTTTGAACAAACTGATAAGAAGGTTTTCAAGAATTATACCAAACTGTCAAGAGAGTGTAATCTCAAAGATCGGTGAACAGTATGATGACTTCAAATTTTTGATTGCAGAGAAAGTGAAGACTGCATCAATTCAGACTTTCACTGACGTCGTAAGCTGTGTCATGAAGAATGAAGACATGAAAGAGCTGTCGATTCTGCTGAAGATTTGTGGGACATTTCAAGCATCAAGTGCAGACTGCGAACGCGGTTTTAGCCTAATGAACTCAATTAAAACAAAATCTAGAAACAGGCTACAAGTAAATCATTTGGATAATTTGATGCGCATAAAATTCTATCTTATCATATAGAAGACTGCTGTGTAATAGAGTTTTAAATATTTGTAAATGTACGACTTTCACAAATGCCGCTCACTAAAATTTTGTATCATGTTTTTCCGCGCACGCCTTTAATTTTCCGCACAGCATCGTCAAAAATTAGAGGGAACATTGGACGTCACCGGCATTGGTAGTCCCAGAACACAACATCGCCCGCAGCGCATGATTACCAGATGATTGCTCTATCAAAACTGCGGAATTCTGGGCAAGTGGGCGGGGTCAATAGTCGCCTCCCCCAGTTTATATTGTCAGCCAGTTAATGTGAAACTTTGATTTTATATCTGACCTCTTTTCTTTTAATTGCTGTTATTTAAACTGCCCAATGAATAGTTTTATATCAATTTCAGTCATTACAGATTACTGTTTATACATTTTACGTGTAACATATACTGAAAGGTTGTTGTTTTTTTCATAATAATTTTTTAAAGGCATACAACCTAAGTAAAAACGAATGAAATTATTTTGTTCTTTTTTCAGTTCGTGATTACTTATTTAGTTGAAAAATTACGATTCAGGCTATTACTGAGGCCGAAATCAGGCTAGTATCGGTAATTTCGTGATAAAATACGCGATTCTGAATTATTATCTGCAGACAAAAATTCGCTATTTGCCACGCCTATATTCATGTAACCTCTGTGTTGACCTCTCCCGAAGATTAAGAATTTTAGCCATGCGCAAACACGTGTTTACAAAAATAATGGCGTGTCCGCAACTAAATCGAAACCAACACTTAGATTCTGAAAGAAGATGGGGGGGGGGGGGGGGAAAAGCTGTTTGGGCAAATTATGGCAGCTCACGCATATGTATTGGTGACCAGCATATGAACGATGGAATAAAAAGAAGTCCACTTTGAGCCTGGAAAATAATCCAGAGGTCGCCAAATTCTTGCTGAATATTCGTGAGTCTCAATTTTGCAATGAACAGTCAAGTTTTTATACCGCTGTTTTATTTCTGTATTGTTAACTCTTTATCAAAACTCTTAAAATAACATATTTTATATAAACTGGTATTATTCCATTTAGCTTGAAATAAAATGTCACATCCCTGCAACAATATCGCTGAAATCCGCATGTACATGACATACAGCAGCTATTTTTGAGGCTACCAAAGGGGTATTAGTGATCATCTTCATTTTCGCATGCAACCATAAGACTATTTAGAGGCAAGCAGTCACTAATGTTTTTTTTAAAAAAATACAAATTATTTATAATGTAAATAGTGATGGCTGTAAATAAAAGTAATGCAATATAGTTAAGTATATTTTATGCATGACCAAATTAAATAGCACACTATGTGTGCATAAACGCCCGTGGGGATGTGGCACCATTCCTTACCCCACGGGAAAAATCAATAACTTTCTTTTGAAAGATAAAACAGTGAATAATGACCCACCGTGGCCGGTTCACTTTAATTTAACATTCATTCATTCACTATTATTTATAAAATATATATAATTTTTGTGTCTAATGAAACATTTATTTTCCTTTGCTATATTAGTTATGAATTTAATGCCAGTGCAAGGAAAACATCAGAAACAGAGGATTGTCAAAGAAGACATGGCCACAACTTCTACACCTGGGCCAACAATTCATAGGATACAAATTCCCGCTGTCTCTGATATAACCACATCAGAATCAAATATGGCATCTATGTAAGTATTACTACATTTTATTAAATTTTGTGTATATTTACTTGTTTACAAATATTTGGGTAGATGCACCTGGAAATGTATCATTCTATACTAGTTAAATATTTTGCAGTTGGAAAAGATTGTACATTTTGTTAAAATATGATTTGTTTTGTTTAGAATAATATTTTTGTTGTAAATTGTTGGCACATGTAATTTTTGTTATTGATATGTTCCTCATCATGCTGTTTGCATTTTAGTTAGTCTCAAGTGAGAATAGTCTTTGATTAAATGAGTCACCCCTTTAAATAAATTTATTATTATTATTATTATTATTATTATTATTATTATTATTATTATTATTATTTCTTGAAGCATTATCATTCCCATTATAATAACCAAGATAAATGATAATGCTTTCTTTTGATACAAAACTAAAGATCAACATTAGTATTTACACATTTCACAATTTTATTTTAAGGGATTCAGTCTTGTCTGAAGTTGAAAACCTTAAGGAGAATGAAAGTGTTATGATGGAAAAGTCTAAAAGTTTTATCAACCCATTTGAGAAAGTATACTAACAAAAATAATTGTGATACATACAAAAAAGGAGAATATTCATGTTAAGTATACTAAAACACAACCATATATATATACATGTATAGTATTGTATTGGTATTTGTGAATGGTATTTGTGTATAAACCAGAAAGTTGCTCCCACAAAAGCTTTCTTTGCTTTGTATGAACATACAAGTTAAAAATGTGTAATTACAATATATCTTAAATATAGTATTGATTAGTAATTGAAAAAATGAAGATATACTGGTTATCATAGTAAGAATATGAATACATTGTATTATAAATACAAACCACACTAAGGCCATAGTTATGGTTTGTCCGTTTAGTACACAAGGAGAGGGCAAGGGGGGGGGGGGTGTTACCCAAATGCATATGCTTGTGTATGGGAGTGGGTGGTCTACTGATAATGTATGTACACATATGCCTCGATAGTAATTTGTCTATTATGTAACCTGCTTGACTGGGTTCAGTTGGTGTTTGAGTTTTAGTGGACAATCGACAAACTTTTTAAGTTACACAGCTTATGTCTTTGATGCAGCCAGACATTCAACATTGGTGGACTATCTGTAATATTAAATACATAATATTATTAATCCTTGATCTTTTCTGTGTGGATTAAATATAGGCTGTTCTACGGAATGGGGAGGGCAATTGCATATACGCAGATGGGGTGTGTGTAAAAAAATAAAGTATGCATGTGTACAGGGAGGGAGGGGTCAAGCTTTACCCGATTTTTGTGCACATGCCCATTGTTGGAATCAGATTTTGTTTCCGGAATTTTTACTTTTTTGCTTGCAGTCTAATTCATATCGGTCTTAGCTATACACAGACAGATAAACATTTGCAGAAGTAGGATAAATTGGGGATTGGAAGTAAAAAGTGGCCAGGAGAAAAATGATGGGTCAGAAGAAGAAAAAGCTCCAACTTTTACCCTTATGCAGATGCCGAATGATGTTTCTAGCACACCTAGGCATATATCTAAGCAAACAGTTCTTGGAAGCAGATGTATTTCAATGTATTCAAAATTAGCCCACAAATGCATTCCCTACCCCCATTTCCGGTGACAAGGAAAAAAATTTGTAGGGGTGAGTTGATTATTCTCTGCCTGTATAATGCTACTGTACATTGGCATTTTCATCAAAAGAGATTTATTGGGATTTATAATTTTGAAATAGTTCTTTGCATCTGAATCAATTTATTTATTTAGTCATTTTACTTTGTTTCAGAAGTACAGCAGAAATGGAGAATTTCCAGATGTTTGATTGTATTGTATGCCTCCAAAGAATATTCATATAAGCCACCAGCTTTCAGAGCTAGGAATCTGTTGGCAGCTCTTGATTATAACAATCATATTGACAGAGATGTGATTGTAAACACAGATGGAACAATAAGGTAATAAACTTTATTCTTGTTTGTTAACATAATAATTCATTTTCGTTAAAATATTAATGCTTTACCTGAAAGTTGATAAACCATCTGTTTGTGGTACAATTTAATCTTTTACAGAAGAAATTTTTTAAAATAAATTTCATAAACCAATTTTGGTTAGAATTAGTCTAATGTAATTAGAAAATTCTGTAAACAATCTAAACATTTTTATGATATATGGGTTAGATACAGGTTTGCTATATTGACATTTTCATCTGTAGCAAAATGATTTGTTACATGTAATTGTATGCAGTTTTTATTTGGACTTTTTGAGAATTAAAAAAATATAAAATGACATTGTCAGTGAAATGTTTGCATTTTCTTGTCAGATACCAAATGTCATTCAACAAAAAAGTGAGAGATGGTCTGCAAACCCAAAGAAAGCTGATCAACAGTACCTGTATATTCCGGAAATAATTATAAAAATATTGAAAATGAGGTTAGATGATAGAGTTGGAATGAACCAGCCAGTTGTTTTGGTCATAAATGATCATAGGTGAATATCTGATGTACTTGCTCCAATACCACCACCACCTACAGAAGAGATTGTTACAAAGCAGAAATCTCATTTTAAGTTAAAATGATTTAGGCCATTTAGTCAGGTAACACTTATTGATATCAAATTGTTATGGAGAGACTATTCTAGTGATTGTATGATAACAAATGATCCCTACCATGGACCCATATAGACTTTGACTAAGTCTTTCTTGAAGTGTCTACTATGAGCCAAAGTCCAGCATCTGTTTGATTTCCAAGATTCAGTTTATCTTCAGAACACTGTTGATTATGTTCTTAAAGCTTTTAAAAAAACATGCATTTGAACCACAAGATGTAGGACCTTTTCAAACTTTTCATACCCATTGCATTTATACTTGTCTTATATGTATGTTTAGATTGAGGTAAATGCAGTGTATTTTGGCCATATGATGTATTAAAAAAAAGAACAGCAGAAACTATTCATTGTAATTCATTTAATCTTATAGGAGTAACAAGATTAAAATCGTGTAATTGCAAGTCGGTATTATTGCATAATAAAGTACCTTTTAATAATTTTATTTTCTACATGTTTTGTGTAAAATTGCAGTCAGAAAGATTTCTAGCATACTTTGATGTATGTATGTATGTATGTATGTATGTATGTATGTATGTATGTATGTATGTATGTATGTATGTATGTATGTATGTTTTTTCATGAAAATGAATTAAATCAGAAAACAGCATTGAGCGTAACAACATTGTTTCGAATTCCACAACATAGTATTGTCCCATATTTTTAATTTCATTTTTAAATATTTAGGCTAAATTTTCTAACACAAAATATTTAGACTTTGTTTTAATTAAATTACATATTTTCCTGAATTTATTTGCCCAATTTTTTTAAGAATACAATGTAATGAAGTGGTTTATCACAGGTGCAGCGATGTCTGCCATTACTGTTTCATATACAGTTTCAAACTAATTTTATATAAAAAAAAATGCTGTTAACTTCTGGGTTTTTTATAAAAAAAGAAATCAATTAGAAATGATCTTTACCGATTATATTTGTTAACAACAAATTACTATTTGCATACTGGTGTTGATCGTTCCAGTGGCCATGTGGTAGGAGCATCCACCTCAGATGCAAGAGGTTGTGGAGGCCTTGATCCCTGGCAAGGTCATACCAAAGACATAAAAATGGTATTAACAGCTGCCTCATTTGGTGCTCAGCATTAAGAAGTTAGTGTATGGACTGGTCGTCCTACTGTCAGGATAATGTAACTGGGTGGGATGTCATGCTACATGTCTGCAGCATGATGCCTCAATGCTAGATATCACTATAAACTGCCACACTCCAAACATCATAGCAATATGACTGAAAAATTGTTCAAGGTATCTTAAAAATCCAAATCACACACACTGTTACAATTTTGAAACAGATTTTGGTATATTTTCAACACTGTTCAGTAGGCCCAATTTCATGAACTCAGCAGTGATATATTGCTGCAAACAGGGTTAAAGGTCAGTTAGCAATTAAAACACCCCTGTGAATGTGTAAGAGTTTGTTTGTCTGTGTAGGCTAATTGGTATCAACACTGCATAAATACATGTTGCCTTGGATTACAACACTGCCAGAACTTAATGGGTACATCAAGGAAGGTATAAAGTACAACCAGTCATTTTACGTCTAAAAAATCAAGAGGTCAAAGTCTCATCGCCTGGTAACATGACCGCTGCATTCCTGAATTTGATATGTATATCTGAGCCAGTTTTGCATTGTACTTAGTACATTATATATACTATTCAGTATATATATATATATATATATATATATATATATATATATATATATATATATATATATATATATATATATATATATATGTGTGTGTGTGTGTGTGTGTGTGTGTGTGTGTCTAGCTACCCTAATTTTAAAAGAAATGCAATAGGAAACATACATGGGGGTGGGATTTATTTCAAGTGATAGGGTTTTAATTTGAATTTCATTTGAGAGATGACTGTTATTTAATGAGATTAAATTGTTGTTTATTTGACTTTCACATTTTGTGTATTCATTAATTTAACTGTTGGCACCACTGACTGGGGGCTCTGAGCATTGCATCTGTCTATCACTACTTCAATTCCTCACAAAAAGATGCCAAGGGGGTCTTTTGTAATAATTTAAATAATATGGGGAGCACCCCACCCAACCTAAATAACATGGAAAACCTCTATATATGCCATAATTATTCTTAGATGATATCCTTCAGTTTTTTATGCCTACATGTACTCTTGAATTAAAGTTATACCTGTACGTGCACATTTGTACTTATATAAGTTTTGTACATTTCATAATATATAATAGTTAGTTTTATAGTGTATGCAGTTGTGTACATTCATCTGGGTATTCATATAAAGGGTATAATTATTTCTATAGTAAATGAACACATTTTAAAAAACTGAAAACTTGATGCTTTTAAATGTTGTCGAGTATATTTGATTTAGTTGTAATAAGATGGCTGATGATGCACATATGTGATATAAGCATTCAAGGTTGCTTTAGATGAACTAGTATTTTAGTCTTAAAAGCCTTATTCTGTTTCCAGAGCCATTTTGTATTACATGATATTGTAATTAATGGGCAGTGTCTGGATAGAATAGTATCCTAGTGTTTGTAGTTCTGTTGATATTTGCAAGCCAATCTGTATTCATGAAACACTGCAACAAGTTTTGCTTTCTCAACTCAATATGAATATGCGTTATTTATCATTTAACTTAATGTGTTACTGTATATGCAGGATTAAAATCATGTTCACCAGTGTACTTTTGTTTTTTTATATTCTTTGCATCCCAAGACAATGCTAGTCAACTTCAATTCATCCTATGTTTTTAATAAATAGTCTCCTCACAGTTGCTTTCAAAACATAGCCATACATATAGTCATTCTTTAGTGGGTAGGTAGCTAAAAAATGTTTAACAAAACTTGTTCATGCAAAATAAAAATTGCATACTACAAAAGAAATGTTTTATACAACTTAAAATCAACATAAATTACAGTATTCACACATCATATATTTGGATAGATCATCCAAGTCTTCCTTGTGTAAAGCCATGGTACTGGCCAAAATTATTTATCCATTATACGCCATACACAACATCTTGGAATGACATGTCTGTTGCCAGTACTTAGGTATCCGATAAGTCCATAAAATAAACTGCCTATTAGCAGTATGCCTTTTCCCCTGGTTGTAATCATTATCTTCTTCTGCTGCCAGGACATCTTGAATATACCTCTGTGCAACAAGGAGCACGACTTCATCTAAAACAACCAGGTCGAAGTCCTGCAGAAATTTTTTAAAAATTGTCAGTAAAAAAATTCCAAATAAAATAAATCCATTAAATATTATGTGGGAAAATATTAATTTTTGTGTTATGCAATGAAGCAAACGTGTAAATATACAAACAAATGCGCAAATCACATCGACTATCGGATACGTGAACGTGATGTGGTAATGCAACTGCACAAGAAAATCAACTTTATTCTGAGCCAAAGAAGCGACTTTAGCGAGACCTTTTAATAGCGGTTCTGATTACAATAATACAAATTATCATATTTTTAGTTGGTTTATCTTACAACGTAACAGAATCACGCAAACACGAGAAGTAAACACTTTCAAGAATGGCCCCTTAGGAACCCCTTATTGTCAGGATTTTCCATCATATTGACTTTTTTGCCTACTTCTTGTAATTTATCATATATAATAAGAAATATATAAGCAATACATATGTTGTGGGTGACTATAAAGAACTATGGAGAAGGACAGACGAAGAATAAGGCAATAATTACATCAAAAGAGAATCACAGGCTTACCTCGACTTCCGTATTTGTTGACGCGCGTCACTTGACACTGCGACTTCGGAGAATATCGGTAAATTCCGTTTCTGCATAATTAATTAGCAATCCGTACAGAAAATTGTTATATTTTCATTGATTAAACTTACAGTTGTACATTTTTTTAAACTGAATGACATGTAATTACTCATTATTTCTACTATACTTTTCATAAAGCAGCAGGGGGTGGGGGGCGAATCCTACATTTGCCCGAGACATCATTTGCTCTAAATCTAACAAACATCTCGAGAGAATTAATTCGAATCCTTCTTTTTCAACCAAAAAAAAAAGGATTACTTGCTCGAAACATAAGTTTTTCGCAAATCATACTCCAAAACCGTTTTCATCGTTTAGGCAAAAAACGGTCTCGTCGTGATGTCATCTTCCCCCCCCCCCCTGCTGCTATGGGTTAATAATTTATTGCAACCAAATATTTGATCAAGTCCTTAGGACGAAAATCATTTATGATTTCACAAAGAAACTAATCGCTAACACCTCATCTTGTAGATCAATTAAATTATTTGACTGGTCGGTGAGTCGGAAATTAATTCTCGTTAGCGAATTATTATGGCATCGCATCTAGACAGGATTAATTGGGTTTTCAATAATTAGGAATCCTGGAGGAGCTGTTGGTGCAAACGAATAAAGAATATATCCCTGCTGAGCTTGATTTGATTGCTCTAGATTAATTTGATAGCTTCCTTCGATTGCGTCACATGTTAAATTGAGCGCAATCACCGTTGAAATATTTACATTATGCGGGGCAATATGCCTACCGCCGCCATCTGGGTCATTATTATATTTAAGGATAGTTGAATCTGGTTTTTGTAATATTGCGATAATCTTACCAATTCTTGTTAGTTCATCAGCGTTATATCCGGGAAACTTGAAATTAAGCAGATCGGCTTCTGTGATATTGTAATCGGTTAGGAATCGTTGTTTATTGTCGCTGTTGTCATTGGTTATTGTTTGAATAATTAGTTCATTGATATATTCCATGTCAGATATAAGCTGATTTAATATTTCAACGTGTTTTTGCGATTTTGTTTGCCGTAGTTGTTCTAGTTGTGTTTTATGTAATTGATTAATTTCATTAAAATAACCAGTGATGTTAGTTAGCGTAAATGAAATAGTAACAGATGAGTCGGCTGTTCTTTTAATGATAAAATCCCATTGCAATGTGTCTTTGTTGGTAAATATAAATCTATTGGCGATTTTTCCTTTTTTATATCAGATAAATTATCTCGATATATGGGATTGATTTCATGATATGATTGTACGTCCGTGGTTAAGTCGGTGGCGGATTTTTTCGGTGGTTTTTCAGGCCATCCTAACACTGTTCTTAGCGAGCTGTTATAGATATCTACAGCGTATCCCTCTGTGCTTATTTCGATCGACGACGAGAGCGTCGGTTCATGAAGTTTAATAGCTATTTTTGATTCTTTTCCAGTGATTGATTTTATTCTACGCTGAATTTCAGCATCGATTTGCTCAATTTGGTAGGATCCGGTTGGTAACGAAATAGTTTTCCACGCTGGAGTACCATGGGGTTTATTCCACAAAAACCTTAACGAGTTATTAGGTTGCTGACCGCCAAATGCAACCGATCTGATATTAGGCCAGCTATGATATACTCGTAATTTTGCCAGCGCGATCTCGCGCACTGGGATCGGAGAAGCGAAGTTCACACTAAATTGTGGTTTTGTTGATGTTATTGATATCATGCTTGTTCGTATCGGAGTGGTATTCTCCGCGATTCGTTGAAGCAGTTCGAGTGACATTATTGTTAACGCTGTCTTCAATTTCCAATTTCAACATCGCGGAGTTATACAACTGGGTCATCGTGGAAAATTCAACATCGGATATGAACGATTATCTATCGACAGCGAGATCAACTCGGATAATTTCGAGTACGCGTCAAATACCACCCGGTACCGAGCTGTATAATCGGTGAGTTTTTTCTGAGAACACGATGATAACTTTTTAGTTATCGCGGTGGCGACTGCCGCGATTGTTGTTACCGCGGAGATAGCGATTGGAACTGCAATCGGAGCCATCATGGTCATCGTCGACAAAATAACCCCGGCGCTGGCCATCACACCGGACACCGAGTACACGGTGATGTCGATGATTGCTACGCTGCGTCGGTATTTTTTCATTTTTTCACGATAGCGCTCAGAAAGTGATTTCAAGTTCGCGGAAAACTCTTTCACGGTATCATATCGATATCGATGCGATTGTGATACCTCTGGGACTATTATCGGTTCAATTGATTTCATCGATGTCATTACTATTTTAAACCCGCTTGTGTTTTCAATTATTCGATTATGTACTCGGATTTATGGTCGGTGGGGGAATACCGGATATAAATTCTAGCGTCCAGGGTAGCGAATCCCTAACCACTGACTCGTCGGATGTAGTTATATCAATCCTAATAGGGTATCTTATTCGGTCGGGTGCTGCTGGTATCATATCGTTTATATACGTCACTGTGTTAACACCGCTTATATATATTGCCGGGCCGACTCCCAAATCGAATTTATGGCGATGTATTATTGTAAATCGATGTCAACCCGGTATACTACCATATTTGCTGTGAAAATGTAAACTATTTTCATTTTCTCGGATCCAATCAAAGGTCCCACTGGCAACTGTGTATACGATGTTATCAACGGTTTTTACGCGGTGTGGAATTTTTACCTTATCGAGTCGTTCGGTCATTTTTGGAAAATCATCTTTGACGGCATCAACTGTTGTTTTACTTTCATCGATAGCCGCTTTAATTTCAGCGAGAGTCATGTCTGCCACAAGTGGGATCCCAAAAATCTGGTGTATCAACGATTCTCATTCGTCAACCAACCCCTTCTAACAACATTAATTTGTCGCTGAGAATGACAGCAACCGCTCTATAATTAGCAATAGCGCCACGAAGGACATTAGCTCTGAAGTGTATATCAACGACGGATTGCCTTGTTAAATCAAGATGTTTCAGCGAAAAGTAGTAGATCGGATACAAGTTTTTGAAATCATATTGCGATATTTGCAAACCAGTATCAACATTTTGATCACGGCCCATATATGACAGCATACGATGGTACACGCGAGCAATATGGTTTTGACCGAAATTAAGTTGTATGTCTTCGGATGGTTAATGCTGGCCATTTATTCTCAACGAGACCTCAGTAATTCCTAATTGATCAAATATCATATGACTATGCAATTGTGAATTCACTCTTGTCATATCCTGCAACGTGATAAATATATGACGTGGAGCTGAAACGCCTCGTTGTGATGCCAAGTTCCATGTAAATGTACCATTGATATTTGATTGCTTAACATCTGTTGTTGTTGTTAGCCAACTTAGCAATGATTTGCCACCCGCATCCATAAATGATAGTAGTCGCTGTTCTGTGGTAATTGATGGGGTTATTACTGGCATCCACTTGACCAATTTAGTTAAAATGACTTTACCAGCGTCAGCATCTGGATTTGCAGGATCCGCTGTAATTCTCCAGATTGCATCATCGTCACTACCCTTTCGCACGAGTACTACTGTATGCTTCGCTCCATAAATAACTTTTCGTACATTTCTACAGAATCCAAATATATGATGCAACGGAATCGCACATGAAAACATTCTACGTTGTCCTGCCAACATTGCTGTTCGTGTTGCAGCTCCTAGATTGTACTGGGGATCAGTATTTATAATCATATCCTCGATAGCAGCAGGGGCGGGAGGACCAGCACGATCATTTGGTCGTCGTACAATAAATTGAGTGTGTCCAGCAGTGTTTTAATTATCTTTTCCAAACATCATAGACGGACCTGCTGATCTTGTATAATTTTCAGAATATCTTGCTAACCCAATTATTATTGTAGCCACATCAACATCACGTTCTATAGACTCAATCTCTTTTCCGTCAATGAGATATCTCGCGGGTTCAAATAGCGCCATGATACCATTATTGACTAAGCCGACTTTGGTACCATCTGGATACGGTGCGGGTACAGCAGGAGTATCAGTAAGTCGTACAAGTTCTCCTTCTACTTCGATAAACGCTTCAGCGGGTAGAAAGTATTTGCTGGTATCATGGACTTGAAGTTCCATTCGCGATCGAATATCTGCTTGTATTGCATGATAGGAATAAAATTGATAATTGCCGACAGAATCGTCCTTGCGTACTTGGGCTTCCATATTTAATGCGGGATCAGCTGTTCGTTTAAACATTATATTAACATACTAGTATTTTCAATTGTGAAATTCTTTGTAATCATCGTCGTTTTTGTTTTCGTTTCAAACCACTTCCTGCTATCATGTTTGCGATATCATCTTGGTTACTGTTCGCCAGCGGTGCAGCCACGGATGACGGAGTCACCGAAGCAGCCAACGACGCTAATTTTTCTTCCACTGCGCTATTTATTGCTTTGCTGACACTTGCAGGCATCACTGTTGTAGATGGCAGTACAACTGGTTGCTTTTTTCGTCGTCGCACCAATGATATTATTTTATCTTGCGCGGCAGAAAATGCCTTTCCTGCAAGATTTCCAACAGCGCTGATTCCCTTATCACGAATAATATCAATGGCTTTCATTGATAATTGTTTAGCTAACGGCGCCACTTTCGGGGCCATTCTTGTAAATAGCCACGCAATGGTACTGCCGAAACCATCTCCGTAATATGCTCTATAAACAGGCAATCGTGAGTTCACCACGTAGACGCTTACGGGTTTATCATGGTTGTAGTGTATGATAATCTTGTTATAAAACTAGTAGTTTTTCAATTAGTGATCAATCGTTGTAATAACCATGGGCGTCTCTGTGATTTTCAACTAATTCAGCAATGAGTTCTCGATATACATCAATGTCCATCATACCACCGGCAAATAACCGGCTGCAAATATCAGCGGCCTCATTAATTATTTCCGGAGAGTTATTTCCGGCTCGCTTCGCCCCGATGAGAACTTCCAGCCGTGAAATATCACTGAGGATGTTACCAGGACAAGTAACGTTAGTGTTTTTAACTATGCCGCTGCCTAAATATCCATCTCCAGTTGACTCCTCTTTACCAAAAAATCCAGTTGGATACTCTTTATTTACTGTACTCAATACTTCGTCTTTAAAACTCTCAAAATCATTGCGGATACTTTCTGTGATTCTAAATCTACCACGGTTTGCCAGGTATACTCTTTTTATCCAATTCTCGTCGTTTTTTATATACCCTTTATACCCTTTGCTTACAGCTATTTCTCTGTGATCGAGTGAAAAATTCCACACGGTAAAGTTAATTAAATTATTGTCATCTTTAAAATTTTTAATTTTGTTGTATGCATCGTATGTAAATATACTTTGCGGTGAATACATTTTTTTTTATAGTAACGTCTCCTTTCTCTTCTTCTGGTTTTCTTGCAGTAGCACCTAGTTCTTCTAGTACGCGCTCTTTTTTCTTTTGTTGTTGCCGTGAAGTAGTTACTATATCTACTGGAAGTGTTTCTAAAGACTTTTTTGTTTGTTCGGTCTCTGCTGCAAGTTTTTCAAGCACACCAAGAACAGGCACTTCTCGTCGCTTGCCTTCCTCAGGAATATCCCCAAATATTGCTCGTTCAGTTGCTGTTTTCACATCTTTGGTCGCACTTGTTATCGGAGTAAACAGTTGTTCACTTGACACAGAAAAGTCAGTTTGCATTTGTTGTCGCTGCTGAAGTTTTTCGCGAAGTCTGTCTCGTACCGGTAGAAACTTTTTAATTGCTGCTAGCCGCTCTCGGGCTAATCTAGTTGTAAGCGATTCAACTACCATATATTGTTTGTGAACTGAGTTTTCAAATGTGAAACTATCACAATTAAAAGCTGAGTTATTAAATAATGTACCATCAAGCTAACGTATCCATCTCCGACAGGGTTAAACTGTACCACGCTATCCGCGAATGTTTCAGAAATAACATCGCTGGGGGTTTCAAAATTGTAATATCTGAGAACGGCGATGAACAATTTTTGTTAACGACACGGCTACAACAACAACTACGTGAAAATGGAGGCGTCGCGGTGATTACTTGCTACCACAACCAGATCATCCAGTACGCACATAACTGCATGAGCAAGCCCAAACTGCTGAGTATTCTTTCAGGAGAAAATCCTATGTGACAAGTGTAACAAGTGTTACAAAAAACGCTAAAAAAATAAATTTTTTACTGAAAATTTAATGAAAGTCTATTTTTATAGTAACGCTCACGCGGTTAGGATACTGGTTTTTCCTCGTTTAATATTTTTCTAAGATCACGAACCTTAGAACTAATTTCAGCTCGTTTTTGATACTCTTGGCCGAGCTTTTGACGTATTGCTTCAACGGTGCTAAATAGCGTTATAAATACATTAATGTCGTTACCGTACAAACATGCATTGATGGACTTTTGAATTCCTTTCACAAGCACCTAGTTTTATATACCCTTTTATATACAAGCCAGTACATCTTAGGTAAAACATAACGACCCTTACTAAACTGATACTCAATGTCTTCATATTCCGAGGCAATCCTGTCGCAGTCGAGATCTTCATATAATACTATCCCTCGATTTTTCAAATTTGAAATTTCAACAATTATAGAATTTGCATCTTTGATATCCATTATTTATATAATACATTTAATCTTTAATTTAAAAAAATAACACTCATTTGGCAATCTCGCTGGCGCCTTTTGACGTCAGAGAGACCCAGAGGTTACTTTATTAACTTAATTAAGAACAGCACAAACATGAAAACCCCGTTTGGCAATCTCGCTGGCGCCCTATGACGTCAGAGAGACCCAGAGGTTACATATACGACAACACATCTTTGGAACTCCTTGGTTGCCTTCACATCCATGTAAGCCCAAGTGAACCCGAAACATACACCTCCGGAAGGGAGGCTTAAGGTGACAAACGTCATCTTAGACCGCCCATAAGATATGCTTGGGGGGACATCTCTACATGTACTTAATTAAGTTAATTAAGGATAAATATATACAATGAAACGATGAAGTGGGACGGCACAATACCATATATATCTCCACTCGAGTGTTGTGGCAGATTTTAGGCATAACATATACTTAATTAAGGATGGTATATTCAATGAAACGATTGATATGGGACGGCACAATGCCATATATATCTCCACTCGAGTGTTGCGGCAGATTTTAGGCATAACATATACTTAATTAAGGATGGTATATTCAATGAAACGATTGATGTGGGACGGCACAATTCCATATATAATTAATTAAGGATGGTATATTCAATGAAACGATGATGGAATTTGTGATGTAATGATGTGGGACGGCACAAAGACAGCACAAACATGAAACGACGGGGCGGATTTTCTACGGCCAATCCAACCAATCAAAAGCAACCCAATTAAATTAACCCGGTTGCATGATTGACAAAAGACAACCACACGCCCGGGTTAATGGCGTTGGTTAGTTTTGATCGGTCGGATTTGGCTTTTGAAAGCCCCAAGCTTTTTACGAGTCATAACATATATAAGGTGACTAATACAGCAGCGTTGATTCACGGGTGTGTTATTTTATTTCCTTGAATTACTTATTAACGCTGTTTCACAACATTTAAATGAGACAAACTATTCAAATAAAACACTAAACAAAAGAATACAGTTGTTAGATAACAGCGTGTATTTTCTCTGTTCTAATCCTCTAGACAAAATGCGTTACCGATTAGGTCACAAAGAGCTGTATACAGAGGAATTTTAACCACGCCCACTTACTTCAATGAATGGAAAATACTAGCGTTTCATTCTCGTTCCAGCTGAGCGAACATAGGTAACGCGTTGGATTATAAAGAGCGTCTGTACTAAAAGTGTATAAATAGCTGAATGTAGATGGTCTAAGGGTTTAAATAAATACAACTGTTTAAATGATGCAGTTTTAGCCAAGCGACCATAAAAAGTTTTAGAAATGTTAAAAGTTGATAAATACAACTCTACCGAAACTCATGTATTATACTCCATTACAGTCACGTGTGCGCGCCTATGTCAATTATAACTCTCTCTCTCTCTACAGGTGTAGCAGACGACACAAATACCTTTTACGGTCATAATACAAGGGAACTTAGTGAGTAGAGTGTTATGAGTGGCGGCGGACTTATCCATAAAGGATTTATCTCCCTTGAATCGTTTCAGATGTATACGAATTTTATTTTATGGCCATTTTTCTTTGACAGAATTAATTTAGTTATATTTTCTGCAACAAATCGTATTGAAGACCTACAAATATCAAAATATGTACTGGCTTCATTTATTGATTGAAATATTTTTTCTTCGCTGGTTTCTGTATCAAATGATTTGACATGTTTTGCCCTTTTTGCGTGTTTGCCGGTTCCACCTAATTTTGCATTCTCACTTTGAGTAACAACTCGTAAGTTATCCAATTTGTTTTTTTGAGGGAATCCATCAACGTGATCAATCACAAATCCGTCTTCGATTAATCCGTAAAATGCTTCATAGATGGCTCTGTGACAGAGATATGTCTTCCCCCCGGCTGTAAACATCAAGTATCCCATATTATTTACCCGTCCAATCGGTTTATTTAGTCTGCAATTTCTAACAACACCATCACGGGATGCTTCATAATTAACAAGCACTGGGTGAGGTCTGAAATCTTGGTTTATTTGTATAATAATACTATTTATCTAATTTATTATTTGCTTTAATTATAAGTCTATCGATGTAGTCTTGAGGAGTTTTGATGACTTTGTCATTGAACGGGTCATTGATTCGTTTGTCATAGTAGCGTTTTAGTTCTCTGTATCGTTTGCCGCCACATCTGAGACACAACTGCGACTTTCCCCTTACCCCCACCCCACATCGGAGGCACGGAAGGGGGCCAAAGGAACCGTTGCGAACACTTTGTAAATGATACCCACAGAATTCGCTTCTGCGTGATTTGTTACACGGGGTTGTTGATCCAATCATTAGCCACTTGCAGTGATTCATTATACTATATTTTTCTATTTAAATACCTGTTTTAATTATATGAATGATGAATTCGAGAGATTATCAGTAATTAAGCCTTTCAAAAACGTTAAATTCAATCTCGATAGAACCCTCAAAGATGTGCCAAAACGGGCAATAACGGATAGAGCCCTGATAAATAAAATATGCGATTGTATTAATGAATTCAAGCACGACGGTGCATCTCATAGCTGGTCAACATTTCGAATTGATGGCGTTGTTGATGCCACCATGAACGACAGCAACGCAGCGTTGATGTTATCACAACTTGGCAACAAAAAGTACTTTTTTAGAGTGAAATTCATTATCGGTGTAGAATCAGGCGGTTGGATTATACGAGACAAATTTGAACCGATTCTCAAAGACAAGAAAACAGTAGTTGTTAGCCGTGATTCTAAGCCAGGTTTGTTAACTGGAATTGACAAACCATACTATGAACGAGCATATCCTGAAACAGCAGTTGTGTATGGGATATATCCGTTAAATGAAAAACCTGATATAAGAAAACTTAAACCAATGAAACAGTCGTCGCCGGCGACTTCGTCGTCAGTGGCTTTGCCACTCAATTGTGTAGCAGCACGAATAACAGAACATTTTACAAATGCATCCCGAGGGAACAAACTTACCGATCTACGGCGTAGCAAAATAGCTCAATGGGAGTTAACGGTGAAAGACTGCGGAGCAACTATTAGCGATGAGATTTCCAATAACAGTTATGACGATAATCGGAGAAGTTTTATACGAATCAAAATATAACAGAAATGGAGCCCCAATTAAAATTATTGATCATAACGAACACGCATGGACGTCCGCGGTCACAATATTTCCACGAAACAGATCAATAAAGTATATACCCGACGAATTCTTACGAGAAGAATTCTCCAGGGATGGTTTTCTCGTTGAAGAGAAACTATTCGATGCTATTGCGCATTTGAGTAAAAACGACCCCGTGTCGGTGTGGTTACTTCGCAGCACTGAAAACGACACGAATACATTTGATCAGTGTGTAAGACCAAATGGTGAATTATACCGCACTGAAGCATTTCACAACAAAATGAAAAGACAGCTAACGGATTTTTAACGGCGTGTGGCGAAGGCAACAACAATGATGAAATCATCAACGACGAGCAATTATTGACAAACTGTTTTACAATCCCGTCGGTTGCAGCTCATTTTGCAAGAATCAAAAACGCATGGAAACCAACGCGCGTAGAATTCTTGCCAGACATTGAGGCTAGTTGTTTAGAATTTAATCATGGCGGTTTATGGAATCAAAAATACGACCATGATAATATCATTTCAGTTGATATGGTTGCTTGATCCAGCGAGTTTTCTTGGTTATGGAGAGGTTACTGAGTATTTTAAATGATCTGGACACCCTGTACATGAAATGACTCGTGTTGCAATTAATGGGCCGCTGCCTGATTTTGATTTAACTGGATTCGCTCGTGTAGTATCATTTGAGTTCGCAGCAGGACTTCATAGCTGTTGTTATGTTTGGATTGGTAGACACATGTCTGAAAAGAAGTGGCTGCCAATAGCGTTATTACGGTTCATGATTGATACAAAAATGTTAATTTCGCTGACGGTCAGTGAAGCAATTATATCATATCGGAAACAAATCAATGTCTGGTTACCAACACCGGAACGTCTTGATAGTATAATTGAGGAATCAAGAAAACATATTGATGCCGACGAAGAATATATCATTGAGTGGTCCAAACGGGTATTTAATCAACGAAACATCGAAGCAAAAGATCTCGGCAGAAGAATAATCGGATAATTCACTCAGGGAGGAAAGAAATGCGACTATAAACGATATTGTTCACGGCTGATTATGGATAATACCGAATACGACTTCGTAATCGCGGATGCAGTATCTAAAAACATATATGTGGATCGTAAAGATGCTTTTTTGTCCGATGGAACAAAATTGGGTACGGTTGTTACTTATAGCGACGGTTACAGATCCCCGTATACACATTTGAGGTCGTCGATGCTGGGTTATGCTTGTATTAATTTATTTTCAATGATAAATAGATTTCCTGACACTGCGGTTAGAGTTGCCGTTGATTCATTTTACATTAACAGCAAGTACAGTTGCGTAGTTGCTGAATTCACTAATTCGGATGAAAGTTGGGGATCATGGAGAATTAAAAAAGAAATGCTGCGTGATTATTCTGAATCAGCAGATGTTGAAATTAAAAGTAATTACTTACGCGGTGATAATTTATCAGAACGTTCTAATGCACCACCGATATCAGATCCAATTTGTAGATATAAAACAGTTTATTTAAACGGCTGTGGCAGGTCAGGAAAAACGACGCGTGCAATCGAGTTATATCGAGGACGCGTAAACATGATTGTGCTGACGCCAACACATAGATTTGCCAGAGAGATAAAACAACGAGGCGTTTCCGCGTGTACGTATCATAGTTTTTGCAGATACAGTGGTGACAAATGGACACCTGAACGAATGGGAGAGAAATTCATCCCCGAGGTTATAATTTGGGATGAAGTATGCACAGTATCAAAGATGTTCTTGGATTGGCTGCTGACAAAAAAACACGACCGTGATAATGTGAGGAGATCATGGACAGCCACCACCATTTGTCGGCGCGGGTCCACATAAGTGGCTGAAAGAATTCGTGGACTATTATGAAGAAATTGATAGCGATTATAGGGCACTTGATGAACAATTAAGTGAGGTTAAAAAATTAATTAGACTGAAACCCGACAGAATCCAATGTGAAATAATCAGGGAAATAATTTCTGAAACTCCAATGGAGGAATTTTATAACACATGGAGACCAAACGATTTTGTAGTTGCTAGCAGAAAAATAGTCAGAGACACACTTCAGAAAAAGTTGTTTGAGCTTCACAAAGAAAAATATCCCCTGATAAAAGTTCCATTGTGTTATAGACCCGCTGACTCACGGCGACAGATAATTGAAGTTGAAATTCCAGGACAGCGCGAAAGACAAACACTAGTATTAAATGATATTGTGCTGGTTGATATCAGTGTTGTCGAAGACGCATTGCGTGCTAATAAATCGCTATGGACACTGGGTTACGTAACAACAATACATTCCTCGCAGGGATTAACCATCGCGGATACAATTGTTTGGATAGTCGATAATCGCATTCACTGGTCAAATTTAGTCTATCTTGCAGTGTCTAGAGTACGGCGAATAAATCAGCTTCGAAGAATTGTATTTGATGACGACACCACAATGGATGATATTGATGTTAGCATCATTAATAAAGAAACTCTCCAGTTACAAACAACAAGACCAAAACAAAAACAACGAGAATTTGATATTGATGCTGAATTAATAATTACGCTGAAGCAACAACAGAATAATCACTGCGCGAGTTGCAATTGTATAATGCGTTGGCAGTATTCGGATAAAGATCCTCGCCAATTTACCGTAGACAGAAAAAATAACAGTCTCGGTCATGTCAGAAACAATGTGATGTTGACTTGTCTTGAGTGCAACCGACGCAACGGCGCTAGTTAAGACCATGCGGCGGCAATTGAGTATCATCATGAATCACTTGTAATTGTTCGCGTGTAAAACCCCGCTGAGGGGCAGTTGAATCCAATTTATAGATTGGAGGTCTACCGTTAATCGTGTTATAGTAGATATGCTATGCGTAGTGACACTCCAAATAGGATCAGTAGCCCTTTTTTACTACCTTCGAGTTCTCCTGGTTAATATAAATATCTCACGGTGACATTGCTGAGAATGGGCTGAGAAACGCTATCCCGCTGTGGTTGTGGTATATACTTTTTTTTATTGCGTTGTTAGGTTTCATATTGATTGCTCTGGTAATCTCGTTATTTAGCGCCGCAACTACCCCCGGTAACCTTTTGACCCATTCACGGGATCGCTTTTCTTGGATGAATTCTTTTGCGTATTGATATCCAAATAACCGCTCAGCAAGAGTCCGATTAAATCGTTCTACAATTGCCTGATCGCGATGTAACGCAGTATGCCCTCGTCTGATGGTGACATTGTGATGTTTCATCGCTGATAAAACAGCGCCTTGAAATTCCTTGCCAGGATCAACTTGTAACAGATTTGGCCAGCGTAGTGGGCCTTGTCGATAAATCCTTTCAAATGCAGAAGCAACTTCAGGTGATGATTTTGTTTTTAGCGGTTCTGCTTGTTTGTATCGACTCGCAACGTCAACTACGGTTTCTGCATATTTGTAACCGTTATCATGCGGTAAAAACAATAAATCAGCTTGATGAACTTCATTGGGTCCGGTAACATCAAAATGCGAGAAATTGATTTGTTTAGGACGCGGTAGATAAATTTGCCATATAGCCTGTTTGGATAACCAATTAGCCGCAGTGGCCTTTTTCACTTTTGCGGCGTTAGCGAGTTTATTGATTGCAGCGTTACCCCTCCAGTATCCTTTTGGAGAATAATAAATAGATTCCATATTATTAATTACCAGCGCCCATCATCAATTTGCCTTTCATAGCTGATTTTACCAACCATGAAGCCAATTTTTCTTTGAAAGATTTATCAGGAATAGCATTTAACGCATGAATTAATTTTACATCCGCGAGATGCCTGTTTTTCAGATTGCTGCTTTTATATGCAACATCATGAGCATGACACGCCTTATCAATAGCGTTTATCGGATACTCGCCGGGTCGGTGCAGATTTTGATCATCAAGTCTGATATCTAATCGTGTTCCGGGGCCACAGTAGCTATATCCTGGAAGGTGCTTTTCTCCGGGGTACTTTGCCCATGGGGTTCCAGGGAGCTTTGCCAATTTGGCTGCGATATCACCTCCTCGTTTTTTTTAAAAACATCTCCGGATTTCATAGAAACAAATCTAAATTTTTTTGTACCACATGTTGCACATCTACCAGTTAGTGCAGATCTGTTATTTTTAGTTGTAATCGTCGTCACATCATTTGTGTTAGTACGCGTTTTACACTTCACACAATATAGATCCATAATTTATGTATAGAGATATGAATATAATTGATTTTTCAGCGACTAAAACAAGAGAATCAGTTAAGCATCATGCAGCGCTACCAAACTCTATCCCTGCAATTATAATGGGGCCATCTGGATCCGGCAAGACGCAATTGTTGCTCAATTTAATAATGAGATAGATGAAGTGGGAAAAGTTGTATTTAGCTGCTCCTAGCGTAGATGATCAACGAGGCTATGAAGTGTTAAAGGATTTTAACGAGAATGCATAAGAAATTAAAGGTGAGAACGTCATTGAGTTTATAACTTATATTGACGAGGCACCATCCGTGGATGACCTTGATGGGAGCATTAACAATTTAGTCGTATACGACGATGTGATGTTAGACAATCAAAAAAACCCAGTTAGAATATTTTCCCGAGGCAGGCACAAAAACAATGACGTGATATATGTCACTCAACGATACACTCAGATTCCAAAAGTGATCAGAGATAACTTAATATTCTTGCTGTGTTTAACGGCGTTGATACACATACGCTACGAAATATTTGGCGGACATGGTGCTCCGATATGGACTTCAATCAATTTCGAAATTTCTTTACTCATGCTCAGTATGTCCCACACGGATTTATAACAATAAATTTCCTCGGGCACGATATCGTATCGGACTTGATCAAATATTTGGTTGAAATAAATTATTAACCCATAGCAGCAGGGGGCGGGGGCGATGACATCACGACGAGACCGTTTTTTGACTAAACGATGAAAACGGTTTTGGAGTATGATTTGCGAAAAACTTATGTTTCGAGCAAGTAATCCTTTTTTTTTTTGGTTGAAAAAGAAGGATTCGAATTAATTCTCTCGAGATGCTTGTTAGATTTAGAGCAAATGATGTCCCCCCCCCCCCCCCGCTGCTCATAATATCATGCATTTGCAAGAACAAAAAAGTCGAAAATCTTAGGTTGTATGCCTTTAATTTTTTAACGATTAATGAAAACTGTGTTTTATCGAAACACGACCGTGTCAGGGGTTAAGAATCTTCATATTTTTTTAAGCAAAGCTTCCATTTGATTAATGTCAGATCGCAAATTTCACATAGGACAGTGGTGAACTAAAAACTTTGTTTTCGCGAAGCACGACCGTGTCAGGGGTTAAGAATCTTTATATTTTTGTAAGCAAAGCATCTATTTCATGAAAGTCAGATCTCAAATTTCACATAGGACAGTGGTGACTTGATTTAGATTGTGATCTTGAAAATACATTTATTCATTTCATCAGTACGATCAGGTGTGGGGCTGTCATATTTTTGTTAGCACTGATGGTGTAGATAAAAGATCTCTGAATTGATTGTTGCATTTTGTGGTCACTTAACTCCAAAAGTAGAGCAATGTGCTTGCATACACCATGCTAGCTATTAGGGAGAACAAACAACAAAAGGTAGAACAACTATGGGTACCTTCCCACATCAGTTTGATAGGTAATGAAAAAGCTGACCAAATGGCAAAAAGCAGTCTTCAGAGAGACAACATAGAACCAAATGAATATAGCCCACTAGATATGTAGGGATAATACGAAGAGGTATCAAGAACAAACGGCAACAACAATGTGGCAACCTTACAAAGGTTACACAATTGTATTCGATACAAAAAGAGGTCACGAGGATAATCAAAATACTCCCAAACCAAGCCACCTATGACTTACGAATAATTAACAGAATTCGAACGGGCAAAACATTTCTCAATAACAGCTTCAAGAAATTTGTCAACAACGGCTACAATACGGTAAATTGCCCACATATCCCAGACCAACAAACTCTATAACTTTTATTTAATAACGGTCCAAAACATTACTGGCAAAGACTTAATCTTTGAAAACATCAAACAATGCTTAAATCCTACAACACATATCCACAATTATTAGATCGGCAAGATAACAACAATCAATAAATCTCTTACAGTAATATCATAGAATATCTTTAAAAAAATCAATAAATATCAAAATATCTAAAATTGAGCTTTATTTTATCATCACCTCTACTCATGGGCACATAACGGTAACCTAAATACTGCTGGCTAAATTGCAAGCCCACAGATTAACCTGTCCGTTATCCTAAACAAGTTAAATAAATCAGAAATTAATGTAATATATATAATCATGCTACATGACATCATTAATCAAAGGTCACAAAGCCGTAACCTGGAAACTGCAAGCTAACAAAGCATACCCATGATTGATTTAACTATAACACTTATTAAAACATCGATAAAATAAATAAATAAATAAATAAATAAATAAAAACAATAATATACATATCATAAATAGAAAATATAACAATAATATATTAACCTTTTAAATATTATTTACAACTTACTATGACTGTGTATTAATTACTAGCATTCCTATCTTAATCGTTTCTTCCTTACAACATCTCAAACATTACTAACCAGTATTAAAATAACAATAACACAGAATCAACGACACATATAAGACACAACAATTCTGAATTATGGCCCATATACACTTAAGTAGCTAAAGGTGACCAAACCCCAAATCATCCAGGCTACCACACAATACGGACATAAATAGTTACAGTTACACAGGCATCCGTTAATAACGCACAACACAGATAACGCACCAATACCACAATACACGATGAATATAAACATCTAGACCCTCACATTAAAGAAATATAAGGTGAACTACTAAGACCAGTCATCAGCCCCCCCCCCTACACACACACACACACACACACACACACACACACACACACAACGCGGACCTAACTAGCTAAATATCCTCAATAACCCTAGTAATTCAGCACATCATCTCAATCCCCGCACAATGAAATGTACTTTTTAGGACGAGCACAAACTATGTTCCAACATACAAAAAAAAAATTAAAGAAAAAGAAAGAGGAACAAAACTCATTAGTGCGATCAAAACTAGCAGCCTACAAATCCAGCTTCAACAGAAACAGAGGGAAACAGCACAAGTTACTGAGGAATAGGAATGCTGAGCAACACAAGAGCAGGATAATATCAAAAACGGAAACGAAGACAAAAGATCCAGAATTCTGGGGAGGGAAAACGGCTGTAAAACTCGTGCTAGGAACCATACTAGCAACTAGTCCTCATAACAACAAGCATATGTTCTTCACTTAGCTTCTTCACTAAGGCTCCCGTTTCCTCGTCCCACCCCTTTTTTTTCTTTCTCTCACTGTCTCTCCAGTCTTATTTTGGCTTGAAGACTGCTCTGGATAAAAGCTCTCTCTCCCACAATTCTAATATTATTCTTTAGAATTAATATTCCATGAAGGAAAAAGAAAAGCGTGACTCGAAACAAATTACGGAAACTTATTCCCAGCTGATTGGTACCATTCTGAACAAAGAAAACTATACTCTGTACTCAAAATTCCAAAACATTCTATAATACAAATGTAATCAAGATTATACAACTAAGAGAGAGAGGTTAAATTGCATATGTATCTAACACAACATCGGAGTAGTTTTTGTCCATCAATATAACTGGATTGAATTTGACATAAAGAGTTGTAGAGTTTTAGGGCGTACTGTCTTCCGCTGCACCTTTTGACGTCTTGCGCCGCACATGTCACCTGCCTTCATGGTGTGCCCAGACATGTTCATCAAAAGGCGGCAATCGCCCACTAAAACTAGCTATATAACATCACAGCACCAATCGATTAACTAACCCGACCATCAGGAAGTAACTGGTGGCAAAAGCGACATCATAATAAGTTTCAGTCAGTCAGTCAGTCTAACCATCTAAAGACCAAATGGCAAAAAGCAGCCTTCAGAGCACTAACATAGAACCAATTGAATACAGCGCATATAAACTATATGGGCAAATACGACGAGGAATCAACAATAAATGGCAACGCCAATGTGACAACACTATGAATGGTAGGCATCTGCACCTAATACAAAAAGAGGTTACAAGATTACACATAAAACTCCTGGCAGCCACTGATGTACAGCTAATCAACAGAATTCGAACAGGCGAAACCTTACTCAAAACAGGTTTAGGAAACCATCTCAACAAGGATGTCTCGACTATAAATTGCCTACATTGACCTGAAATGGAAACGTTGGTGCACGTGTTCAACAACTATCAGAAATACCACCGCCTACGACTTACATTCCAAAGGAAATAATAAAACGCTCGAATCCCCTATCAGAATCCCTCAACTACTAGACCGATAACGTAATAGGAACCTAGAGAGTATGTATAGCAATATCATCCGCTACCTCAAACTCATATATAAAAATCAACATGTAAATATACTCATGAACATTAAACACAATTCATCATAGGGCACAAAGCAGTCAGGTAAATAAAGCATACCGTTGACAAATTCACCTCCTACAATTATTATAATTATTAAAATTCTCAAAATCTTGAAACTATTCAAATTACGAGTATTCCTATCTTCGCTATCATCACTTACCTTTCCCACTCCTTTACTACCTGGCGTGGCCAAAGCAAACCATATGTACGTATCCACTTTACCAGGCTGAGATGCAAGCTGTAATGACTCAGGTAAGATACCAACAGCACAAACCTATGCCCCACATACACTTAAGAATGTAAGGTGACCAAAAGCACAATCAGCACCCCACCTACCCCGCACATGGCGGACTTAAACAGTTAATACCAACATAGGCCTCAATTATTACAGCACAACACCATAAGGCCATCCCCTATTACAGCACAACACCATAACGCCATCCCCTATTACTGCACAACACCATAACGCCATCCCCTATTACAGCACAACACCATAACGCCATCCCCTAACCTAAGGGAACAATGTACACATATCTAGGCCCCACATATGCTTAAGACTATAAGGTGACCAAAAGCCAATGTATCAGGCAGAAGGTGGACCTACATATTTAACACCAGCATAGGCCTCAAATAATACAGCAGAACACGATAATACCATGACCTGGGTGCTACCCGAATATTCCCATTCATACAAACTCACCTACGGGCACAGTGTATGTTTCTTCTCAAAAACAAAATACCAGTGCGACCTAGACCAGCCGCCTACAACACAATCATCCCTTCTGGATCAGCTAAAACTTGAGAAAGCAACTTATAACATAAAAAGCATCGGCGAAGAAGGTGAACCAAACCACAGAAAAGGAGGATAAAAGGGAAAACAGAAGAAAGAAAAAAAACAACCCAAAGAGAATACGATTAAAATGAGTGAAAGAGCCCCCCCCCCTTTTTTTTTGGTTTTATTTTGGGAAACGGCTGTAAAACTGGTGCTAGGAATCACACTAGTGAAACCAGAGTGGACCCCTCACAGCAACAAGCCCATGTTGTTCTGAGCTCCACCAGTAAGGCTCCCATCACTCTAATTTCTCACTCAGGTCTTCTTTAGGCTCGAAGTCTGCTCCTAATGAAAGTTCTATCCCCACTACCCTACCTCAGTCCTTTATGTACCACCATCAAATTCAATACCCCAAAAACAAAACAAAACTTGACTCTAAACGAATTAGGTAAGCTTACTCCAGGTTGATTGGCTTACTTTTAGAGTAGCAAAAGTACACTGGGTATATTCAAAATATCATAAGCAAAACTACACAACTCTAACGATTTAATTATCAATGCAAGGTGGTCTATACAATAGTGGACCAGCTTTTTTCCAACGGTACAGCTGGAATGGATTTG
The DNA here is from genome assembly GCA_030141615.1 of Unio pictorum. NCBI lineage: Eukaryota > Metazoa > Mollusca > Bivalvia > Unionida > Unionidae > Unio > Unio pictorum. The sequence goes on along the minus strand of JARLTB010000121.1, from coordinate 3,160,749 downwards.
ACATAACGCGTTCTGGAGTTCTAGGGCTTACTGCACCCCGTGACTTTCAGTCTGTTTATGGAATCGCACCACAATTAATACTTCCAGTTCAGTACCCACGAATGTAGTTCCAGTCTATTTTTAGAACATTTTTTCCTCTCTCATTTTGGTGGTGATAGAAGAGTTATATTGATCCATATTTGGTAGGGATTTAAAGGTAATTGTTTATTCTTGAGAATATGAGCAGAGAGAGTGGTTGTCAGTGTGTAATTTGGCGACAGTGCAAATGGAGTAATAAGGCCTTGGTGATGATCCGGAAGTGAAATATGTGTTCTGTTTACATGCTGCTATGTTTACAGTGCTGCAGCTCAAAAAAATGCCGATCAACCCCTGACAAGATTTTCACCGTGAAGTCATCTTTGGAGGTATTTTCGATTAACATATGATTTGTATTGATTGTCACACTGTGGAAAGGTCAGTACTGAGAAATATATGTAGAGAACATATAGTAAAATTAATTGTGGTCTATGTCCTGTATTTATGCCCCGATAATTTGTCCAGCTTAAGGTCAACCCTGTGCACACCTGCTCCTACAATTATTGCATCATTGTTACCAATATTCAGTACCGTAACGTCACCACATCTCTTCCATTCATATTGACCATATACAACGACCCCAAATTGCCTTGTCCGTATACGGGCCCAATATTCCATATATTAAATTCCCATTGTCCGTAGACTTGCCTAATGATGTCTGAAAAACCTTGTCTGTAGAGTTGCCCACGACCATTTGTCTGGGTTTCTCATTTTCCGTTGGGTGCCCCACTATACTACTCATGGTATAATTGTCAGTTGTTTGTAATTTTAGTTACCCATACCTGAGTGCGCGCTTAGGTATTATCTTTCAGTACTCTTTCTCCTGTAGAGATATCCCACATAGTTGGAGTGGATGTTCAATGAAAGAGAGTTGATCTAAAGCGCAGAAAACATGAAATTACTGAAACTTCATTTGAGAGTGATAAGTATTCCTGGGAGTATTTTTCTTTGTTTGACAGGATACTTAATTTACAAGGACATCGTCTATACAGGTAAGCAACATGTCTCGCAAAAGAGATGGATTTACAATTTAGCCAGAACAAACAATATAACTGTGCACTCTAATTGACAAACCATAGTACGCAAAAGCTTGCATAATTCAATGTACGCATGAGTTGTCTTCTGCTAATAAGGAATGGAGTGATTTACACTGGAAATTATAGGCAGTGTATATTGATAACATATTTAAGCAAGCCATCGTCGTGAATAGTGGAATACGCAATATTCTTTACTAGAATTCAATGGTTAGAACAAATGCATACAATCTGAGATATATTTTTGTATATCTTGAGAAAATATTCAATATTCACTTGAGTTTAATAATTTGAGGAAATGAAACTTGCAGCTCAAAAATCAAATACTGCACACACCATATATACAACTTATGCTGTGTCTTAAAAAATAACCGAAAAAACCTCAAGACTATATAATTCGTTACCTACGCAATAGCGTTTTGTGAAAGAAACAAAGAATTACATACTGGAAAATAATGAATGATCTTATAAACCATTACCTGAGTAATGTAAATTACATTTAATTCCAAAAACAAGACCTAGACCCAAATAAACGTATTTACTTGAACTATTAATCATAATTCTGATTATAAACCCATTTAGAGAATAATTTAGTTATGAATTAGTTGTTTACACATAATACAATAACAGAAATCATTTTTAAAAAATATATACTATAATCACTTTTGGTCAAACAGAAATTTTGGACAAGGTGAAGACGAACCTACATTACAATAGCATGTAAAGAAAACAAATAGTAACTCAACTAACAAGCAAACAAAGTAAATTTTACACACACACACACACACACACACACACACACACACACACATATATATATATATATATATATATATATATATATATATATATATATATATATATATACATATACACACATATATATATACATAAATATATACATATATATATATATATATATATATATATATATATATATATATATATGTACATATATACCTAAATATATAGATATATATACATATTTACGTATATATATATACATATATTATTATTATTATATTATTATATTATTATTAATTAATGATTAATATATATACATATATATATACACATCTATAGATAGATAGATAGATAGATAGATAGATAGATAGATAGATAGATAGATAGATAGATAGATAGATAGATAGATAGATAGATAGATAGATAGATTTATAATAGACTATCTCCAGTTGTAAATCTATATCTATCAAGAACCAAAATGTAATAAGCCCTGAGTATGTCCCATTCGTATTTAAAATTTCACGTTTAAGGGATATTTTCATTATCTGTAGACGTCTTTTATTGTAGGTATAATGGTAAATATGGTGTAGAGTTGCAGGCGTAATTAAGCTTCAAATCATGGTTTCATTAACCTAGGGATAGAGCAGGAAAGATAGATTCATGGATTTGAAGTTTGCATTTCATGCACAACAATTTGATTCAAGGATGTTTAGTGAATGAATGGACGTCTGTAGCTAATGCAGAAAATAAATTACCCGACCAGTTTTGCTTTTGTAACGTAACAGGAAAGATTAGAGCATAGTTTAGCCTTAATGTAATATGACATCGTATGATAACTTGCCATATAACGTCAAAGTATCTGACGTTAAATGAGTCGCCGGTGATTCAAGTCACTGAAATGACGAGTACAAATTAAGAAGTGCCCGGCGATGACAGTTACGAAAAGACGTATACACGTATTTCATTCGTTTTCAGTGACTAAGAATATGGTTAAATGATGCTGGGTAGGTTGCCGGGGTGGGGTGGGTATTCCTGTGAAGAGATATTGCGGTGCAAAGCCACTTAAACCATATGCTCAGTAACCAGAGACAGAATGGACATAGTATGAAAGTACTGGAACATTTTCGAAAGTCTGGCTTACCAACGCGCAATGGATGTCAATATAATATCTCAACAGCACATATGCCGTGATAGCGCCAAATACACGCTTGAATACAATTGTATTTACACAGAAATATTAATCTTATACTAAGTGGAGAAGTCTACCGAGTGGCAAGCAAGAGTGCTTGCGTGACTAGCCAGGTAGAAAAATGTATAATCCGGTAGAAAAATGTATAATCCGATATCATCCATTTCATAAAAAACCGCATAAAGCTTCAAAATTACACATCTGAAGTATCAGTGTTTATTAATGCGTATCCACACTGAAATAAAATATTAAATATAAAACATCGTCAGTTCAAAATCGCAGTTTTTACTATTTTAGGGACGGGTCGTTAAATTTGTTGGATGGCTGTGACTGGTACAGTACTTTGTTATTTTAAAGGTTGTATTTTTATAACTAATGCATCAAAAGATATTTATAACTTTTTTAGATTTAATATATGAGGAAAATGTGATTTTCTAATATATTTAGGTGTAAAAGATAACGCTAATCAATTAAATTTCAGTTTCTTTTTTACGCGTGTATCGGGTCTATCTCTAACCCACAACTCAGTATTTTTAACCAGGGTCAGTTAATAATTAAAACTGCAAATGTAAATTAATGATATTGTAAGTAAGCCAATGCTTACAGATAATCATGTCGTCATAGATGACTTATGGCTCATTATTGCCGGCACAAACCGACCTCACGAGTATTTCCATTAAATCCTCAAAACTACCCGATATCGGCCTAATGATATACAATTGAACCCCGTGGGTTTCAACCCGGCAGGAATACGCCATCGATGAGACGCAAAAACTGTTTCCTCGATGGACGGTTTATTTCTAATGGAATATAATATTCTTGTGAGACACCTTCATGGGAGAGAAAGTGAGCCTCGAGTTCGTTTCATAGTAGTGTTTTTTTTTTTATCTCTTCATAGTGTTTGCATTTGTGGCTTTAAACAAGTAAGAAATCTTATAAAAGAACCCATACCTCAAATTATCACGGGATAGATTTAAATTTCAGTTTACACTCTAAATACCCACTCAGGTCATTCCTTTAGTTTATGAAACTTCTCACATTAATTCATGTACCAGTAGGGATACATTTTTGGGGGTCTTGAAAAGATTGAAAATTTTAGGTTCAATGTCTCACCGTATTTACACTAATCGTAAAGCTGGCATCGCCTTGCACCATGAACCACGACGTTTTAACACATTTGTCAATAATGGAATCGATAACTGCTGCAAGTCAATGTAGCGAACCTAGTAGGAACGTCATGTTGTTCCTTTTTTGCTGAGAACGGAGCTCTTTTCGATGTTGATTTATTACATGTTCAACATCATGTCATATCATGTATGCGGCTCTTTCAATAATGTTTGTTATCTTCCCTTATTTATTACCTTCACTTGTATGCTCTTAATAAAATAAAGATAGAAATTGACCTGTTCACAACCTTTTGGGGAGAAGAGATCATGAACACACACACACACAGATACATATACATATATCTATATATATATATATATATATATATATATATATATATATATATATATATATATATATATATATATATATATATATATATATATATATATATATATATATATATATATATATATATGAATAAACATATGTATGTATCCTATGACAAGACATTGGAAAATAAGGTCTTTATATAAGGCATACAACTGAACTTTTTGTGGAATTCAGTTGTGTACTGAGTTTTAAATTCTTTTCCGGCAGATAAAACGTATTGTTATTGAGAGGCAGAATATAAACTCAGTCTCAACAGGGCCTGGTACGGGCAAGTGTTGGGGTTGATTGTTTTCCAAAATTTCAAAAGAACCCTGACTTTCCTCAAAAGGACACGAAAGCAAAAGCATATGTACCTATTTACTAAAAGTGTGCATATTACCCAATAAATGTTCGCAAAAATAAAACGATAAATAAGTAAATTTTCTTCATAGAATTGTTTGGTAACGATGGAATTACTTTGGCCTTCACATATCAATGCGAACACTCCTGCGCAATTGTGTGATATGCAACTGAGATCACATGTCTGTCTTGATAATAAACCTTAGCCTTCAACTGCTTCTTGACTTTCGTCATTTTACAATCCAAAGTGATTTGAACTGTGCATTACAAGACAATGGTAGAAATCTTCTGTTCTGAACCAGATGAGTCAAATCACTATCCCATAAGCCGTTTAAAGTCATATATCCTGAATATTTTCTGCCTGACACGTGTGCATCTCTAGCTCTTAAATAAACCTTCAATTCACGAATTGATAGCTTGGCAAAAGAGCAAGTGTGAGTGATTCCTTTATTAGACGCCATTTCATCCGATTTTTGGCTCATCGGAAGTATATTTAACAAATAACGAGAACTCGCGCAAGGGAGGTAGCAACCATTATTAAATAGGTTTATACGAGTGAGTTAATGCATCGTAGTCGCGAACTGTCATTTTTGAGAATCTGACAACACATACCTTTAAATGGCACTTATTCACTTTTATTATTCGCACACTGTCAATCAAAATTCCATTTAATATTATTGTATAAATTCATTAAAAATGTTTCAATAAAAACTTTCTAAATTGTTAGGCACAATCAAACAAGTGGGCTGATATCGTTTAAACAAGTTATGTTGGCTTAAGAGGGAACAAGCCTGAAGTTGGGTAGAAACTGTATTATAAAAGGGAACCAAGACGTGAATATGTCATCATTTATCAAAGAATGGGAAAACAACCCCCATAAAGACAGAAATTGGCTTTCATCTTGACGGCTTGGTTGCGCCATAGTAATGTAGAACATTCCGCATGAGATCTTATAGGCAACTTGTGTCGTATTCGACTGCACGGTAAGAAGGTTCAGGCATCATCATCATCGTCAGTCCCTTGACCTAGTGTGATCGTTGAAGCAATGTGCTGCTGAACTTCTGACCAGTTCCCTCCACTTGTCTCGATCATGTGCCAATACCTGCGTCTCCGGAAAACGTTTGCTGGTCCATTCTGTGATGTTGTCACTCCACTTATGTCTCTGTCTACCTATTCTTCTCCTGCCTTGGACACCACCCTGCAGTACTGTTGTGGATAGATTGTTGGCTCTAGTGACATGGCCATACCTTTCTTTTTTTGACAATGGTGAGGATGTCTTCATAATGGCCTGCTTTGTGCTACTTTGTGCCTGATGGTGTTACACACTTCATTTGTGATGTGGTCCATGTAAGAGATGGCCACGATTGTTCTGTAGCACCTCATTTCAAGTGCCTGGATGCTTTTTTGTAATTCTGCTGTCAGGGTCCAGGCCTCGCATGATTACAGAACGATTGAGATGACTAGTGCTCTAAAAAGTCTGATTTTAGTTTTCAGACATATATTCTTGTCTCTCCAGATGTGTCTTAGTTTTGACATAGCTACCGTTGTTTGTGTCGCTAGTGACAAAATTGTTGCTTTTGATCCCTCTTCGGTGATTATAGAACAAAGGTATTTGAGTACTTTTCACACGGACCCCTAAGATTGAATATTTCTTCTGTTGTGCTTCTTCCTAGTGTAAGTGTTGTTTGTACTTATTCAAACAATGTGTGATATAAATTGAAGGTTGTATTTTGTTTGAGACATTTTATCATGGATTTGGTTGTGCTGACAATAATTCCACCTCCGCGAGAGAGGCGGGTAAAAGACTTTATGAAATAACCCGTGGGTGTTAGATCTGCAAAACTTGGGCTCATCGCCTGATGTTTTAGCCTTGTTTCTGTCAGGAAGAAAACGTCGATATTCTGATCGTTGATCAAATTAACTAATTCTGTGCGCTTTTCCGATGGTCCTTGTGATGGGGGCGGCGGGGGGTGAATAATGCAATACGTAGTGGTATCTCTGTAATAGTTGAGACACCGGTTGACGATTTACTAAAGACTCTACCAGGTTATCTAAATGTACAGCCGCATTTTTAAATTGTTTAGCTGGAAAGGGCGAAAGGGCGATAACTGGAATTATGATTCCTGTTCTACGTCTGGCAGCTTTGAAACAGCGGTAGTTTTTTTCTATTTTGTTTTTTTTTTACGTGGCGTGACGTACTACCGCAACGCTACACAAATGTAATGAAAAGAAACCATATAGTTGAATGACAGATTATTTGATGTCACTGATATTTTTTTGTAATAAGCCAAATTGGTCAATTTTCTTAACGAAGGCAACCGTAGCTTGATCTATGCTAGAAGTCACTTATTTTCACTTCTTTCCAAGGACTTCTTGACAGCAATTGATGTCTACTAGACTCTTAACGCGCCCATACCATGAACGATTTTCCTCTAATAAATGCATAACAACAAATAGCATAACTTTACATTTGCATCACAACTTGATAGTTGACTGCCTATCTTACAACTATATGGTTTCTCCTCAATACATTTGTGCAATGTAGCGCCAGTAATTTACGCTATGAAAAATAAATACAACTCAAACACCAATACAAGGAATAAATTTTTGTATCTATCCCTAGGTCAGTCAAACCACACATTTAAACCTCATTTCACCAGTAACTCTACACCATATTTACCATCATAGCATGAACAAAAGGTGTCTACAGATAATGAAATAATCCCTTGTCAATTAATGATCAGTCCCTATTGACACGGAATGGTGTATAATTTATATCAATATGTATGTAATCAAAACTGTACTCGGGGTCACTATAGTTATTATCAAATTACGGAACTCTACTCAACCCGTCCTGCATGTGCACAATGCCTGCATTGAAAACCTAAGTACTAGAACACTGTGATTTTGCAGTTTAGATCGTCTAGCAGTTACTAATAATTTTGCCAAGGCAAGTTAAAAGACATTACATATTTACATTTATATTTAAAAGTATTGAATATGGTATATATTAATAGACTGATGTAGCTCTTACGGTATCCCACGCTATAATATTAAAAGTATTGAATATGGTATATATTAATAGACTGATGTAGCTCTTACGGTATCCGACTCTATGATATTAAAAGTATTGAATATGGTATATATTATTAGACTGATGTAGCTCTTACGGTATCCGACTCTATGATATTAAAAGTATTGAATATGGTATATATTATTAGACTGATGTAGCTCTTACGGTATCCGACTCTATAATATTAAAAGTATTGAATATGGTATATATTAATAGACTGATGTAGCTCTTACGGTATCCGACTCTATGATATTAAAAGTATTGAATATGGTATATATTAATAGACTGATGTAGCTCTTACGGTATCCGACTCTATGATATTAAAAGTATTGAATATGGTATATATTATTAGACTGATGTAGCTCTTACGGTATCCGACTCTATGATATTAAAAGTATTGACTATGGTATATATTATTAGACTGATGTAGCTCTTACGGTATCCCACGCTATAATATTAAAAGTATTGAATATGGTATATATTAATAGACTGATGTAGCTCTTACGGTATCCCACGCTATGATATTAAAAGTATTGAATATGGTATATATTATTAGACTGATGTAGCTCTTACGGTATCCCATGCTATAATATCAGCTGTTTTATCGGTTAACCTTTACTGTGTATATTTGATATCCAAACATTAGTGGTAACATACTTAACATTCTTTATTCAAATAAAAGATCACATGAAAAATGTGAAACATGCTGTGATTTAAACGTTATATTCATCTAAGTGATCACGCTTACCACGAAACAAAGTTACAAAACGGTGGATAAAATTATATGGACATGTTTCCATCAGAGGTTACTCATGTTTCCATCAGACGTTACTCAAGTGCATTATTAAAATTATTTTTTGAACATTTGCTATTGATTACAAGGCAAAAAGCAGCCATAAGTGAAATCATGGCATCCGTTCACCTATTTTAAATTATGTCTACTACATAAGATATTACGCAGTAATTGCATCTATGGAAAGCGTATTGTTATAAAAGGAATATATTATTTTCAGGTTGAAATGCCAAAAGAATCAATATTTACTTCCAACTAACTGGTCAATACATTTTGGACGACTTTAAACTACATTAAATTATATTGTTTCAAATCCTCCAATGAATATAGGTAATCGTTACAAAAAAAGGTTATGTTTAAAAACTTATAATGACATTCTTTCATATTTTGAACCAACTCCCCCATTTTCTCCCATTCATCAAAGCCACACTCCTAATTTTACTGGTATGCTGTGTGTTTCTAAAATAAAGAAATGTAGCTTGCTCGCAATGAATATATATCATCGAGCTGTTGAAAAGTTCGAGCATTTTCACAAGTGACAAGTAAATGCATTTCTCTCCAGCTCAACGAAATATATTAACTGCTCAATTGATAGCAAGCATTGTTCTTGGAATGTTGACTTCACATCTCTGCTACAGATTATGATTAACCCTTTCTAGATCCTCTGATCCCCGTATTGTATATATAATACCCTCTGAGGCATATACATTTGACTCGCTCAGGTATGGTGAAAAGAATCGTGTCTGTAGCTAAAGAAAAAGTGAATTACCCGACTATTTGTGCGTTTGTAACGTTGCAAGAAAGTTTTAATCGTTGTTTAGCCTGAATACTTTTTTATCGATTCATTAAATACGTATCTAGAGGATGTAGATGAAATATCTGACTTAGAGGATGTAGATGAAATATCTGAGTTAGAGGATGTAGATGAAATATCTGAGTTAGAGGATGTAGATGAAATATCTGAGTTAGGGATTGGTTTGTAGCAAATAGTATAGCAAAATGTCATTGTATTATGTCTAGCAAGAAAAAGTCGATGTCGCTCTCATCAACCAAGTCGCCCGTGAGCGAGGGCAGCAATATGTCCAGCGAATTTCCGGGAAAATACAGTTACGATCATCAAGATGAAATAAATGCCCTTAACGAATAATATATGGAGACAAAATGACACGTATACAAGACAATAATAATTTGCAGTAAGAAGCAATATGGGTAAATGAAGTACTGTCAAATAAATTGGTGGGGAGGGGGCATTCCCGAGACGCTATTCTAGTAAATAGAAACAGAAACCATAGACTCCATACTCAGAAACGGAACGCTGATAATAGGACAACTAACGTTCAAAGACAGTTACTGCAATACGTTCGAAATTCTTGTTTTCCAACGTACAAGATATGTCCATTTATATCTTGTTGAAATGTATTTCGTCAAATACCATCTTGAAGAAAATTGTATTCATACAAGAATACCAGTCTGACTTTCAGCTGGGAGTCTATCGCCTGACAAACAAAAGTATTTACGAGACCCTACCCGGTCTTTGAACATAATCATTATGAGTCATGACGTTTGTCGGTTGTCAAATGTATTTATGATCAGTTATTACAGCATAATCTGATAAATAATTGCATGCGGTTATACCCAATGTGAAATGAGTGGATAGACGAATAGGATTTCAAATTCAAGAATACAATAATAATGTATACAGGAAGTACGACGGCATTGGGACGCGATAGTGGCAATTGCGTTTGCTTTGGAAAGCGCGTACTTTGCCGTTGGACATATACTGGAACAAAGGTCAGTCCATTTTTTCTGCCTCTACCACCCTCTTCATAGTAGAGAAATCAAGCAGACTGAATCTCTCTGTTTGGAATAGTTTCCGAATCTCCTGGAGTATGGAAATTCGATCGGTGGCAACTTGATTATTCTTGGAGATTTTAACTTTTACTTTGCCTGTCCCACAAACCCATACACGTCAAAACTCCTGGACGTTATTCATGTGTCTAAACTTAAACAGTCACTTAACCAACCAACACATAAGCATGGTCACATGTTAGACAGGATTTTTCATAGACCTGATCATAATATTCTTCGGTCCATCCTTGTATCCAACGAACTTGCATAAGATAACCTCTGCATTATATGCCATCTGGATGTATCAGTCCCTAACCCTCCACCTTTGTTTGATACTAAGAGAAACCTCCGTATGATAAATGGAACCAGACTAATGTATGACATCCAAGCAAACCTAACAACTTGCTTACCTCCTACAGCAGAACAACTCGATAACTTTCTGAGTTCATTGTTTGTTAAATATGCCCCAACCACCAAGTCCAGAGTATCAATTGAAACATGTTCTCCGTGGTATAGCAGTGTTAGGGACCAGCTTCGGACTGCTAAACGAAATCGATGTAAAGCGGAGAGGTTTTGGCTTTCAACCAAACTCACTATTCATAGACAAATCTTTGAAGCCGCTAAGAAGAATGTCACAAGCATAGTACATTTAGCCAAATTATCCCACTACAGTACTAAGATCACGGAGAGTTCCAGCTGCCATGAGCTCTTCGAGATAACTAACAAACTATTGTCAAATAACAAACGTACACCGCTTCCAACTACCTTCTCTCCAGTAGACCTTCCGGACCTGTTTGTAACTTTCTTCCGTGACAAGGCACAAACCATTAGATATAAGCTCAACAACACAATCTCAATTGACTTGTCGTCGCCATACAGTTACGATACAGATTTACCGCGACAACCGTTAGCAGCATTTGAACCTGTCTCTATGGATTTAGTATGTAGAATCGTGATGGAGAGTGCATCAAAGTCATGTGATTCAATGTCAATATCACTGCTGCTTGAGTGCTTAGATCCAATATTGCCTTCCCTAACTGATGTTAATAATACACCTCTCCCAACCGAGAATTCCCATCATTTTTCAATACTGCCATTGTAAAGACTCTGCATAAGGAACCAAAACTAGGCCATAATTATTGAAAGAACTACCGCCCAGTTTCTAATCTGCATTCATATAAAATATCTTAGAAAAAGTTGTTCTTACCCATCTTGTATCTCGTCTGAATTCAAACAGTCTTTATCGCAATGTACAGTCTGTATATCGCCCTTGCAACAGTACTGAAACTACTCTTCTGAAGATAGTTAATGACATTCTCTCTGCTTTGGATAGCGGAAAGATTACCGTCCTCACCCTCGTTTATTTGTCTGCAGTATTTGACACAATAGACTATGATATATTTATTCACCGTCACCAGCATGTATTTGGCATTTCAGATACAGTTTTTTGTTGTTAAAGGTTTGGTCAACAGGACCAATTGCATCTGCAAATGGAATTCACTCCATCCCAGTTGATCTATGTTGTGTAGTTCCGCAGCGGTATGTTCTTGGACCTGTTTCCCTTCATTCTATACACTTAGTCACTCTCAAATGAAATATATCATTATCCAGTCTCTCCACCGATTGTATGCTGATGACACCCAAATATATAAGTGTAGTCACCCAACTGAAGTTGATGCTACCATCCTAGGAGTAAAGAGCTGCATTTCTGATGTGAAATCATGGATGACAAAGCTGCAGATGAATGATGATAAAACTATGGCTAATAACATTAGTAAGCAACCCAGGTGTTACCCTGGATAGTACTCTCACATTGCACCAGTATGTCATGAAAATATGCAAGCCTGCAGATTTTGAGCTGAGATGCATCAGATCCATTTGTAAATATCTTTCAGTTGATGCCACTGAAAGACTTGTGTTCATTTGTACCTTCAAGACTGGACTATTGTAACTCACTTATGTCTTGGTTCGTCTCAATATCTACTCCAGAAACTTCAAAAAGTTCAAAACACAGCTACTCGAATCATCTGTAGTGTACCACCATCAGAGCACCTCACTACTACTCTGTACCAAGAATCAAACACAAAATTGTTATCTGTGCTATGTTTCACTGACGAACTTCGGAACATTCCAATCTGGCCTCACTCATGTCTCCACTCCAGCAATATACTTACGCTGTTTCAGCAGCAGGAAGGCTGGACCCTATAAAATTTGTGCAGCCCTTATTTTCGCCCAATAACAGTTATAAATTTGTAATGAAATCCATATATTTTTATCGTGTTTGAAATCCATAGGATTTCCGCGATGAATTAATCATATACGACTTAATATATGGCAAATGTTGGAGAATCGTATTATTCTAGATTAGCCAAAGAAAGGTTAGCCGTATATTCTATCTAGTCCTATCCGATATCGTGTTCTAGGTTCTGATAAATTTATCGTTACAAATCCATGTGCTAAAGAAATTATTGAATTTGATAAAGTCCATGTCACAACACCAGGTTTGATAAATATTTCTATTCGCTAGAACATTACAATTATCTCGGATCACTTTTGGAATTTGAATGCGTCGTTGAGTGACATATATCACGTTTGTGTTTTTATGTCGCCCCGGGGAAAATATCCTGGCAGGATTTTTCTGTTTATCTAACATCGTATCATCGAACACGACTAAGTTGTTAACTCTGGAATCTATGTCATCCATGCTAGGTGCTTCGTCGATATCTGTAATAAATTCAATAGTGTCTCCCCGTTTTCTCTCCAACGCGCTATCATTATATTCTTTTAACACTCGATAACAGTGTTGATCATCAACGCTCGGTGCCACTAAATATAGCTATTACCATCTCATCCATTTCATTATCAGGTTAAGTAACAGCTGTGTGTTACCGCTACCTGAATGTCCAATAATTATCATTCGAATAGAGTTAGGTAACATCGGATGATTTTTGACAGGTACTCTTTGTTTTAACGCGGAAAAATCATGAACTTCCATTAGATATAACTTAAGATTATTATGGATATATATTGTGTGAAATGTAAAACTCATACGTCGACAATTGATCTAACACCTGTTACAACAAAGAAAAGCAGAGAAGCGATCAATGGCAAATTTGTACATTGTGGTATAAATTTTTATTAGATTTACAAGTAAAAAAAGGGAGGTGATATTGCCTCCAAGTTAGCAAAACTTCCAGGAACACCATGGGAGAAATACCCAGGAGAAAAACATCTCCCAGGATATAGTTACTGTGGACCGGATCACGATTAGATATCAGACTTGATAACCAAGATCAACCTCGTCCTGGTGAATATCCGATAAATGCTATCGATGAAGCCTGTCATGTTCATGATATCGCATATCGAAGTGGTGATCTCCATCAACGTCATCTCGCAGATATAAGATTGATCCATGCTCTAAATTGTATTCCTGATGAATCTTCAGAGAAAAATTAGCATCTTGCAGCGATGAAGAGTAAATTAATGATGGGTTTCGGTATTTAATATGGAATCAATTTATTATTCTCCAACTGGATACAAAAGAGGTAAATCAGCGATTGATAAACTCGCCAGTGCGGCAGCGGTTACAAATGCAACAGCGGCTGATTGGTTATCGCGACAGGCTATATGGCAAATTTATCTACCACCGCCAGCAAAGATTCAATATGCATCATTTGGTGTTAATATCCCAAATGAGGTTCATCAAGCCGATATATTATTTCTACCACAAGATAGCATTAACAAACGTACTTACAAATACGCGTTGACGATAGTTGACTTTGCAAGTAGATACAAAGAAGATGAACCGTTATCAACAAAAACATCATCTGAAGTTGCCTCCGCGTTAAAATGAATTTATCGCCGAGGACCTCTACGATGGCCAAATCTCCTCCAGGTTGATCCCGGTAAAGAATTTCAAGGTGAAGTATCATCATCGATGAAACAACATAACACTACGATACGACGAGGAGACACTGCAATCCATCACGATCAGGCAATTGTTGAAGAATTTAACAGAACTCTCGCAGATAAATTGTTTCATTATTAATATGCGAAGGAGTTCATGGATGATAATCGATCTAGTGAATGGGTTAAACGATTACAAAAAGTAGTTGCAGCACTCAATGATGAAATTACTAGGACACTAAATATGTAACCGGCTACCGCGATAACAAAAAAATATATAAATTCAACAATCAAAGATTTTGAAAGTGATTTTTCATCGCAGATACTACCTAGTAACGTCACAGTGAGATATTTATATGAACCCGGCGAACTTCAAGGTGGTAGAAGAAGATCAACCGATCCGATATGGAGTATCACAACACATACAATACTTGACATGATAACATCTAAAAACAGACCAGCGATGTATAGACTAGACCCAACCGCACCACGACGAGGATTTACTCGTGAGCAATTACAGGTTATCCGGATGACACTCAATTACCACCAACTAATCTTAAATAATACAATGATTTCGATTACATTCCAGACAAGTCAATGTTACTTTATCTCGGGTATGACCACGACGGATATCTCTTCTATCCGCGGTAAATTGTTGGGGCGATTTTCCTGACCACGTCATGATACAATTACAGCTTGCGCAGTGATTATCTCGTTGTTGTTTTAGCGATAAAATAAATTCCACATCAAGATCAAATTTTCTGTTATTGTTTTTGTATTGTTTTTTTATACCCAGCTAGTTTTTTTTTATTATCGTGGTATCATTGGTTACATCAATTATATTTTTTGTCATTGAAATCAACATAAACTCGTCGAAGTTGATTTATTTTTCGTACTCGCGATACTGAGTGATAGTTAATCCTTGTGACGAGTGTATTGTCATCGCGTAGCCTAGCACCCATGGAGAATTATCAGCATTTATTGCATTTCTGACCACGGCGATATCAGCCCATACAATATCATTTAACACTAGTTCTTGTCGCTCTGATTTTCCTGGAATGTCAGCCTCGATGTTTTGTCGTCGTGTATCCTTTCGTCTATAGTATAGTGGAACCTGGAACATCGGGAATTTTTCCTCGTGGAGATAAAATAATTTCATCTGAAGAAAATCTTTTATTTTTTTCTGCTGGCGACAACTAGATCTGTTGGTTTCAATGTGTTCCAAAAATCATCAATGGGAGTTGCAGGATTTGTGTTACGTGCTATTTCGCATTAAATTTTATTTGATTGTAATCTTATCGCGGATTTTCACTTGGTCAACTCTGCATCAAGTGATCTATGATCTGTATTAATTTCTTCGTAGTAGTCAACAATTTTTTTCAACTAGCATTGTGGTGATAGTCCAGTAAATGGTGGTGGTTGACTATGATCACTACACATTATCACCGCCGTGTTTTCTTTAGCAACCACGTAAGAAATGTTTTTAGCAGCTTCAACGATACTGTATCGATTTCATCCCATATAATTATCCAAGGAATATGTTTTGTTCCCATTCTATCGGGAGACCACTCAGTTCCACTCCATCGAAAGAAACTATGATACGTGCACACGTTAACACCTTGGGATATAATCTCCCGAGCAAGACGATGAGTTGGAGTCAGCACAATAATGTCCGCGGTTTTCCTAAACAAATCAATTACTCGAGTTGTTTTTCTGCATCCTCCTGGCCCATTCAAATAAAGTTTTATATCTTTTTATTGGATTATACACCGAAGGGTACAATGATGTATCATCGTTGTTATCGCCGCGATAATCAGCTTCGATGACAACGTCAGCTGACTCACAATATCCATGTAATATTTCTTCTTTTATTCTCCGTGTTCTCCAGTGTTCATCCAATGTAGCATACTTCTTAACATCTTCCGTGTATTTTGCATCAAAATAGAATGAGTCTGAGGCCACTCTAACCGCAATATCAGAGAATCTATTTAACATCGATAGTAAATTTATCAAAACATAACATAACATCGATGATCTCAAATGAGTATATTCTGGTGAATCTCCTTCGAAGTATTCAATGATATTTCCAAGTCGATCCTTGTTTGATAAATAAGCTGTTGATTTTTAGATAAATATCTCCCTTGCGGTTGTATCCGAGATAATAAATTCCAATTATGCGTCATCAAACACTAATATGGTGCAGCGCCGTTTATGATCGGTTAATCCACCTTGAGTAAATTTTTAAATTACTCTTCTTCCGATATCCTTTGCTTTTCGTTCTACGTGTTTACGTGGCAATAAAATATCCCAATCATCTAATTTTTCTGGGGTTGGTAACCTCACATCAGTTTTTTTTCCGATATGAAATTATTGCTGTGGAAACAGTCAACGAATTCAAGATTTTTTTCTATCTAACAGAAACCTCAATAATGGTATCGGAGCCCACTTTTTCTTCGAAAAATGTTTTTCCACCCAGACATAAGATATCGGATGAAGACCATCGGCGAATTTAAATGATGTCACCCTGACAAACCCAGTCAGATCAAAATCAGTTAAACTTCCATTAATAGCTACTCTAGTCATTTCATGTCTGGGATGGCCGAATTGTTCAAATTAATCACTACATTCGCCGTATCTGAGAAAACTCCCAGGGTAACACACTGCCCTGTCAACACACATCACATTTTGTAAATCGCATTTCACGTTATATACCTCACCGTGGCCATGTTCTACACAACTGGCCTGAACATTTTTGAAAAACTCAGCGCGGGTTGGTTTCCATGAATTCTTTTCTCTGGCAAAATGATGGCACTGTAAAACAATTTCGGTTAATTTTTTCGGCGTAATTCTGTATACTTCAGCGCGAGATTATTCACAGTTTTTCTGTTTTATAAAAATCTCAACTTGTCCTAACAAATTGATCGTATTTTCCTCCTGCATCGCTCTTAAACAACCACACATAAACAGGATAATTTTTATTGATATAGTGAATGTAATCAAATATATGTCCGTGATAGTATTTTACTGTTCTTCATACCGGAAATATTCGCACGGAATTACTCCATGCATGAAAATTATGATCGATGATTTCGATTGTAACACCATTATTTTTTTATTTTTCTAAATATAAAACCTCTCCGGTAATTGATTTTACTGTAATCGGGAATCTCATTTTTTTTGTCCAATGTTGCAACATCATTTATTGATGCTCCTGCTTGTTTAACTGATTCAGCCCACGCAGTTATTTTGGATTTTCTCAACTCTGTTAATCCATTTCCTCGTTGAGCATTTTTGAAATGTTTAATAACTCATTCAGCAACACAGTTCAACACTGTTCAAACTTTCATTCGGGGCAGTTTTTTACATCCGGGATATTTATTGAAAAGATTCCATATGTTAACGCCTTTACTGGATATGCCTTATTGTAATATCAGCTATCGATTCCAATCAATGTACCTGGTTTGATTTTATCGGTTAATATCACAGCATTTTTCGTCGAATCGAATACGTGCTCACTATGATCAACTATTTTCCATACCTTTTCTCGTTGATTTATTCTATAAAGTTTTGTGTATTTGACCAGGGTGAAGTATTTTGCATCTTTGAAATTTCTCATTGATAGTATTTCCTTGGCACGTTTATCTGTCATTGTGTTATCGTCGTTAGATGATGTTCAATATGTTGAAAATGTATAATTGGCTCCATCTTTGAGATATTCATATTTTGCCGCGTTGATACTATTTACGATTTTTGATTTCCATCGCCGTGGTTTTATTTTTCCATCAAGATCAAATTCTTTTCTTCGCCGATGATTTGTTTCAATGTGATCACTATACTAGACAAAATACATCTTCAATTATATTTTACGATGTTGAATATATAATATAGCGATGGCACTAAATAGATGTAAATGCCTATGGAAAAATGATAATGGGATATGCCCACGGCGATGCATTGGAAAGTATTTTGCATTTTATATAAGCAGATCAGGAATGATTCGCCTGGACTCGTTAAATGAATCAATTGTGGGTTTGGAGTTCGCGGAAGAATTAAACTATGCGCTAGTTGTGGTGGTAATAATTTTCGTGAACTAGCTAGGTATTATTCGCGGAAATATAACATTACCATCGGCGAAATGGGTTATCTTACAGAAGATTATCATAAAAACCAATTAAATTATTAATTTATTTAGGGAATATATGGATCAAATTGAGTTTGTGTCTCATCCAGTTTATACCGATTACGAGGCTTCTCGTTGTGGATTCATTAGGCATCGTCGACTAAAAAAAAAATTCTTCGAAATAATAATAGAGGTTATATATTGATTACTATCTGGAATCGTGGACAAGTAAAATCATATCGTGCTCATCGATTTTGTTTTATGAGTGCTACAATGGATTGGTTTGTGATGGTTTATTTATCGATCACATCAACAGAAACCCCTTACATAATCACATAGAAAATTTGAGGGCAGTCACTTCACTCCGAGCGAAAATAATTTAAATTCGACACCGAGAATTAAATACCAACCACTTCGACCTGTAATTGCAATCACGGATAGCACAATAAGATATTTTCCATCAGCATATTCAGCTGGTAGATACTACGATATTCATTCACAAGCTATACAACGAGTTGCCGATGACATAAAACTAGCAGCTTTTCACAATATTTCGTCGTTTGATTTCATTTCTATCCGACGATTAATCTTTGATTGATATCGGGGGAATTCAGTTGATTATAATATAAAGAAACACCAAATTGCCTGAGATATTTATCAATTGAACAAATAAGTTCCGATAGGTATTTGAACGACGAAATAATTGCCACGTTGATAGTTGAACTTGATCGGGTTAAGGATCTGGTCGGTGACAACACAACATTTACTAGTGATTTCATCACCGAAGAATACACGGGTGTTAAATCAATGAGAGAAAAGGGAATTCCACCACATAAAAACGAATATAGAATCATAAAATTGATGATAGAAGCGTGGGATAAGGTTATTTATCAAAATCATGATAAACTAAAACTATTTGTACCTGTTTCCAAATTAATGACAAAGATTGACAATGACATCAAGGAAGTATTTGCTGAAGAACGTCGAAGAAAGGATGTCACTGATGAATTCGAAACGATGTTGTTGGATAAAAAAGTAAAGTCAACGACGTTTCGATGATGTAATTCCCATTTCTGCTGACACTGGATAATCTCCAATATTTTCCTTACCTTGTCTAACTTTTTCTGCTAGTCGTTGTTGTTCTATACCAATTTTTTGTATTCTGCTACCAATAGCACCTTATCGTTATTCAATTTCTCAATAGTCACTATATTGCTCTTTTATTCGACACAGTTAACTCCTCAATGGTTTTTTTCATACTCGTTATAGGAAGCTCTCGCCGCAGATATTTCTTGTCGATAATCATCATTTATATTTTCAGCGGTAATTCTGAGTTGACTCCACTCTTCATGGAACAGCTTGATCTTATCTCTTAATCTGGAATTTCCTCGCAAAGTTCTCGTTGTTTCATACGTTGTTCTTGTATTGCGGCGTGATATTATTCATCGGAACCTTTCATTGTAGCTGACATGGGCTCCTTAAACCAAATGTTATATAACCGCGATAATCCTATCTTGTATTTACAGGATACGTCGAGAGGATGTTTCATACCTCTCAATGATATTATTTTTTTTTTTCATTTTCGCTGGCCAGATAAGCTGGTGCTCTCATATATATCAGTGATAAATATTTGCCCAAAAAAATTATACTCGGTAATTACACTCTGAAATTATACTCGGAGATCGCGGGGAATAAAAAAAATATACTCGGAAATTATACTCTGAAACGTTAAACACTTGCAAAATTTCCTAGACTTTTACAAATAATTTTTTTCACAATGAAACTCTTCGACGATATGTTAATAAAATCTTTGATCATTAATTTTCATCTGAGACCTCATCTACCGCGACTCCTTTAATATTTGTTGTAGACGCTCCAAGGATATACACGAGTGAGCATAATTCACTATATGATCGCGATTACAGTTTATTGTCGTTATAGGATCACGTTGAAGTTGTTTTACTTGGTGATCCGTCAACAGAAACTTTTCATTGCCAAATTTATTTTCCTTGAATGATCTTCTAATAGCATCTTCAAGTTTATCTTTGTCATAGACGAATACTCGCGCGTGTTGGTACATTATTAAAAATCTATGATTTTAATTAGTATAACTTTATTACAATCTCACATCGAGGGTGATTTGCAATTCTTCATCTTGTAAGTCAATCAAGTTAGAATTTTGATCAACTAGTTTGAAGTTCATTCTCGATATCCATGATTTATTACATATTAAATACACCGAATTACTCGGAGTTTGTACGATTAAATTTCTAGGCGGTACTTCCGGTGAAAATGTATATAGGATATATCCTTGCGCTGCTCTATTTGACAAGGTTGTATTCACGTGATAACTTCCATCGACGATATCGCAGATAAGATTTATCGCGATAACTGAGGTTATATCTACGTTATGTGGTGATACATGTCTGCCTGTTCCGTCGGGAGCGTTACTGTATGTGAGATATCTATATATTCGATGCTCAGGTTCATCTTGGAGAGGTTATTCTAAACCTTGCCACCTGCGATCTATCATGTTAAATCCCTCGTCGATAATTTCTTTTAATTTTCATCGCAGGTACATTATATTTGGGAAGTTTATACGTTGGATATCTTCTACGCGTATAATATATGTGTTTGCAAATTCCGTTCTCGTTCTATGATTTTCATGATCTAACACTACTTGAATTATTTGCAAGTTGAATTCTTCCATATCAACGATAATTTTATTACATACTTCTACGTGTTTGACAATTTCATCTCGGGAGTCATCTCTTTTAAATTTTTCCCGAAGTATAGATCTATATTGTTCAAATTCATTATCTATTTTTATAAGATGGTTAATAACTTTATCGTGGTCCATCCAAATCGATCGATCACCTACTCTTAATATTATTCCGGTAAAAAAGTCCAACGGCAAACGATTTGTGTTATATGATATCACTACATCGTGATAATCTTCCTTATCTGAAACATACTCCTCTTTTTTAGGTTCAGGCAGATCTTCTCGCTTAGGTAGGTTTTTATCCTTTGGTTTTACTTCCTTTTATTTTTTCCCTATTGGGATTTCATATAGATCTTTAGACCAACCCAATATATCTTTTATCGAACTGTTATATATGTCTGCGGCGTATCCAGTTGAGTTTATCTAGATGGCAGTTGATAACGATGGTGTGTGAACAATTATCTCGATGCTAGATTCTGCTCCGGTAATTTATTTTTTTCTGCGCTGAATCTCATCTTTGATATCCTAGATGTGATAACTACATCTTGGAATATATATTATCTTCCAATCGGGAGTATCGTCTTGTTTATTCTTATACAAAGCTGTTATTAGGTGATTCACCCGCGAACGGTTCCGATCTGATATTGGGCCAACTGTGATAAACCGATAGTTGAGTTAGCGCTATTATTTTTATCGAAATCGGGGCTGGATATTCAATGCCAAATTCTGGTTTCTTTGACGTGGTCGATATTAACGTTGTTTTCACCGGAGCGGTATTCTCTGCTATTCATTGAAGTAATTCCTGTGACGTTGTCTGAGATGAAATTATCATCTTTGTGTTTTTCTAACTTTGACATCACGGAGTTATAAATGTGTACGATCGCGGAGAACTCGCTATCGGATATTGTTGCATCGTCGAGAGATGATGATATCATCGTTGATAATTGAGAATATGTGGTTGATACCATATGAAATTTAACAACGTAATCTTGTAGTTTGCGGTGACTGCAAGATGATATTGTTTTCGTTATTATGGAGATTGTCCCCGCAATAGTTGTCGCCGCGGCTACGCAAATTTTAAAAGCTACCGGAGCAACCATTGTCACCGAAAAAAGTATTATACCTGCCCCAGTAATTACACTTGAAATCCAATCTGATTAAAATCAGCTGTTACGTACTATGCCACTAACATCTGAACTAACTCGATACGGGGTCATGTCCAGGCGACCTTTGCATGATACATACTAATTAAAATTTCCACCAATTGGATTGGACCTTTCATACATCAGTTCGATAGCGAAGTAAACTGGACTTCTGAGCATCCTTTTTGTGATGGATGTTCGTTTCGTCGAAGGCAGATTTAAGAGTAAAGTGTTTGAAACAGTTTTTGCGGATTCTTTTAGCCTTTTCTTTACCTCTAAAACTTCCTTTTCTGACCTTACCACTTTTCAACTGATCTGTAACATTTTTGGCACACTCCACTTTCGTCATCTGCAGCAATTCTTACTTCAGTAACTCGCGCCATGTTTTCCACTCGTTCCGAATTTAACTTAAGTTTTCTGTCCAGAAATTTCTTTTTAATCTCGCTGCCGTCTTCAAGCCTTTCTATCTGGATGAACGAAAACCCGCACAAAACACAAATATTTCCAAGAAAATACGTTTTTATTGGTGTTATGATTTGCACCGACGGGGTTTCCATTTTCTATTGTCTTTCGATATCTCTCGGTTTCTTTCTATCCGACACGATGTCTGCGAAATACTGTTACTGGTTTGCCAGTCGCGTTTTGATTGGTCAATGCAAAGGTCGCCTGGACATGACCCCGTATCGAGTTAGTTCAGATGTTAGTGGCGTAGTACGTAACAGCTGATTTTAATCAGATTGACCTGAAATCGAGTACACGATAACATCAACGGCGGTAATCCTATTCCGATATTTTGTTATCTTTGTTTGGTACTCTTCACTGAGAGATTTGAGTTTAGTCTGAAGTTGTATCACCTGGTCATATCGATACTGTTGAGTTGTTGCCATTATTTAAAATCGTAGATTTCAATTAAGCTGTTTACTCAAATCGGCTACAAATTCTACGTACCATGTTATGGATACCCTAGCCAATTTATCATTCGTGCCAATTATCGTAAATCGTTCAGTCGAATCCTTGTCGATGATTGTCGATATGATATTGTTGACTCCGGAGGAATTCATCGATGGAATATTAAACTGGGTCGGTGACACCAATGTTAGCCTATAAATTCCTTTGACCGTCGCGGTAATATCTAATGTTTTAGTTGTGTGGGTCCAAGAGAATAATTCATACTGGATCGTGTATACCACATTGATAGTTTTCTAGTGAGGAATTTTGACTTTATCGAGTGTGCCGGTCATCCTTGAAAAATCATCCTTGATGGCCTCATGAGAATTTTTTATCTCATCGATGGATGTTGTAACATCTGCGAGTTGTATAGGAACCACTGCGGGTTTATCAAAGTAGTTATCTAGGGCATCATCAACCTTTTCAAAGTTGATTCGGAGACGTGTAAATTTGTCGACATGGTCCTTATATTCGTCACGTAGTTTTTTAGATTGTCAACAGCTGCTTTTATTTCTGTGAGCAGTAGTGTGACCACAGGTTGATTTTCAAAGAATTTAATAACAGGTGCGTCAATGTTGTCAACTATACTTTTTTTGTAATTTAGTATATCGGTTAAATCTAATTATATGGGCATCATACACAGATTTCAACGATGTTAGTACATCAATGGCGGTTTTTACATCGATGCGGTCACTGTTGGAACCCCAAATAAACCAAAGATATGTTCTTGAACATCGGCAATAATTATTTCTATCCATGCAAATTGATTTACATGGGCATGCAATTCATCCCTTAGTGATTTTTATGAATTCGCCAAGGATATATAATTGTCATTGAGTGATGTTAGCTTATCTACGACGGTGGAAAAAACAACACCCGGTTTAAGTTTACCCTGTTCGTTAAACAACGCGATAGTGTTTTCAGCTACCCCACGTTGTCTAACCAAAATGTCATCCAGGGAAACATTACTTGTTTTTAATTTATCTTGACGATCTTGAAATACCACAACTTCGTTTGGGTCCACACTTAATGGTTTAATGTATCCGATAACATTTTTGATATAAGCTGCATTACTTCTTCCAGGGAAACTCCCTTAGTTTTTCCTCCACGTTGGAGTGATCTTCTCCAAATATCTGCCATTATACGTTTAAGATCTCTTTAAAAAGCGATTACTGGTGTATTCGTGTACGGTTTTATGGGGTGGTGTAGGAGATTTCGAGATCGCTGTTAACACGTTGATGACTTCTCTGCCACATATCGGAGGATCAGTTAATGTCTGCGTGGGTAGCGTTGAATACCAAATAGGAGGTTTTAACTAGGAAATATACTTGAGAAATTCCTTTGGTGGCGCCAGCCCATACGAGTCAAAATAAATAATTGATTTAAGGTGTATCGCATACGCGACCCAATGAGTTCCAGTTCCGGTGTTATCATCGAGATTTATTATACCTGTTTATGGGATTGATGGTTGTTTAGGTAATTGATCTTTCATGAAAACACCTCTGAAATGTTTTATCGGGGATTGTTTTACCGCGGCGCTTAAATCTAAATTTGACATCGGAGACAAACCTAGCTCCGGTAAGTTCCCGGAAGTCTCCGACCCTTTCCACGATATGTTCCGGGACGTCTTAGACCTTTTCCTTTTTTGTATCCTTGTCTTATAATTTTCTTTAAGAGAGAACCCATACCGAAATTTCCAAGACCACCAATCCAACTGTTTTAACAATCATCGGCGCCGCAGCACCAAGTATCCCTGGAATCGCGGCGAGAAGAGGAAATATTCCACCGGATTTGATCATATTGGAAATTGCGGAGGGTGAGAACTCCAACTGTATTCCTGTATTTGCTTTTAGCGCCTTATTGAAACGATTAAGCTGAGTTTTTGTCAACGATAGTTTATTTGGTCCTCCATTAGTTATCTGTTTGTGTTTCAAACTTATCTTTGTACCACACGTAGTAGAGATTTTCAATTGAAGTTGCTCTGCCTGACCAGAAGTCAATGTGACATTAACGTGACTATATGACATTTTTATTTAAATAACAGATCATCTAATTGTTACATGTTTTCTATTGGAGCGTCAACGAGTTTCATCCTTCCGCCAACACCCTCGAGTAACATTGCCTTATCACTAAGAATAACAGCTGCCGCTCTATATCCTCCAGAAGGAAAATTACTTACATGAGCACGAAAGACTATACCAACGACTGGTTGCCGATACAAATCCATATGTAGTAGATCGGATACAGCGTTGTAAACTCTCGCTGAGATATTTACATTCCCTTAACGATATCCAGGTCACGTCCATTGTAAGTTGTCAAACGATGATACGCCCGTGCAACGTGATTATGTTCAAAGTCCATAATTATATCTTTGGATGGTTCTTGATGACCGTTTACTCTCAGTGAAACCTGTGAAACAACTAGTGGGTCAAATACCATCGGGGTTTGTTCTTGATTACCTACTCTGTTATTTCGCTGAAGTACAACAAAAATATATGTCGGAGGTATTATTTCGTGTTGGGAAGATAATTGCCACGTAAACAATCCTGGAGCGGACTTACCAGAGGTACTGTTTGTCGTCACCATTTGCAAGGACAATAGTGATTTACCATCTGTTTCCATAAAAGACATTAGTTGGGTTTCGTGATCAACCGAAGGAGTCATCACAGGCATCCACAACGACAGTTTGTCAAAGTTACCTTACCATCTGCGACTCCGGGAGCTATCCATATTGCATCGCTGTCATCCATTTTTGTACTGAGTACAATGGTATGCTTTGCACCGAATATAACCTTTTTAACATCTCTGCAAAATCGAATTATATGAGAGAGAGGAATGACACAGGAGGATTCCTCATCGACATTTAACATAGCTCTACGGGTAGTAAATCCCAAACTATAATTACCGTCTTGGCTAACGATCATATTCTCGACATCAATATCAGCAGGTGGAACAGCACGATCTTTTGGTTGTCCTATACTAAATTGTCTATTTTCAGGTTGGTCAGTTGCATCCTTGACAATCATCATAGAACTTCCAACTGTTCTCGCGTAATCGTCTGAATATCTCGTTAGCCCTAGGATAGTAGTTGCAATATCGACATTCTTTTGAATCGTCTCAATTTCTCTTCCGTCGATAATATATCTTGCACTGCTAAACACCGCCATTATACCGTTGTTGACAAATCCGACTCTATCATCTATTCCATAACCGGTATTGACATTATCATTATGTGTAAGTCGACCTTCAACCTCAATTTATCCTTCCGATGGGAGAAAATACCTGCTAATATCCTGAACTTGAAGTTCAATTCTACCTCGTTCGTCTGGTGATCTTTCATCGTACGAATACATTTGATAATTGCGAAGAGACGTGTCTCTCAATACACTTTCACCGATATTAAACGCAGGGTTAGCTATCTCTTCAAACATTGTACAATAGTTGATTACCTCCTAAAACGAAGACCACTACCCTCTATCATCCTTGCGGCAATATTTCTCTGCTGTTGTTTGTCTGGCACTCCACTTAACTCTAATAATTTCTGATTTGCGAGTTGATTAAACGCTTTACCAACACTTGCGGGCATGAGCTCAGTAACAGGTAATTTTACAGGTTGGACAGGTTGAGGTTTACGGATTAATCTCATTAGACTATCTTTAACCGCGGAAAAAGCTTTTCCGGCGAGGTCACCAACAGCGCCAGTAGCCTTATCGCGAATAAACGCAGTTGCTTTCATCGAGAGTTGTTTAGCGAGTGGTATCGCCTTGGGTGCGATTTTAGTGAACAACCCGCGGATAATATTACCAAACCTATCTCCGTAATATACGTTATATACAGGTAGTCTTGAGTTCATGAATCTGACCCGTCGCCGTCGTTGGTCGTGTATGATCATCTTATATGATGACCTTTTATCAAAGTCATAGGTGATCAATCACTATAAAAGTCATCTACGATTTCATCGATTAGACCTCGATAGAAACCGATATAAATTACACCACTTTGAAATAGTCGCTGGCAGATATTCGTGGGATCGTTGATAATTTCACGAGAATTATTTCCAGCTCGTTTTCCTCCGATGAGAACTTCTAGTCTGGATACATCATTGGCGATATTATCTGGACAAATATTTAAACCACTTCATGTAAAACCTTTTCCACTTGAAGAACTTTGTGTATCATCATCTTCTGAATACGGCATATACAATTCTTGAGGTACTTGATGTTCTTGAGGTTCTTGAAGGTCCTCCTTGTTTTTTTTTGTCTTCGAGTTGGTATTTGACGCTTTCTCTGCGCTTGTCGTTCCTCTTTTTGTCTTTGTTCTTCTTCTTTATTTCTTTGTCGTTCTTCTCTTTTCTGCGCGTCATAGTTTTCAACTCCTTTTTTTATAAACTTGATACTCTAACGCATCCCTATCTAAACAATCAATCCCCCTATTAATCTTATACACCCAATCTAACCAATCATCGCGATTGATTCTCTTTTTCTTATATTCATCCTTTAAAAATCTATTTCGGGAATGATAACCAGTAGCGGCAAAACTACTAAAAACATAATAATCTTCTGGTTTTAGTAATTGATATTTTTCTATCTCTTTTTACCCCCCTCGGTAAATTTATCCGCAAAAATAAAACTCTTTTGGGGTCCACCAATAGCATCCTCCTCTTCCCCTTCAACAACTTGAGGCTGTTCCTGAGCTTCAGTGATCTGTTTCAGCAACGGATAAATTCCCTTTTTCTTATCTTCGACAGGGGTAGTATCTCCAAATATAGCTTTCCCAGTAGCCGCAGTTGTCTTTTTAGCGGCCGTAGTTATAGCTTTTCAGTAGCCGTAGCAGCCCTTTCAGTGACCGTAGTTATCGGCTTAAATAACCGCTCTGTACCGGTTACAAAATCATCATAAGAATCATGTCGTCGTTGAAGTTCTTCTTTAAGTCTATCTCGAACAGGAATATATTCTTTAATCGCTGCTAACCTTTCTCTGACTAATCTAGAATAATACGATTCTCCAACATTTGCCATATATTAACATGTATATGATTACTTCATCGAGGAAATCCTATGGATTTCAAACACGATAAAAACCTAGGATTTTATCACAAAGTTATAATTGTTATTGGGCGAAAATAAGGGCTGCATAAATTGTGTAGGGTCCAGCCTTCCTGCTGCTGTTTCTGACAATCGTATACTCATTATTCTCACAATGAAAACTAAGTCATATGGGCACCGTTCTTTTGCATGCCAGAGCCTAGGAACGTGAAACGAATTGCCCTTTTAAATTAGATACAGAGACACAGTGATCGTTTTCAGGAATTCACCTGACACTCACCTTTATCGACTGCAAGAACAATCTCAAAAACTTAATATTGTTTCCTACCGTACGTATTTTCAGCATTCTTTATATTTTCTAATGTTATGGTGTGATCATGTTGTTTTTTCTTTATAGTCATATCATTATAAATGTCGTAAAGCGCTTAGAACCTCTAAAGATTATGCGCTCTTCAAAATCCTCATTATTATTATTATTATTATTATTATTATTATTATTATTAGTGACTTCAAACAAGCAAGAATGGTTGATACAAATATTAGTCTAGCACAAATTGTTTAATCGTATTAAAAATAAATTAAATTTCTCGACATAATAATGCAGGTCTATGGCGTAGATACATGTATTTTCTTGTTAAAAATACAAAAGATTACATATTTAATATATCTAATTCGGTTCAATGTGTATTACCAAAGGATAAGACCGTGTTTTAAATAAAGTATAAGGATAAAGTTAACGTCTCAGTTATTCTTGATACAAACACAGAACCTTTTAAAGAGGCTTTAAGATCCAAATAAGTTATCTTGAACATAGAAGGAATTAAATATTATATATAACAAACTGATGAATATTATAAGACAGTTTTTATTAAAATCTACTATAAAGGAGATGGCATATAGATCAGATTTGTATAACACAGACCCGACAAACCATGTACTTTACACACACACACACACACACACACACACACATATATATATATATATATATATATATATATATATATATATATATATATATATATATATATATATATATATATATATATATATTCTTTTTTGCAAACTTCTTGTCAATGTGGGTTCCAGATCGTCAGGAAACCTTGAAACATCTATATGATTACAAGCATCCTCTCGAGGGTTTAGAATCAGACAAAGTCAACATTCGGAAAACGTGGGAGTTTAAACACAAACTTTTCGACACAAAGAAAGGTATACCAACCATTTTTGCCATAACACCAACTTATTATCGTTTGGAGCAGAAGGCGGATCTTACAAGACTTTGCCAAACATTCCGCCTAGTGGAAAACATACATTGGATTCTAGTGGAGGACTCACTAAACAAGACCGCACTTGTCAAAAGGCTCTTAAATAATTGCAAAGTTCAATGTGCACACTTGAATGCTGTAACTCCCCCAAACTTTAAAAATATTCCCGGGAAAAAAAAATTGCCAAGAGGTGTCGCGCAGAGAAACGCGGCTCTGACCTGGATTAGGGAACATGTCAATCCCAAAGAAGTACAAGGTGTAGTGTACTTTGCTGACGATGACAACACGTACGATGTTAGGATTTTTGAGGAGGTAAGTTGAAAATATTTGTGAGCTTTTTAACTTTTTCTTTTTCGTCTCTTCTTTGAATCTTTCACAATCTCTTGCTGAGCTGAATATACATGCTGAAGTTTAACTTCATGGTAAATTATAGAGAGATGAGAACTACACTAATTTAGATCTTTTTTGTGCGATAGCTGTTTTTTGTGAATAAGTCAGAAGTCTCAATGAATGACAAAGCATTTTTTGGAGACACTGGGCGCTACTAACCAGTCTATGATATTAGTTATAACAATAATGAAAACTGATAACAACGAAACTAATACATTTCACAGAAATAGTAGAGTATGCTCTGTACTATTCATTCTTACGGGAAGAAAACATGTCCAGGAACAAGTAATCTCATCGGGACACAGAATAAGGGGTTGGTAACACATAATAAAGGAATAAAACGGCAAAATGAAAACAGCATTGCCAGTACAAATCGGAGCATCGCTCAGCCATCAGGTCGAAACATAACATCGGATATCCTAGGAAAATTCAAATATCATTCGTGACTTCCTCCATCATTTCGGTGTGACAAACTTGTGGCTCTGATGAATTGCACTGCCGTAGTTTAATAGAAGATTGATACATTTTGTTTGCATGAAATTGTCCACAAAATGGAAAAACAATCTGCAAGCTCTGAATGATTATTTCTAGATTCGTTTTTAATCAGTGTAGCATTACATCATGACCCAGGCTTATTTAAAAAATATTGTGTTCGGCAACTTCGGTTTTTCTTTCAGTTTCGGTTTCGGTCGAAGGTGTAGTTAAACTTTCGGTTTCGGCTTCAGTTTCGGCCGAAAGTCAATTTATAACTTTCGGTCTGGTATCGTTCTCGGCCGAAGCCAGAAATTCAGTTTCGGTCGGCCTCGAGTATCTACCCCTACGATAAAACTGAATACTGGCACAATGATCTTAATAACGATAATGTAAATTCGGAATTTAACAAACAAAGTCTTAAACGGTGAGAGAACTATCGGGCATATCAGTGGAAACATAATGACAGTTTCGAATTCTTTCATAAATGAAAAAAATGCAATAGCGTTAACATTTGGGATGTTCCCTTTAAACAAACATATTATAAACGACGTAATATCGCTGTTAAAAAGACATCTATATATATTGGGAAAGGAATATTCAGTTACTTTAATAATTTCAAAAACATAGTTTTATACTTACCGTCCGTCCCACAAACCCCACATGCAAGCAACGAGTGTTAAAAAGGAACACGAGTGAGTACCATACCATTTCAGGCTCTACAGTACGGATAACATTTGTTAAAACGACACACAAATTGGCACTTGCTAACACTGACGATGCCGGAAAGACTATTACACGC
Organism: Unio pictorum; assembly: GCA_030141615.1. Lineage (NCBI taxonomy): Eukaryota > Metazoa > Mollusca > Bivalvia > Unionida > Unionidae > Unio > Unio pictorum. The sequence goes on along the minus strand of JARLTB010000121.1, from coordinate 3,129,341 downwards.
GCATTGGAATTTTCTTGAAAACCTGAAGCAAGAAGCTAGCGATCATTTGTTTCTGTGCAGCAGCTGATTTCGAGACATTCATAGAATTGTACCGATCTGCAGAAGAAAGCACTTTGGAACACGTGGTGAAGAATGAAGAAAAAGTATTTGTTTGCTAAATGCATGTTGAATTGTTTGTGGAAACATTGGCGCAACATTTGATAATGCCCAATAAGGTAATGTAGTAGATCCTAATCATTACTTTCAACATGTAGAAATTCGTGAAGATTTGATTATGGCAAATTACGAAGAAGCGACAAGTAAAACAGAGTGTTCACTTCCACCCTCTCGTTACGTTTGAAACTGTCATCTTTGCAGCATGCGTGACATCAGTCTAAAATTGTGTGATGGTTTGGCACTTATATGAGTTCGAATCCCTTACTTTGACACCGCAATTTTTATATCTATCGATTGTACTTGCTGAGGCATGGATTGAGGAGCGTCCGGAAGACACATTTGTGCGTTTTTCTAGCAGTACCCACAACAAATATGGATACCAATATAGAAATGGACAGGGAAAAGTACAAACCAAAGGGAGAGTAAAAGGGACTGGTACTGAATTATCCTTTAAATGCAGTTGTTTAAAGAAGCTTCACAGTCCGATACCCAGTCGAAAACATTGGAGCACACAAAATGTTACGTTTACAGAATCATCACATTGTAAGTCATCTTTAGAAAAAGTCTATCAATACGTCTACCTGAAATAGGTACGGCTTCCAGACTACAACGCTTTGTCTTACGAACATGCTGGGATATGGCATTAAAAGAGGAACGTTCCAAGACAATTCTAAGGTTAACACACTTTCACTGTGATGGACGCACTTCACCTGAGTTCGAGCATGCGTCTTGCGAGCAGTGCGATGTCTCGCCTTGCACAATCAGCGATGCTACACAACCTTTGCAGCTCCTTTGTATTTGTCGTTTTCGTTGAAACATCTATATGAATACATGGTGTATTTGTCTTTTGCATTAAAACACGTACATGAATACATAGTATATTTTACTTTTTCATTGCAACACCTATAGGAATACATGGTACATCTGTCTTTTTCTTTAACATGCATACATGTATACATGGTATTGTTATCTTTTTCAGTGAGATACCTTCGTGAATACTTGGTATATTTATCTATTTCAATGAAACACATACATAAATACATGGTATATTTTTCTTTTCCACTGAATCACCTATATGATTACATACTATATTTGTCTTTTATATGGAAACACCTACAAGAATACATGGTATTGTAATAAATTTGGAGTAAGTGTTAGTGAATTTGAACCATGCTTGGGTCGTTAGTAGTGATTTTGGGTACAAGCCGAATGACTGTCCCCTTAAGTAACATAGTCCATATTAAAATTCAGTGGTGTATACAAGTAGTGTGATTGAAAAGGCAGCATTTATGGTTGGAAATCAGTAAATTATAGAATGGAATCAATAAGTTGGAACTTGGTAGGTACCGTTTATGTGGCCATAGTGGAAAATTGGCGTATGTATATGAGCGTGATACGCCGGAAATTCTGTGGATGGACTGGCCTAGGGTCGCGCAGTTAAATATTTCCCAGTTAGTAAGGGAATACTGGTGTAATTTCTATGGCATGACAAGCTATCGGTACGGAAAACGGATGATAATGAAGAAAAACCATGTAAAGGTGCAGTTAATGGACGTTTGGGCAAGTTGTCTCCTCTGGGTCGCCCATTGATTACAGCAAAGATTAATAATTATAGCAGACACGTCTTTCTTTCCATTTTACAACGCAAGTTGTATGGAAGTCTTTGGAAATTTGGGGAAAACTTATGACTTCCAGCGTGACTCGCGCCAGGGTTTTGACACCGCTCGGTCAAGTGAATACCCCTGTGCTTGTAACAGTATATTTGTCATTTTCAATGAAACATCTACAAGAATACATAGTATATTTGTCTTTTACATGGAAACACCTACGAGAAGACATTGTATATTTGTCTTTTTCAATAAAACACCTAGAAGAATACATGGTATATTTGTCATTTTCAATGAATTACGTACGTGAATACGTGGTATATTTGTCTTTTACATGGAAAAACCTACGAGAAGACATGGTATATTTGTCATTTTCTTTAAAACACATACACGTATTCATAGTATATACATCTGTTGCAATGACACACCTACATGTTTCATTAATTAATTGAATGTTTTGTTTCTTCTAATATCGTTTGATGCCTTTTAGCACTTTTATTAACATTTGATGAGACACGATTTTTTTTTAGATTGTTATGGTGGCATCAGAGTCATATTACTATCTAATAAGAATTAAATACAAAAAGAAATCTCAGTAATTCCGAGAACGTTCTCTATATTTATTATGTTTCTGATGACCATCATTGGAGATCATTTTACAATGCGTTTTTTGAGTAATTTTGCTTCCATTTTTTATTTATAAAAGATAACCATTTAAACGTTGCTTACTTTTGCAAAATATATATATGAGAGAAGACACTGAAATTTAAATTTAGTTCCTGCTAATAAATATGTTCAGTCGTTTGCGTTCCTTTTGTAAACATCAGCTACAGCAATACCAATGACATACACTTTGGAGTCTGCGATTATCATTGTTACTGTAAACATGACCTTAAATTCACTACTTTGTAGTTGTTAAAATATTCTTTGGCAATATGCTGTAATTGGGCTCCTTACTTCTATCGTGCAATACTATTATCTTACATACCTTAATATTCCGTTCCTTGTTATTTCTGATCAACTTCATAGTTTTATTTGGTGCATTTAATCACCATTATCATCAGGACTGAAACCGCGCTGAGAGAGAGAGAGAGAGAGAGAGAGAGAGAGAGAGAGAGAGAGAGAGAGAGAGAGAGAGAGAGAGAGAGAGAGAGACGGGGGGCATTTTATTTATGCTGCTTAGTACATGTAATACACTCTTTTCTCATTTACCAATCCTTTCCATAGTTACAATACATAAATTTATCTTTGAAATTGTAAACTAGCAAATATTTGAAATCTTGACTAAAGTGCCTTTGTTTGTTTTACAGAAAGAATTTTTCTTTCTCTAACGAAAAGATCAAACCCCCAAACGACAAAAAAAAATTGTAATGCAAAGGAAAAGCGTAAGCATGTTGCCATTGTATTGTTTAAAATATTAAACTACATACATGTTTAAATCTTGCTGCTTCTGTGATTAGGAAGAACATTTTAAAGAATCTTTAGTTCATAAATTTGTTAAATACACGTTCATAACTTTAAACAAAATTACAAGGTGTACGGTTTACTTGACTGTCACGTCGTAAGGATATAGCCAGGTTGCAACATGTATATTCAAGACCCTGAAACTAACAATTTCGCGTCAAAATGTACAAAGGTCAGTACTGCGAACAATGAGGTGTCAAGCCAGTTATTTGACATGGTCATATGAACTCGTGACTGGCGCGTTTGTTTGGCCAAGCCAGTTTCCTAACACGGCCATCACATAGTTTACAGGCAAGTGATGAAACCATCTGTTTGGATCAAAGGAACATAAAGTGGGGATCTTAAATCCACCTTTGACAGACTGTCGGGGAGGGGGCAGTGTCTGCTAATTATGTGAATCAGGGGTGAATCAACATCCACTCGGCGTTGAGCAAGGGATGGCCACAATTAGAATTGCAAGCTTAAATATATTACCATGAGATCTATACGTCAGTAGCTGCTAACCAATCTTGTGGGAATTACAAGGGAAGATAAGCTACTCCGACGTCATTCGAAATTGGCTAATACCTGTTATTCTGGGAACCACAAAGGAGCTTCAGAACAGGTCAGTGATTATTTCTGTGATTGTTGTAATCTATTACGGCAAAGTAACTGTACTTTAATTATTTGCAGTATATATACTTCTTTACTAGAATCGTTAGTACGCAGAATTACCATTTGTAGGGATTGTTTCATTTGTAGTGTTTGGTATACATGCATATGTTGAGATATGAGCAATGTTTATGTAAAGAATTAATATTGTAGTTGGCTCATTCGAATTAACGTCGTGCATTTATTCATTTGATATTCTAGATATGCAAGTGTTGAATTGGATTATAACTTTATATAATGGTTGCAATGTGCAACATTAGTTAATACGGATTTGACTATTTGTGTATACTTTGTAGGAGTATGATGTGTAAGGATATATCAGCGCATGAATATGTGGATATCTGTGAACACTTTGTAGAAGTGCAATTACCGAAATGCGTCTGATTTTTTTATATTGTTCTGTATAATAAGACTGAACATCTATATATACAGTGTATACCTATCCAAGAGAACGGGTATTTCGATGTGAACGAATGCGTGACCAATGAAGGTAATGGCTCATCTGATGATATTGTTGTTTAGTGTGAGTTTAGATAACTAGAGGCATATAATATGCTAATGTCCTTATGTGTTCGTACAGGAAGGTTTTGGGGACCAGATGAACTGTAGGAGACTGAGAGAAATACTCTAGTGCAGTTGGTCCCTAGTCTCTGGTAGACAAAGAAAATAGAAGAACGGAGGCAGAAGTTAGACGGACTGGAGGGAACTGAAGTATTAGTCCAGAGAAGCATAATACAAATGAATAGGAACACAGGACATGAGGAAACTCTATCACACTATGTCAGATGATGAAATAGGCCGTCACTTGGTCGAGTGAAAGACGAGTGATAGGGTTTTACATTTGAGTTTTATTTGATAAATGACTTTTATTGAATGATATTAAATTGTTGTTTATTTGACTTTCACATTTTGTGTATGCATTAATTTAACTGGCTGCATCGAGGACTACGCACGCGGGGCTTTGCATCTCTCTATCACTACTTCAGTGTCTGACAAAACAAGAGCCAGGGTGGGTCTTCTGTAGTAATTTAAAATAAGCACCTCAACCTAGTTAACGAGACACATCTACAATGCATTATGATCATGGTGATTCACAAGTGTCTTGTTTACCACTGCGCGTGATCATAATCAATGTAATTCACCAGGTCGTATGGTGTACCACTGCAGGATAAACGTACCAGATCATATATTCATATAATTATTCGATCTTTCAAACATAATTAGTTTGTCCCTGTATGACTTCTGAGTTATTAAATATTTTAATTTTAGTTCAGCATTAGTTGAACAAGCAGATATGTCTCAGTTTTTCGAATCATTGAAGCACAACATTCATCCAGACTGTATTGCTTTACATGTTTTTATTTATAGTCAATAGGTATGAGAGTCATAAAAAACTCAATATCTTTTTTTCAGATGAGATATACAAAGGTTGTGTCAGTGTGGCCGGTCGGTTTGATTGCTGGCGGTAAATTTGAATCTCCCATGGTGAAGGATGGAAAGGTTGGTATACAAAACAGTCCCATCCAGAGTATGTGTCTCTACAGACTGTAGTCCTAATTACAGTTAATTACACTTGTCCAGAATACTTCATTAAATATTTGCAGACAGATTTAAATTTGTTAATTATACAAGCTATACAACAGGTATTGGGAATGTAAAAATATGCATTCTAAATGGTATATGTAAACGCAAGTCTTTTCGTTGTCAAAATAATAAATTATCAGAGGTAATATGGAGTAAAACACAATACACTCTATGGATTTTTATACAAAATGCATGCCTTAGGACATATCCGATAAACGCCGGGTGAAACGATCATTGACATAATGTATATATTTGCTCTGAACATCTATTCGCTACCAGAAGGTAAGCTCACTAGAGAATACAATGTGTGACTAGTTGATGTTGATGTAGGGTTTAACGCCATTTTTCAGTACACGATAGGCTATACATGGCGGCCAGTATTATTGGTGGAGGAAGAACCCGGGAAACCCCCAGGAAAGAACCATTGACCCACGAGAAGCTACTGGCAAGCTTTCTCACATAACTGCATTAGCCGAATCTTAGACTCGAACCCACGCAGCCAGAGGTGAGATGGCAGTGATCCGTAACGGAGAGCGCTTTAGAACTCGGCCACTCGGTGACCCCTAATGTGTGACTAGAGAATACGATGTGTAATTCAGTGCTTGCATGATAATGTACCGTACAATTTTTGAAAAGTGGTAATAGTGACGACAATGTTCGTTGGATAAGGCAGCTCTGGTTCGATCTAGATTTGTATATATTCAGACATTTGCATGCCAGTATTACACTAGGCTCGGTTTGGCCATTTTCTAGACTTTCGCGAATCGACGAGCTAATTTTCTATTCAGATCATAGACTTTTATCGTGGTATAACACCGCTTTTTTATAGTGTGGACAAAATATGGCAAATAATTGAAATGCCCCTCACAACATTATTCTAGCGTTTAAATTTGACGTAAATAAAATATTCTAATTGTGCTAAAGGATTGTAATTTCCGTATTCTTTTTTGCATCTTTATTTCAATAGTAACTATTCGTTTCACCAGGTTTGTATATAATAACGCTTGATTAACTTTTATTGTTCTTCTAAACAAACCGACATTGTTTTGTACCGTACCTTGTGGAACGCCATGTCATTCGAATTTGATGCGAAAACAATACAACAGTTATCTGAATGCCAGACAAACGTAATCCAGCCATCTAAACATGCATGCTAGATAGAGTTTCCTTAGGATGAGCGTCTTCTATATAGCCGTGCTAGAAATTGCTCATAAATGCAAGTAAGGTAAAGTGTCAGAAAAAATAACATTTCAAATAGTATGAACCCTAATCAGGAAATCTAGGTATGGACAGAAACACTCGGTCGATGTTCATATACCTCGGTAAAGCCACTGTTGCAAACACATTTACACTGAAAAAGTCTTTGTCCCCAGGGTATAAAAAAAAAATATATATAAAATAAAATATCAACTTATTCAAAGAACTTTAAACCTGGTCATGTACGTAGTAATAAACACACACCTGCCAAATTTAACGTGTCTATGTCATTTATGTTATACATACTCGTGCTGTCAAATTACCTGTGACTAGATCAAACCATGTTACCCCTGTAGATTGCCTCAGCATTTATAGATTCAGACTGATGCCACGTATTTCCATTCATTTTATTGTAGTTAAATGTGAAGGTCAATAATTTGCCTTTGTTATTTAATAAAATTATAGCTGTACTGACTTTGCCGTATGAACCAAACGTAGGCTCTTATTAGGTCAACATATCTACCGAACGGCATCCCTTGTCACTCTGCCGTACGTACCAAAAGGCAACCCTTATATTTCTGCCGTATGTATCAAAATGCAGCCTTTGTCAGTTTGCCTTATGTACGGCAGTCCTTGTCACGCTGGCATATGTATCGAAAAGCAGCACCAGTCACACTGCCACACGTACTGAAAGACAGCATTTGTCACACTGCCACAGGTACCGAAAGACAGCATTTGTTACACTGCCACACATACCGAAAGACAGCATTTGTCACACTGCCACACGTACTGAAAGACAGCATTTGTCACACTGCCACACATACCGAAAGACAGCATTTGTCACTCTGCCACACGTACCGAAAGACAGCATTTGTCACACTGCCACACGTACTGAAAGACAGCATTTGTCACACTGCCACACGTACCGAAAGACAGCATTTGTTACACTGCCACACATACCGAAAGACAGCATTTGTCACACTGCCACACGTACTGAAAGACAGCATTTGTCACACTGCCACACATACCGAAAGACAGCATTTGTCACTCTGCCACACGTACCGAAAGACAGCATTTGTCACACTGCCACACGTACTGAAAGACAGCATTTGTCACACTGCCACACGTACCGAAAGACAGCATTTGTTACACTGCCACACGTACCGAAAGACAGCATTTGTCACTCTGCCACACGTACCGAAATACAGCATTTGTTACACTGCCACACATACCGAAAGACAGCATTTGTCACACTGCCACACATACCGAAAGACAGCATTTGTTACACTGCCACACATACCGAAAGACAGCATTTGTCACTCTGCCACACGTACCGAAAGACAGCATTTGTCACACTGCCACACGTACCGAAAGACAGCATTTGTCACACTGCCACACGTACCGAAAGACAGCATTTGTTACACTTCCACACATACCGAAAGACAACATTTGTCACTCTGCCACACGTACCGAAATACAGCATTTGTTACACTGCCACACATACCGAAAGACAGCATTTGTCACACTGCCACACATACCGAAATACAGCATTTGTCACACTGCCACACGTACCGAAAGACAGCATTTGTCACTCTGCCACACGTGCTGAAAGACAGCATCTGTCACACTGCTATATTTTCCTAAAGATCAAAGATAAAGGACATAATACATGTAGTAAGAAAGTAATCGTAAGTTTACTTAAAGACTGCATATGTTGAACAGAGAAAGGTCATAGTTGCCCTTGAGTCACGAATTCCCAGAATCAACCATACTGTGCTAGCGCATACAGAGAAGCATTACACTCTGGTTGGGCGTTGCTTCTCACATGATATGGCTTGTAACGTAATGAAACATACAGAGGCGTAGCGATGATATTTTGCGCCCGGGGACAAACTATAAAATTGGCGCCCCAGCGATCTTGTGACAGATTTATTACCCTTGTTTTCTTATTATAATGTAACGTTGCAAGCCTCATTTTGGTGCCCCTGTACCTTGGCGCCCGGGGACATATGTACCCCCCCCCCCCCTCGCTACGCCTCTGGAAACATATTTACAATGTAAAATACCGGTAGAGTTTTCTTTGTCTCATTCTACAATATAAACTTTTGTGTTAATGTTTCGAGGTAGCGGTTGAATTTCTCAGCAAATTTTAATTTAAATTAACACTGCCATCTCCTATCACCAAAGTACACCCACAGTGACTCGCAACACATACAGTAACGATTAAAGTACAAGCCAGACAGTATATCTCAGATAGAATCAGATTAAAAGGTAGTATATCACAGCAGAAATTGCTAGACATTTGACGAAATATTTATTTTATAAAAAGTAATTACCATACTTTTATTGCCATTATTTTTATTTTTATTTTTATTTACATTTAATTTATTTTCCTTCTCATATTTGGCTTAACGTTACTGAGAGAAATATTACCACCGCTCTGATTCAATTCCCTTTTTTATTTCATTCTCGTCCTCTCCTACACGCTCTCAATCATATCGTTAGCCACATACCATCGCTGTCGATTTCTCCAGGATATCATGTGATCTTTCCAGGTCATCACATGATCCCATCAGTTACCCATATGATCATTTCAGCTAGATCAACAGTATGATGTCAATTTCCTTAACTCCAGCTTGCCATGTCCCACTGGGCATTTCCCTTGCCCCTATCACTCTAAACTACGATCGCTCTACCTCATCAATTTTTTTTTCTGATCAGTTTCAAATAGTTTTTGTTACGCTGTGCCTTTATGTGTACTGTGTGATGTGGCGCCATCTATTCAAATAATGGATGAGTCGTAATTGTAACGGTGATTACAAAAGCAACCTGGATCATACTCGTCTTTACTTAACTGGATACTAGTTCTTTAACACATTTAGCCCTGGAGGTTTTTGCTGTTTTCGCATGGCATGAAATGCGACTAGGAAACACATTTTGAGGACTATTTCTTAATACATCCTAACACATCAATTTGCAGCAATATTCCGTTAGACAAATGGCTAGATGAGCTAAAGAAAATGGTGTGCATTGCTTAGGCTGCTGGCACATGAGCAAAATGTGAAAAAATGGACTTACTTTTCATTTTAATTTTTGTATTTTATATTTTCTAAATTTTATTTTTTGCTTAACGAACCAGTAATTTTCGTATGGAGAAGACTCTATTAAAAATGTCCAACTTATCCTACTTTTTGCACAGGTTCACTTGTCTGCGTGCGCTTCAGATCGGTGTGCCGTAGATCTGAGAACATAAAGTCGAAAATCTGGATACAAATTCTGATTCCCACCATTAGCGAATTTTGGGTGGAAAAAAACAATGGTCCAAAAGCTTAGGTTTTTCCCTCTGTATTTTGTAGTGCAACTAAAACGTCCAGATTATTTGCCATCATTGTAGAGCTACATCCGTCTACCTTTCTATAATACCACCCACTTTAGTGTATCATGCATGATCTTGATGCTACAGACCATGGAAGTAGGCTACTACCTCATGCCACGTAAAGTCGTCGCTTGGGGTTAATGTGTTAAACGGGGTATATACTACCAGAAAGAAACTTGACTGACAACTGTATTTTAGGTATTGACTGACTACTGTATTTTAGGTTTCTAATACAAATGTGATCATTGTAAAAACACAATTTTGCTGCACATTGAGATACGTGTCAAATGTGATAATATTTTTTGAAAGGAAAAATGACTATTGCATTCATATATGTCGAATACCTACCTACCTACCTACCTACATACCTACCTACCTACCTACCTAACTACATACATACATACATACATACATACATACATACATACATACATACATACATACATACATACATACATACATACATACATACATACATGCTTACATACTTCCTTGTTACACCTATGGAAACACCGTGGTAGTAATTCAAAACTAAACTGTCTTTGATCATTGTGTTCAAGATTTGTTACTGCATATATGTGATGGATTTTCACCGCTGTGAAACGATTGCGGAATTTACTGACATAGTGTTGGTACTTAGGACCAGTAAAATAGCGAAATGAACTGATAAGGTTAGCGTACTATATAAAAGTCAAGGGTGGCAACTATTAAGTTTATAGCAAATCAAACAATCAACATCTGTCTCAGAAATCATTGTCATTGCAGACGCCTTGTTTGTAGATGTTGATCAAGCGTCAATAGGTAATCGTTTAAGTGGGGGAATTAAATCTAAGATAACAACAAAAATGAGTCCACTCAGCTCCACACAGATTTACAACATATGTTTCATCATGCTTCTGTGATTGGAAATGTAAACTAACGCATATACTTAAGCATTTGTTCATTCTTCAACTCTCCGTTGAATCTCTGTAGAAGGTTATTATTATGAATATTATTGCTGTTGCTATTATTATTATTATTATTATTATTATTATTATTATTATTATTATTTGATTTTCTTCAGGTTGTGGGATGGATATTCTATGTAGGTGCCCACAGACGATTTCCAATTGATATGGCGAGTTTTGCGTTTAATGTTCAACTGCTATTTTCACATCCAGAGGCCAAATTCAAATACACAGTTCCATCCGGTACGCAAGAGTCAACCATTCTAGAGGGTTTGAACGTAACCATGTCTGACATGGAACCAAAGGCTAAGAACTGCACTGAGGTAACACACACAGACACGCATGCACACACACTAAAATATTGTTTGTCTGAAATTATCCCTATATGTACAAAAATCCTCTTCATGCTGGATGTCACATTTATATTTCGGCTGAACACTCTTCAATATAGGAAAATGAATACTCTTTTATCATTATTGAAAACAAATCGGCGAATTATATAAATATACAACAAAACCAGATATTTACTAGATGTAAATACGTATAAATCCTAAGAACCTAATTTCGTTATACGCGACAGTAAAGCTAATGTATTTGTTGAATAAGCGGTATTTTGATGTGGGTATTCCACTGTAGAAACCATTGACCATAATCAATTTGATATAGAGATTTCGGAGGAAGTAGCGACAGTTTTATGCTCATTCTAATGATTATGAAATAGCGTTTTACTATTTTAATAGTGGCTTACTTTATCATAAATTAGTAAATGAAAATATTAACATCAAATTTGTTTACAATATTGAAAACCACATATGCAGATATCAAAGCTAGTATATAAAAGTGCCAAATAAATTGAAAGTAACATCTAACTGTCAAGCTGTTTTAACGCAATGTCTTATCAGTTATTTTATTTGCATTATTTCTAAATGATTTGCAGACACACCAACTTGACTTTGTATTATTAAAGTTACAAATGTACAGGATGGTTGAATGCAGATGACTTGGTTGGCTTTGACGAAGCTGGCATTGAACATTAAACAATTCTAAATAAACTATAAAAAAAAATGCTACAATAAGTAGACGTTAAATATGAACCTGGAGAAGTCTAAAATATTTTCGAAATAGAGGATATTTGAGACGATGTAAAGTTGGTATTTAGGGATTTGCCAAATGGAGACGGTATCGTATTATAGATATCGTGTTTGTTTTTTTATATACTCAAGATATATGTGTCAAACACTTCACCAACACAAAAAGCAATGACTCTTTATGGGTAAAGACTTAATTGTTTTGGCAAACTCACTGCAAAACATATATTCCAAACAGCTGGTAGAACGAATCTTAATTTATGGGTCACAAGTTTGTTTATTTTTACGACGCATAAGACATTGAAAATGGACATGCTTCATTTTGTAAGTATAGTATTGGTATAAAAACACATTCTAAATGCTTTAAAAAATAATAATCTCTAATACGTAATATAATGCCAATGTAAGCAGTAAGATACAGTATAATCCCTAAGGGCTGGCTAAAATGGTACATTCCCAAATCAAAGCTATCCCCTACAATTGAAATGGGATGAACGCTGATTTTGTGGGGAAATAACATTAAAAAGCTACTGTTGCGACCGTCTTTAAAATGTCTTAAAACAGCAATTATAATTATTTACAAGAACTAAATGGAGAGGTTTATTTAGTGTGTAAATTACAGTTCTGTAATAAGACGATGGACGATTGGAGTTGACAATGCCAAAGAGATTGTTCAAACTCTTCGCACAATATTCTCTAACTTTGTGCTTGCAAACAAGAAATGCTGGTAAATATTTAAAATATTCCCTATATTGATATTCTCTTGTTTGCAGATTTAGAAATCGAGTTTATCTTTTTTGGTAAAGGTTCCATGTATGATAATTTGAGAAATGCCTAATTACCTTTGTGCGTTCATTGTAATGTAAATCGCATAAAGTGGTATTACTTTACCCAGAGAATCCGTAATACTAGGTGCACCATGTTTTCATTCATATGGGTAATCTAGGCATTATATCCGCTGACCAACTTAATAATTATAATTCGTTGAGTGCATGTATCTGTGCAAGTAGCTTCCGGACCTTTTTTTTTTATATAAACCTTTGCTCTTTGGAACTATCTTTAATAGCCGATTGTATTGCATCTTTTTGTTTGGTTTTCGCCATTTGGCCAATGTGCGATTCGGAGAGACTTTAAGGCTCATATTAAATATATTTTTAATATTTTGTATCAGTCATTTAAAGCAATCACTATGTTTGAGGCGTAAATTTCATACTCTTTTTTAACCATTTGCGGGGCTTTTTTAATCGTTTCAAACGTTTAAATCGTTCCAGATGTATGTTTATTCAAATATTCAATTTATATGGTTTACTCTGCCACATGTTTCTATATACTGTGTTCTTTTAAATCAATTATTGCTGTTATCTTGATGTAATGTCTATGTTTGTAACCAATAGTTGCAATCGGAGCTAAAAACAAAACGTATAATATTTATAATATGTAAATTTAAGCTTACTTGAATAGAAATCTGGTATATATTGTTTATCTCGACCTTTTGTGAAACGTTTAAGCATTTGTTGCTATATCTGAAATCAACAACTAGCTTTTACCTCACTTGTCCTTCCACAATGTGACCATGTAGGCATATATCATATCTTGAATTTCATCTGTACCTATTTCACTTCATGTTCTCACATATAATTCTTCTTTGTATTGATACAGAAAGTTTAATACTATGGTTCCCTTTTTCAGATTTTGGTGTGGCACACAAGGACACAAAGCACAAGTTTAATTAATCAACCAAAACTTCAGGCGAAGTTTAAAACGGTTAATTTTGATTTGGAAGTTTAAGATTCTGAAGTGACAGTAACACGGGAAATCCGTTTTACAAATAATGTACAAGATTTATATTTACTAATTATATTTGCATGTGTCTAAGGACAATAGTACATATGTATGTATGTATGTATGTATGTATGTATGTATGTATGTATGTATGTATGTATGTATGTATGTATGTATGTGTGTGTGTGTGTGTGTGTGTGTGTGTGTGTGTGTGTGTGTGTGTGTGTGTGTGCGCGCGTGCGTGCGTGCTAAAGTATATGAATATATGGATAAGGGGTGCAATGATACCATGGAAATGGAAAACTTTAAGGATAACACACTGCCAGTAACGAAATAATAACGGACCAGTGATCAAGAAAAACATAGTAAAGAAAATGCAAACATTTTGTAGCAATAACTATTATTTACATTTGACGGGCAGGTTTGAAATCAATTATTACTTCGGCTTTCCTTCCGAACACTATGAATTTCACAGATGTGAATAATATAGATGGTAGTCACAATTACAATAGGTTCAAGTACAATCATAATGTTAGCAAACATTTTTTCTGTACATTGATAATACTCTTTCTGCCACCAATTTGCTCCATGATAGATCATCCCTAAACACAATGGTTTTCACTGTCTTACACAAGAGTATAAGAAACAGAGAATTATCGTCCAGACAGTCAAGTCATTGATAGCCTATTATGTCCATTGCGTCTATTAAGTACTCAAGCATAATAGTTTAAGGCAACTAGACCTTTACAAAGTTTACAGTTATTCTCACCCTGGAAGGACATTAAGCACATTGTTAAACAATGAAGATTTGCAGAAGACCAGGGTTTATAACATTTTAGCAGGTGGTTGGTGAACAGTATGGAGCTTGCATACTGAAAACGTCCGGGTCTGCATTAAAGTGTACATCTCAGTAACATCTCTTCGAAACAACAAAAATTTGTTTGAATAATCCTCTTCAAAACATGTTGCTGCGCAGAGTATAGGATATTTCGTGAAAATAGTCTCCAAACTGATATTTAACCAGAACTCGGAGTTTAGCTTTTGTTACGTGCTTAAGCTCGAATAAGCAGCAGCACAGAAAGAGTGAAAACTAACAAGCTTGTAAAACTTTAACAATGAATTTATTAAGTACAAATATTTTCATAAGAAAACAAATAAACTTACGGTTTTAGAGAATCAAATCCAAAAATAATCCAATATAGAATTCACAAAAAAAATCCACTAATAGAATTGCAAGAGTCCTGATAAATAAATATTCTAATAGTTCCAGGTTCGAATCTTAACATGTAATCCAAAATGGCTGAAGATGTCACGTGATGCAGTTCTTGTTTTTAAAATAATCCAAATGAAAATCATGAACACATGTCCTTTTCCAGATAAATATAATAATTCCGCTTGCTACAACGAAATGACACAATTTCCAGTACAAGGCAATTAAAATTATAACTCAAACAGAAAACACAACTTAACATTCACAAAAGCCCAACATCTACTAAATTGTTCTCTCCCAAACAATAATTTAGATACCTGTTTTTTTACGTAAACAAGAGATCACGTGATTTTATGGAAGTTCATAGAAGGTCATAGAACAAACGTACAATCATTTAAACACGTACGCAAGGAAAGATCTAGATAAGAAAATCAGTCATTTCCTACCCCCAAGAACTAAAAATAAAAAGATGTCCCTTGATTTTAGCCAATCATTTTAGAAGGATGTTGACACTGTCTGAAGCAGGGTCAGAAATTAGGTCAACAAACCAAGGTCAAAAACATGTTTACAGATAAAGTATGGTCATATAGATTTTTCTAGAATAATTTCCCAACTAATGAATTTTAAAACCCAAAATGACAAATTTGGATCTGACAATTAAAAATAAATAATTTAAATCAAATATACGTAACACTTTAACAACATCAATGTTCTCACATACGTGTATCAAGAAATCAAGAATGTTTCTGTTAATCACGACTTTCTTTGCTAAAAAACCATGAGATCTGCAGACGTTATTGAAGAAACCTTACTTTTGATTTTATCGACCACAATCCATGACCGTTTATTGTTGTCTCTTAGGTGATCGCTGAGTTAGATCTATACCTCTTCTTGCAGTATTTGACAGACTTTGGTCATATGTATGTGACTTGGTAAATTTGGACTGCAAGTATACAACAAAGCAGGCAATCCTATTTTCAACAGATTGTAGCAATGTGAACTGGATTCCTAAAATCCTTTTCGATGCGAATTCCTAAAAAGGAATATAATACTGATCTTCATTTTTCACCAGCAATATTCATTGCATGACTATTGAAAAGGTCAAGGGATAGATAATAAACTCTAAATAATATCTTCTTGACAAGACTATAGAAATCTGGTGATCTCGGAACATGCATTTGTTCTCTTGCTGGATTATTTTCTTTGAAAATATGACAATATTGCTTTTATCGACATTGCATCGAAGACTTCCCTCGGATGCATAGTCATAGAGGTTGCGAATCAAAATACACATGACTTTAAATTATGAGGATTGCAGGATAGTGCCATCAGCTAGAATAACATATGATATTTAAGTTACCAACTTGTATTCCTGATTATGTTGCCTACAGAGAAGATAGTAAGTCATTTTATCAGGACTAACAAAAGCCACTCTTATAACTTTTCGTTTTCTTACCCTTGGTATACTGAGTATGGTTTCGAATGTTGGCAAATTAGGAGAACATGGGCCCTAGCATCCTACATAGAATTACGAATTAATCAACACAGCTTTTCAAGAGAAAACAAAATTCTATAAAAGCCATCATGCCATACTGTATTGGAGACCTTTGCATTATCCAGGAATGCGGCACGTACCTTTGAGTGACCTACAAAATAGTCGGCTATTCGTTCATGTATATTAAATGCTGCAGTAATGTAACTATAATGATTTCAAAATCACCTTTTAAGGGTGATCGAAATTGATCTTTTAAGGGTGATCAAAATTGATCTTTTAAGGGTGATCGAAATTGATCTTTTAAGGGTGATCAAAATTGATCTTTTAAGGGTGATCGAAATTGATCTTTTAAGGGTGATCGAAATTGATCTTTTCACTAAACTGAATAGTTATTTTCAATAGTACTGTTTCAATACTATTTGAACGATGTATATATAGTCATTTTGAATTTTGATCTTCTAATTCTTAGTTCTAACGATAATTGATGCCATTATGGTGAAACATAAAGTCATAATGGTTTATGAGTTCATTTATTGTGTTATGATTCTCATATTACATTTGAAACGACAGTGCCATCGCCAACAAAAAGCTGCCTTTCCTTTAATTCAATTAATTAAGCTATGTTTCCCTTATTATGATGGCTTTGTTTACCATTGTTTTCAAAGGACGGTTTTTTTTCAACAAATTTAACTATGTAGTTTTATTCTTTTCTAGATCAGACGTACTACCGACTGTACGTAGTAGATGTTTTATAAAGACCTTATCTAATGTAGATTATTTTCTTAATCCGAAATGACGTAGCAGAAAGAAAGGATAAACGGTAATATAATAAATTTCCTTGAATATTGTTGGATATCATGTACTATAAATTTAATCCTATATTCTATCTTCATTTGTTGTTTGGTTTGTCCATATCCTGCTCGCTATTTGTTCTGGCGCCTTGTGATCTAGTACTGCGATGTCCATGTCTCTTTCTTCATAAGCAGCCAGGTTCCTGTAAACCTGTATGATTTTAGCAGGGATGAGGAAAGAGTAAAGGGGCGTTTAACTTAACCTTTCTAATATTCGGTGTATCCATATGTTATTTAATTTAACAATTCAAAACTAAAACAAACATACATTTAATTTAATTGGAAATTGATTCAAATTCTATTCAAAATTTAAATACCTTAAACTGGTTTAAAAGTTCTGGGATGAGAGACGAAATTAGGGCTTCAGGCGCTGGCTGGTAGAAACCCATATTTGGGTCGTTAACCGTAACATATAATATATTGTTTATATGGTACTTATGTTTCTTACATATTTTGATAATTAAAATTGTTCTATTATTTCTATCACATGATCTATTTTATATAGTTTAGTAAGATTTGCTACTTTGTATAAAGAACACTTTGGCATTATTTATAATCATATGACTCTAATTGCTTCTTCGCCTGTAAGCAAGGCGTTATGTAAATTTTTGAAAATTATGCTTTGGATTGTTACTGTTGTTAGCTTTTCCAAATTTGACCAAGTTTTTTCCCAGTTACCCCCACCCCAGTTTTTATGTTCACCCTACATTTGTTGTTTTGCTTCATCTCGTATCCATTCATAAGTTGTTTTGGTGTAAATCGGAATTAAATTTTTTCTTGTCCCTAAATTTTAATAAGATTTCTTTTATATATATAAATTTCCTTGGTACTTCTAATTTCTTTTCTAAGATTATTATTTCAGTATAGTTCTGGGCCTGCGTTATTATGAATAATGGCGTTAAAGCCCATATTTGTTTTTTTTTCTCTAATCTATTTAATAAACAAAATATTTCATAAAGCTTTCGCTTTATCTCGAAGAAGGTGCTGTGGCAAGCCCGGAAGGTTATCGCGACAGTTGGCCAGTTTTAGAATATCGGTCTTGTCATGATTTATTTTAGATCCCGATGCTTTGCAGAAGTTCTTTTTAATGTACATTTTAGAATATCTCATTCTTGTATTATATCAACCTTTACTTCATTGCGAAATATTTCCAATTCCTTTTAATTGTATTAAAAAGTTCTACGTCATTTAGAATTTTTCTATTTAGCTTATACATTTTAGATCCTCATTTACATCCATCTTAAATTTTTAGTTCAATAAAAACCATTTTATGATCCGATAGTTTGAAATCGTTTTTATCTTCACATTTTTTAAAAATATATTTGTGGTTTAAATTGGTTCCGTAAAAACGGTCAATTATACTTGCTTGTCCATATTCACACTAACGCGTATGTTCGTATCGTATTACATACAGGTTATGCTTCTTTATTAAAGGTACCATTTGTGTTCTTAAAAGCTTATCAGTTATTACGAAATTAATTGTCCTATTGCGTCTCCTATCTAGTTAAAATTTCCTCCTGTTAAATTAAATGTTCAATTGAATACTTATTTGAAAAAATATACAGCCGTTCAATAAATATTTGTTTCATTTTTACCTATATAAGCGTTAATGTATATGTTAATTATATGTCGATCAATAGCGATCACGTCCCTTATCGCAGTTCTGATTGGATGTCGCTGTGAACCGATCCAATCGAACTTAGCGGGCAAGGATGAATCTATACGAACACGGATCGTTCACTCCGCGGGCTTCCCGCTGACCTAAGGACTAAACTCTGACACCTTGGTGTGATACGGCCAACCGTTGTTTAGATGATACGATCTATCGCCTTTGCCAATCTCCGGCTGATCGTGTAACCTTGCATGACTTTTTTTGCTGTTGCTTAGCAGAGCCACACGTGACTTTCATATTGGTAAACTTTACCTTATATAATGGCGAAGCAGACTCCGTTCAAGAAATGGCATTAAATATAAACTCATTCGTTGCACATCTCTTCCACTTTGTATAAATTACAAAGTAGGATCGATGAAATAAATGCATTTTAAACATTAGTGTTGACTTCATTGAACGGAAAAAATGCAAAAACTCTGCTTCATTCAATCTCACTTGCATGTATTCTTGGAACTTGTCTAAAATACGAATGTTTCTGTTGCAAATCTGTTGTCGATCAATAGCGATCACGTCCCTTATCGCAGTTCTGATTGGATGTCGCTGTGAACCGATCCAATCGAACTTAGCGGGCAAGGATGAATCTATACGAACACGGATCGTTCACTCCGCGGGCTTCCCGCTGACCTAAGGACTAAACTCTGACACCTTGGTGTGATACGGCCAACCGTTGTTTAGATGATACGATCTATCGCCTTTGCCAATCTCCGGCTGATCGTGTAACCTTGCATGACTTTTTTTGCTGTTGCTTAGCAGAGCCACACGTGACTTTCATATTGGTAAACTTTACCTTATATAATGGCGAAGCAGACTCCGTTCAAGAAATGGCATTAAATATAAACTCATTCGTTGCACATCTCTTCCACTTTGTATAAATTACAAAGTAGGATCGATGAAATAAATGCATTTTAAACATTAGTGTTGACTTCATTGAACGGAAAAAATGCAAAAACTCTGCTTCATTCAATTTCATTTGCATGTATTCTTGGAACTTGTCTAAAATACGAATGTTTCTGTTGCAAACATTTTAGCCGGACTTTATGCATTCATTTATTTTATCTTTCACACAATTGATAGCAATCATGGCCTGCTTGAGATCATCCAATGCGATATTTCCCCGTTTTCACCAATCCTATGCCAAACAGTGGAATCGATAATGGTGATTATCATGTGTACTTATCTGTTGTAATAAATTACCTTGCAAGGTCATTGAAATATATGTTATTTAATATATTTTTAACTTGTCTTGCGTTTCTTTCGATGACGCATAATACAAACGTTCTAGTTGTTGACCGTTAGAAAGCAAGAATATAATATTAATATATATATGAATCTATGCGTCATCCGACTCTTTTGAATTATTTCTGTTCTAATTTAAAGATTTTATTCCGATGTAGGATGCATTAACTGAGCTAAACAGAACGTTCGGATGTGATAGATCACCTGTACATTTAGCATACATGGAATAAAGCATACTCTCCAGCCTCGTTTTCCATAAACGATATAATTTTCTTGTCAAATTATTTTATTGATTACTGGTTTGTGCACGCAACTAGACTTACAGATTATAGTAAAGATGTATAAAAGTATTTGCCGTAAGTTCTTTAAAACAGTATAAAAAGTGTAGATTATTCTTTATGTCCGAGCAGCGTTCGTTAGATATTCCAATAAGCGAGCTGGACGATCGTCTGGAGCAACAGCTTTTATTATTTGTCAAATGCCCTTTCATGCCAAGACAATTGCAGAATTTCACGTTTGCTGCTGTTAAGGCCAAATACTAGCAAAGGGGCGCCCGTAGAATTATTGTCAGGGGTGGGGTTGAGGAGGCAAACATGTAGTCGTCAGCTATCGTTACACGTGTAGGCCAAAACATGTTTAGAGGTGAAATCGATGGGGAGGGATATAGATACGGCGGGGACCCCATGCCCTATGTACTTGTGCACATGGCTCATATTAGTAAAGATACGAGTTATCGGTACATTTTCCCGATGTATTTAGCTTTGTACGCTGACTCACACTCCGCTGCACGGCCGTACATACATGTATCAGTATTTCCGGCCTATGATATTGGCATACCAATTTAGACCGTGTAAAAGCGCTTCAACCAATTTAGAGGGTACCGCTGTGGAGGAGTTACTGTGCATGCATACATACATACCTACATACATACATACATACATACATACATACATACATACATACATACATACATACATACATACATTCGGACGGTTCTTGGCGTCGTATATCAAAGTTCATTATTCTTATATAGATATAAGATAGACATGCCAGAGTATTGTTTCAAACTAGTGATGTAGAGACTCATCAATTGTAAAATACTATTAGCGCATTGTCAACATTGACTGTTTTATCATGGGAAGATTGGGTAGAGGATATCGGAGGTACAGCAAGTTTATTTGTATAAAATGGTGACTTTTTTATTTGTTCCCCCAAATACATTATTCTGAGTGAGTCGAAATTAGAACCCCGTTGGTAGCCTAGGTTGCTAGAATTTCCAGCTCGGTTGCGGAGGTCGCGGGTTCGAACTGCGCATTCATATCAAACACTTTAAAAAATGGTACTTGCAGCATATTATTAAGAGGTTATTGTTAGGACTGGTCGACCTGGTGTCAGGATAATGTGATTGGGCCAGACACCATGTTTCGTATCTGCGCTATTAGGCCACATTGCTAGAAATCCCTATCAACTGCCACATTGCAGACATCATAGCGATCAGTCTGAAACATAGTTAAACCTTCGTTGAAAATGCAATCACAAATCAAATTGTTTTGTTTTGAAATTTTATAAAGAGCCCACTATGATATTCAAAATCTAAGATACAAGTTTTTCAGTTCCTCTTATTCTACTTCTTGTCAGCGTAATCATTATTGCTATATTTGCCATCATGCGTTCAAACTAGGGTTTTGGCAGTGATGTAAATGACTGTTGTTACAAGGCCTGTCATAAATCTGGCTAGAACTCCATCATTTCGTCCGAGATCTCTACAGGCTCCCAACACAATAATCCAAATACACTGTCCAGCACACACACACGTTCGTGCACCCGTTCCACTCTCAACCCATTAGTCTATTTATTAACACTCCGATTTGTTTGTCTTTCTTCCTGATTTTCTTTCTGTGTCGCGTTTGTCAAACAAGAGGTCGGGAGTTCAAACCTTGCGGTGGCAAACCAATGTTTTCGTTGCTTTAATTATTTTAAAAAAGAAGATTTGTGACAACAGGTGACGGAATCAATTTATAAAGCAAAGTGGTGAAGACTTCTGAAATCGGGTTTTATTATATCACCCACAGTCATCGAAACCATGTGGGTTTTGTAGTGTTCCTTGCGTGTTTACATGTGGATAGGTACTATTTTCGTCTTTTATGTCCATGAAAAATAATACCCATGGAAGTTAGGTATTACAGGTTACACATTTCAAATATCCGCGGATAAGCCGACAATAAACGGCTTTTCAAATTGTTTTGCAGAAATGATTGCACAGAAAAAATGACAAAATAGCATGCGAGGCCTATCAATTACTTCAGACCTCACTGGTTCTTTGTAGCAACGTAGTGAACATTCTCCAATTACGCAGTTATCTTGCCACCACATATTGGCAAATAAATATTAACATAAAGTAAATCGCAAATGTGTGTCGTTATACATGGACATTATAATATTATACATGTGCAATTAACCAGTTAGAACCCTCTGTGCACGAGTCATAGTTTGTACTATATACAGGTGTCTGCATCTTTGATACCACTTTGTGTTAAGACCTCACAGTAGTCGTTTGTATATATTAAAGTTATTGATAATTAGAACACATCATCTAATTTTATGTTTTAATGTCATAACACGACAGGCATAGTAACTTTATAAGTGTAATGTAGTTTACAGATATAGTGACTCGAAGTAACTCGATACACTAAATCTACATACTTTGTTTACATCAAATTGTATACATGTATGTTATGTATACCATACATCAAATTGATGCTTTATTCTAATGTGAAAGTATTAGATATAGTTTATATCATTTTTCAACTCATGTTTAAGTATAAAATGTTAAATTAAAATCAATGTGGAGGAGTTCTCAATGTTTCCTCATCTATATAGTGTTTGACTTAGCACTCGTTTCACCGTCATTTGCAATTTCTAGATCTTTGAGTACAGGTTTACTTGGCATTCGTTCCACTGTCCTTTTGCAATTTCTAAATCTTTGAATACATGTTTACTTGACATTCGTTCCATCGTTCTTTAGCAATTTCTAAATATTTGAGTACTTGAGATTTTGTAAGACCGTTTCTTAGTTTTCTTTGTAATTCTATGCGGAATTTATACTTGACCGGATATTATGTATAAATGTATTAATTCATTTCTATTTGTGGGGTCGGGGGCTGTAGCAAATTTATGCACATAGGGGAGCATGGCTCATATTAGTAAAGATACGAGTTATCGGTACATTTTCCCGATGTATTTAGCTTTGTACGCTGACTCACACTCCGCTGCACGGCCGTACATACATGTATCAGTATTTCCGGCCTATGATATTGGCATACCAATTTAGACCGTGTAAAAGCGCTTCACCCAATTTAGAGGGTACCGCTATGGAGGAGTTACTGTGCATACATACATACATACATACATACATACATACATACATACATACATACATACGGTTCTTGGCGTCGTATATCAAAGTTCATTATTCTTATATAGATATAAGATAGACATGCCAGAGTATTGTTTCAAACTAGTGATGTAGACACTCATCGATTGTAAAATACCTATTACTATTAGCGCATTGTCAACATTGACTGTTTTATCATGGGAAGATTGGGTAGAGGATATCGGAGGTACAACAAGTTTATTTGTATAAAATGGTGACTTTTTTATTTGTTCCCCGAAATTACATTATTCTGCGTGAGGCGAAATTAGAATCCCGTTGGTGGCCTAGGTGGCTAGAATTTCCAGCTCGGTTGCGGAGGTCGCGGGTTCGAACTGCGCATTCATATCAAACACTTTAAAAAATGGTACTTGCAGCATATTATTAAGAGGTTATTGTTAGGACTGGTCGACCTGGTGTCAGGATAATGTGATTGGGCCAGACACCATGTTTCGTATCTGCGCTATTAGGCCACATTGCTAGAAATCCCTATCAACTGCCACATTGCAGACATCATAGCGATCAGTCTGAAACATAGTTAAACCTTCGTTGAAAATGCAATCACAAATCAAATTGTTTTGTTTTGAAATTTTATAAAGAGCCCACTATGATATTAAAAATTTAAGATACAAATTTTTAAGTTTCTCTTATTCTACTTCTTGTCAGCGTAATCATCATTGCTATATTTGCCATCATGCGTTCAAACTAGAGACTCCAAGAGTTGACATATGAGATGGAACACTACACATGGCACATGCTGGGACTCTGTGAAGTAAGATGGAAAGCCCTAGGAGAACACCAAACTGAAGATGGGCATATATTATACTATAGTGGAGAGTTGGACAAGTCCATAAATGGAGTAGGCTTCCTTGTAAAGAAAGCCATCAAGGGATCTTTTCTTGAATGTCGCCCCATATCTAGCAGAATCATCTCCATTTGTCTGAAAGCATCCCCCTTTAACATCACAATTATCCAAGTATATGCTCCAACTACTGATCATGATGATAAAGAAATAGAAGAGTTCTGCAACAAATTTCAAGGTATAATAAACATGGTAAGTAAAAAAGACATCCTTATTATCCAAGGAGACTGGAATGCCAAAGTTGGCAAAGATGCTCTAAAAGACTGGGATGATCATTGTGGACCTTCTTGCAACGAGCTTACCAATGAAAGAGGGAGACGTATGCTCGAGTTCGCAAGCTACAACAACTTGGTACTAGCCAACACCCTGGGTCAGCATAAAGCTTCCCGATGCTGGACATGGCATGCACCAAATGGAACCCATCATAACCAGATCGACTACATACTAGTTCAAAACCGGTAGCGATCTGGCATCAATAGAGAAAAAACAAGAACGTTTCCAGGTGCTGATGTTGGGAGTGATCACGACCTCGTCATTATGAACTTCCGAGTGAGGTTGAAGCAAATTAACAAGCGAAAGAAAATCAGGCTCAAATTCAACCTTGAACAACTGAAAGACCCTAACACCTGCAAGTCATTCCAAGCCACAATTGGAGGAAAATTTGCTCCACTTCTTGTGATGGATGTTGATGTTAAAGTGATGACAGACACTTTCAACACAGTCATGACAACAGCTGCCAAGGACATCATTGGCCTCCATCGCCCAAAGAAAAAAACCTGGGTTACAGAAGAGATTCTGAATCTGTGTGGTGCCCGAAGAGACCTAAAAAAAATACCAGACACACAACAGGGGCAATGGAATATCGAGAAATAAACAAGAATGTCAGAAACAAATTGAAGAAACCATAAGAAGATTGGATTGGACAACAGTGCACAGAAATAGAGAACAGTCTGATAAAGAATAACAGCAAAAAGGAATTCCAAATTGTGAAAGACCTCACCAGAAATAAGCAACCAAGAGTCAGTACCATTCCAGATGAAAATGAAAAATGCCTCACAGAAGAAAGTGACATTGCAGAAAGATGGACTGAGTATTGTATAGAACTCTACAACCATCCGTCCGCAGGAGACCCAGAGGTGCTTGAAGTTCCAAACTCCACAAATAATGATGATTTACCCATTCTCAAAGAAGAGGTGGAGTCAGCAATAAGAGAATTGAAGAATGGAAAGGCAGCTGGAGCAGACAACATCCCAGCTGAACTTATCAAGAATCGTGGGGAATCAGTGATAGAACTACCAACAAAATCTGCAACAAGATCTGGCAGACAGGCGAATGGCCAACACAGTGGACCCAGTCACTAATTATAACACTCCCCAAAAAAGGCAATCTCCAGCTGTGCCAAAATTACAGAACTATCAGTTTGATCAGCCATACTAGTAAGGTGATGCTCAAGATCATCTTGAACAGACTGAAACCCACAAGCAAAAGAAATAATCGCTGAAGAACAGGCAGAATTCCGGAGTGGAAGAATCACAACAGAACACATTTTCAATCTTAGGGTTCTGTGTGAAAAGTACTCACAACATCAACAAGACATCTATCATATGTTCATAGATTTCAAAAAGGCTTTTGATAGAGTGTGGCAGTGATGCATTGTGGGCCACAATGAAGAAGTACAACATGGGTCAAAAGTTGACCAACACCATCAAGCAGCTGTACGCCAAGGCTACCAGTGCAGTAATTGCTCAAGGTTCTGTGGGGGACTGGTTCAAGACTACAGTTGGAGTACGGCAAGGCTGTCTACTGTCACCCACGCTTTTCAACATCTACTTAGAGTGCATCATGAGCGAAGCCCTGGAAAACCACTGTGGGACAGTCAGCATTGGAGGGCGTAACATCACCAACCTCCGCTTTGCAGACGACATTGATGGGCTGGTAGGCAGTGAAGATGAGCTTGCCACCTTAGTGAAGAACCTGGATAAAACATCTTCCAGATTTGACATGGAGATAAGATCCGAGAAGACAAAGCTGATGACAAACAGTGGCAAACAAATCTCAACCAAGATTAAAGTCAGAGGACAGGAACTGGAAACAGTGGGCCAATTCAAATATCTTGGCACCATAATCACGGAAGAGGGATCAAGAGCAGAAATTTTGTCACGAGCAGCACAAACAACCGCAGCTATGTCAAAGCTAAGACCAATCTGGAGAGACAAGAACCCCTGTTTGAAAACTAAAATCAGACTATTGAGAGCACTAGTCATCTCAATCTTTCTGTCAGGCCTGGACCCTGACAGCAGAATTACAACGAAGAATTCAGGCACTTGAAATGAGATGCTACAGAACCATCCTTGGCATCTCTTACATGGACCACATCAGAAATGAAGAAGTGCGCAACACCATCAGGCACAAAGTAGGCCATTATGAAGACCTCCTCACCATTGTCAAAAAGAGAAAGCTGAAATGGTATGGCCATGTCACTAGAGCCAACCGTCTATCCACAACAGTACTGCAGGGTAGTGTCCAAGGTGGTAGAAGGAGAGGTAGACAGAGAAAAAAGTTTAGTGACAACATCACAGAATGGACCAGGAAAAGTTTTGCACAGACACAGGCATTGGCACATGATCGAGTCAAGTGGAGGGAACTGGTCAGATGTTCAGCAGCAAAGTGCCTCAACGACCACACTAGGTCAAGAGACTGATGATGATGATGATGATGATGATGATGATGATGATGTTCAAACTAGGATTTTTGCAGTGATTGTTGTTACGAGGCCTGTCATAAATCTGGCTAGAACTCCACCATTTCGTCCGAGATCTCTACAGGTTCCCAGCACAATAATCCAAATACACTGTCCAACACACACACGCACACACACACACACACACACACGCGCGCGCGCGCGCGCGTTCGTGCACCCGTTCCACGCTCAGCCCATTAGTTTACTTGGCATTCGTTCCACTGTCCTTTTGCAATTTCTAAATCTTTGAATACATGTTTACTTGACATTCGTTCCACCGTTCTTTTGCAATTTCTAAATATTTGAGTACTTGAGATTTTGTAGGAGCGTTTCTTAGTTTTCTTTGTAATTCTATGCGGAATTTATACTTGACCGGATATTATGTATAAATGTATTTATTAATTTATATTTGTGGGGTCGGGGGCTGTAGGAAATTTATAAGTTTCGTCTTTTGTAGGATTTCAAAAAATAAATAACATTATTATTTATCAAGTGTTGTCTATATGAAATATTATCTTAAAACATTTCAACAAACGTCTACCCAGTTGACATAACATACTTTAGTTTATTAATTAGTACGGCAGTTAAAATGGTATTACACGTAAATACATTATGAACAAGAGACAAATCCAATATAATTGCAGTAGTATACAACTTAAAAATTCTGGAACACTTGATAAAGTTACATGTTTGCTGTATATTATTACTTGCTGCTCGCCAGCTGTTACAAAAATATAACAAATTTAGTCTATCCAACCTGCCGAATAAAATAAATCAATGATGGTTAACATACAACAGAAAAAAACATTTACATTAAATAGTCACTTCTATTCGTTGATGCTCACCTGGGTTTGTCATCTTCTCTAAAACGTACATTCGCAGTGGCATTACTAATTTAATCAACGTGTCTGAAAATACTGAGAAAATTTAATTTTTCCTTTAATTACTCAGAACTTATACCTTCTTTCATTCTTTTCCTCTCGAATATGCCGAATTAATACAGGATAACTACATTATACGAGTCTCAGGAAATATATGATAACGGCATGTAGATGCGGCGATAATTGGCAATTAGGCAAATCCGTACTGATGTAATACTAAGTGAATATGGGTGGTGAACGGTTTTAAATAAATAGTCAAACCTAAATCTAAATCTACGTTGATATTCCCCTTAACTACTTAGATATGTTGTTCAATATGACTCCTTAGAATTACTATTCAGTAGTCCTAGTAGTCCCCATGACTATACTCAGATTCACTATTCAGTAATCTCAGCCTATATGACTTACTCAGATTCACTATTCAGTAATCTCAGCCTATATGATTACTCAAATTCGCTATTGGGTAATGTCAGCCGTTATGACTATCCAGATTAACTATTCGGTAATCTTTGCCGATATGACTACTCAAATTCGCTATTGGGTAATATTTTCTGATATGACTACTCAGATTCACTATTAGGTAATCTTTCCCGATATGACTACTCAAATTCGCTATTGGGTAATCTTTCCCGATATGACTACTCAAATTCGCTATTGGGTAATCTTTCCCGATATGACTACTCAAATTTGCTATTCGGTAATCTTTACCGATATGACTACTCAGATTCACTATTGGTAATCTTTTCTGATATGACTACTCAAATTCGCTATTGGGTAATCTTTGCCGATATGACTACTCAAATTTGCTATTCGGTAATCTTTGCCGATATGACTACTCAGATTCACTATTCGGTAATCTTTTCTGATATGACTACTCAAATTCGCTATTGGGTAATCTTTCCCGATATGACTACTCAAATTTGCTATTCGGTAATCTTTAACGATATGACTACTCAGATTCACTATTCGGTAATCTTTTCTGATATGACTACTCAAATTCGCTATTGGGTAATCTTTGCCGATATGACTACTCAAATTCGCTATTCGGTAATCTGATGGCTAGAACTCCACCATTTCGTCCGAGATCTCTACAGGTTCCCAGCACAATAATCCAAATACACTGTCCAACACACACACGCACACACACACACACACACACGCACACACACACACACACACACAGATTCACTATTCGGTAATCTTTTCTGATATGACTACTCAAATTCGCTATTGGGTAATCTTTCCCGTTATGACTACTCAAATTTGCTATTCGGTAATCTTTGCCGATATGACTACTCAAATTCGCTATTGGGTAATCTTTGCCGATATGACTACTAAGATTCACTATTCGGTAATCTTCTCTAATATGACTACTCAAATTCGCTATTGGGTAATCTTTACCGATATGACTACTAAGATTCACTATTCAGTAACAGTAGTGATTAAATGTAATATTTTAAACAAGCTTTCTAACACCGTATGGCAAGTCCAAACAATATTTATCTACGATTGATGGAGTATCACACTTTTCGCTTATAGACCAATATTTATAAAATTTTGCAGATGTTGTTTTCAATCGATTAATCTCAATTTTTTAAAACATCTCTAATGTTTTGATTGATGCGGTAATATCGATGTTATGATTTGTGATACTGATCAAAGAAATACAAGTAAAAAGTTAAATTTATCTTTGCTTTCATAAAATTTACATTACAACGCTTAAATTTTTTTTGATTAATAGCCGTTTTCAAACCTTCACACACACACACACACACACACATTTTTATTTTAACTAAATAGTTATATTTGTAATGTTAAAAATTCAAATAAGCACGGAAGGAGTACAATGACTATGGCGTCAAGATACGAACGGGTTCTTCCATAGTCACTTCTAGATTTCAATGTCAATGGTTATGTAGTATTTATATTGTTTTCCAATCTAAGATTGCAAAATCATAACAGAGTCTATAGAAGTGATTCAAATTTATTTTGGTTTCATTAAATTTATATATACAGTTCTAAAGGGAGATTTGTGTTTGGCAAGAAGTCAAACTTTCCATAAGGCCATATCGTAATCACATTATTTAATTAAGAGTAGGTATATATAACTTTTATTTAAGACACATTAATAAACCCAATATTTAATTTAAGACAGTGTAAAAAAACCAATAAGCATCTTTCTTCAGATACCATTGACCTCTAACTAAATTAGCATTGGTAGGTTTCTTGCATGAAGGCGAGTTCATTCTTTTAATTGGCATCTTCTGCAAATGATCGATTATATAATGACATGAATATTCATTTTGTATATTCATAGAGAACAGGTGCAATTTTGCCGTTCTTACAAACTTCTTATCCCCCTTACATGAACGTGTAGTAACTTTAAAGGTGAGATAAGGCAGCATCTACAATAAACACACATCAAGCAGGCAATGTACTTCTTTGTTTAACAATTCATTCTTAAGACAGTGATTGTGTTATATAGACAGAAGAATTGCATGATAAAATTATGATAATAAAATAACATTACGGTATTTTATTAGCGGGCACTCTCATATCGATGGAGAGATGACAGATAGTTCCAGTCTCCTTTACAGAGGTGCCGCTCTTGGCTATGTTGATGTTATTTCACATCATTGGAGATGATAAGAAAGGTATCTGTTCGAACTGAAAAGGAAGGAGAACTCTCGTCGTGAAAAGGAAGGAGAACTCTCGTCGTGAAAAGGAAGGAGAACTCTCGTCGTGAACGTCTGATAGAAATTGTTTTGATATAGAATACTCGATATAGAAATTTACAATCCGGATATAGCAATGTATACAATAGAAAGGATTCATTATATCTGTGTGGTTCTGTTTTATAAATTTGTAACGTAGCTCTATGTAGTTGTCCTATCGCTCCGTTGTCTGCAGTGTGACAGTTTATATTGGTGTATAGTATAGGGGCATCATGCCGCAGACATTTAGCATCATGTCCAACACAGTCATATTATCCAGACAGAAGGCAGACCAGTCCAAACACTGGCGTTTTAATGTTGAGATCATAGGAAGACATCTCGTAGTACTATTTTTGTTTTTGGTATGAATCCGCGGGGATTCGAACCCGCCACCTCCCTCATCAAAGGCCGACGCTCTAACTACTATGATACAGGAGCGGTCACAAATGCGGAGTTCATCCAAGGTTGATAATAATAATAATAATAATAATAATAATAATAATAATAATAATAATAATAATAATAATAATAATGATAATAATGATTTGTTATAGTGCCTAATCTTTAGAAGCTCTAAGCGCTTTACAGCATCTATAATATTATGATTACAAAAACAAAAATAAAAAACCCCAACCCCACAACTTGAAGTTAGAACAAATAATAAATGCTGATAATATTTAAGGTAGGAAACATCATTAGGTATTTAAGTTTCTTTATAAAGAACTAGTAGCACCACCATCAGTGTGCAAGCTAGAAATATATATTACAAGATTAATTTGGAGAGCTTTATAACATGTTCCTTTGCTTACTGGTAAATGTTGTACAACAAATGCGTCTTTTGTTGCTTGAGCAAGAATAAGCATATAGCGGGGTATGATACAATGGGATAACTTTGAATTTGCCAATATTTAACATGGAAAACAAAGATTATTCTAAATGGAATCACCAAAGAAGCAAATAATATTCAGTTGAAAATACTTCGACATTTACTTGAACATAGAAGATCAGCTATTTAGTTTAAAGAATTGATTATACGATTTACTAAAACCACAGTTTCTCGAAAATACTTATATACATTGAGCTGAGCATATCAGACAAAACGCATGCAGCAAGGGATACCATGAGCAGTGCCTGCTGGTGCATGCCAGGTGTAAATGCTGCCTGTGCCTTTACTAATTGACTCTGACTTGAACTTGTATGCTAAGCAAACACATACTACTACCAATGAATAACTTGAACCGAAATATACAACTTTTGAATTAAGATATACAAATATATATATATATATATATATATATATATATATATATATATATATATATATATATATATAAGCAGAGAGGGCGAACCTCACAAGCGTCGAATCGTAAAAAAAGCGTCGAATCGTAAAAAAAAGCGTCGACTAACCAACGCTTCTTCGTCTACGCCAGCGTCGTTGTCATTCGCCCTCTCTGCTGCTACAGGTTAATAATTCTTTTACGAGTTCAACCGAATATTTGATCCAGTCCGATACGATATCGTGTCCGAGGATCATGTAAATTTATTGTTCCGAATCCGTACGGGGTTGACTGAGCATTACTAAAGAAATTTTTAAATTGATTGAAGTCCATATCGGAACATCATGTCTGCCAAATATTTCTAAGAGTATGAGTATCAACTCCGTTGAATACAGCAAGAATATTGCAGTTATCTCTGATGACTTTTGGAACCTGAGTGTAGCGTTGAGTGACATATATCACGTCAGTGTTTTTATGCCTGCCTCGGGAAAAGATTCTAGCAGGATTTTTTTGTTTATCTAACATTACATCATCGTATACGACTAAATTGTTAATATCTCCATCAATATCATCAATGCTCGGTGCTTCATCGATATCGGTTATAAACTCAATAATACCCTCGCCGGATTTTTCTACCGCGCTGTCGTTAAAATCTTTTAGCACTTCATAGCATCGTTGATCATCTACGCTAGGGGCAATTAAATACAACTTATCCCACTTCATCCATCTCATTATTAAATTGAGCAACAATTGCGTTTTACCGGATCCAGATGGCCCGAGTATAATCATCCGGATAGAGTTTGGTAGCGCTGCATGATGCTTAACTGGTTCTCTTGTTTTAGTCGCTGAAAAATCAATTATATCCATATTTCTATACATAAATTATGGATCTATATTGTGTGAAGTGTAAAACGCGTACTGGCACAGATGACTTGACTACGATTACAACTAAAAATAACAGATCTGCACTTACTGGTAGATGTGCAACATGTGGTACAAAAAAATTTAGATTTATTTCTATGAAATCCGGAAATGTTTTTAAAAAAAACGAGGAGGTGATATCGCAGCCAAATTGGCAAAGCTCCCTGGAACCCCATGGGCAAAGTACCCTGGAGAAAAGCACCTTCCAGGATATAGCTACTGTGGTCCCGGAACACGATTAGATATCAGACTTGATGATCAAAATCAGCCCCGACCTGGCGAGTATCCGATAAACGCTATTGATAAGGCGTGTCACCTTCATGATGTTGCATATAAAAGCAGCAATTTGCAAAACAGGCATCTCGCGGATGTGAAATTAATTCATGCGTTAAATGCTATTCCTGATAAATCCTTCAAAGAAAAATTGTCTTCCTTTTTGATAAAATCGGCTATGAAAAGTAAATTGATGTTAGGTGCTGGTAATTAATAATATGGAATCAATTTATTATTCCCCAAGAGGATACTGGAGGGGTAAATCAGCAATCCATAAACTCGCTAGCGCTGCAAAAGTGAAAAAAACTACACCGGCGGATTGGTTATCCAAGCAGGCACTATGGCAGATTTATCTACCACCGCCCTAAACAAATCAATTTCTCGCATTTTGATGTTACCGGACCTAATGAAGTTCATCAAGCTGATTTATTGTTTTTACCACATGACAACGGTTACAAATACGCGTTAACCGTAGTTGATGTTGCGAGTCGATACAAAGAAGCAGAACCGTTCAAAACAAAATCAGCCACTGAAGTTGCTTCTGCATTTGAGAGGATTTATCGACGAGGTCCTCTGCACTGGCCAAATCTATTGCAGGTTGATCCTGGTAAGGAATTTCAGGGTGCAGTGTTATCAACAATGAAACATCATAATGTCACTATCAGACGGGGGCATACTGCGCTACATCGTGATCAGGCAATTGTAGAACGATTTAATCGGACGATTGCTGAGCGGTTATTTGGATATCAATACGCGAAGGAGTTTATTCAGGATAAAAGATCCCGTGAATGGGTCAAAAGGTTACCAGCAGTGATTACTGCACTGAATAACGAGATTACTAAAACAATCAACATGAAACCTATTAACGCGATTAAAAAGAAGTCAATACCCGTACAACTACAAAAAGATGTCAAAGAACCAATTCTTGGTAGTAATGTCACTGTGAGGTATTTATATGAACCAGGAGAGCTTGAAGGTGGCAGAAAAAGGGCTACTGATCCTATTTGGAGTGTTACTGCACACAAGATATCTAGTATAACACGATCTACGGGTAGACCTCCAGTCCATAAACTGGATTCAACTGCCCCTCAGCGGGGTTTTACTTTTCAGTAATAGCCAATCAAGAAATATTGTTAATATATCCAACGGCACTGTGCATTTCTCATCCCAAATGATAACGTAAGGAATATATTTCTCTCCCATTCGATCAGGAGTCCTTGCGTCGCCTTTATACCTAACCAAACTATGATAGGTACACACCTCGTTCTTTCATTTCTCATGCGAGTCAATGTGTAGGAGTTGAGACAACTAAATTTGACTTCTCCTAAAGTAATTCGATAACACGGTCGTCTTACTACAAACATCACATCCGTTCAAATAAACAGTCTTATGTATAAATACCGGATCGGATATAGATGGCGCTGATGATGATTATGATATTTGATTATTTTTTAGGTAATTATCTTCATCCGTAACATCTGCGGACTTAGAATAATCACATAACATTTCTTTTTTTATTCTCCATGATCCCCAGGGTACATCAGAGTTTGTAAAACGAGCCACTGCTTTTATATACTTGCTATAGATATAAAATGAATCTGTTACAAATCTAATTGCGGTGTCAGGGAAACTATTTATCATCGATAACAGGTTTTGTGAAACATACGCCATCATAAATGATCTTATATGATTATACTGAGGAGATTCGCAATCGATATAAACAACAATTGTAACAAACCGTGTTATGTTAGACAAGTAAGCATTTTCTAGACTGACAAATATTTTTTTCGCTGTTGCATCCGCGATTATAAAATCGTATTCAGCGTCATCTATAATTAGACGAGCATAATGCCGCTGGTGGTCATACGCTCTGCCTTGAGTACATTTACTGATTATTCTTCTACTCAGATCCTTTGCGATTTTATCGCTGACTTCACACCTGCGTTCAACGATCTCCATAGATTGTTTAACAATATAGTTTTCGGCGAGACCAGGAAAATTTTCGTTGCAATCGTTAATAATTTTGTCAAGATTAACATCATCAGTTTGTGGTAAGCAAAACTCAGTATGTTTTTATATGATATAATTGCCTCGCAGACAATCAGCGATATCAGTATTTTACAATCAATCATATATCGTAAAAATACAATTAGTGCCCAGTATTTTTCAGAGAAATGTCTACCAAACCATACATAACAGATTCGATGAAGCCCTTTAGCAAACTCGAATGATATTACACGAACTAATCCGGTTGGATCAAACTCGGGTAGTGGTCCATTTATCGTAACTCGTGTCATCTCGTGCATAGGATGTCCAGATAGTTTAAAATGTGCAACACACTCTCCTTACCCGAGAAAACTTCCCGGATAACACGCAAGCATATCAAGCGACATAACATCTTTATAACCATATTTATCATTCCATAATCCGTCGTGTCTGTATTCACAGCAACTAGATTGAACATCCCGAGAAATCAGCGCGTGCTGGCTTCCATATTTCTCTCTCTGGCAGAGTGGGCTGCAACTGACGCAACTGTAAAACAGTTTGTTAGTAATTGCTTGGTATTTTCTGTTGAAACCTTCTGCGCCAGTTATCTCATCGTGTCATGAAGAGATTCCGTTCGATATATTTGGTCTTACAAATTGATCAAACTTACCTTCATCATCGGAACTTGTAAATAAACATACTGACTCAGGATCGTTGTTACTTAACGCGTAAATAAAATCATTTCGCCCAAGGTTCTTTGGGGGGTAAAATCTTACAGTTTTATCTCGTTGAAATATTGTTACTGCGTTAGTCCACGCGTGGACATTATGATCAATGATATTTATTGGAGCTCCTTATTGATTTATTTTTCGATTTTTATAATACTTCATCTGTTACTGTTTTTACGGTTATTGGGAATTGTAATGTTTTTTCTAAGCCTGATACATCCCTTATTGTAGCTCTAATGTCATGAACCGTTTCATCCCACTCGTTTATCTTTCTACGTCTAAGATCTGTCAGACCGTTTCCAAACATTGGTTATTTAAATAGCTCTGTTATTCGCTCAGAGAAAAAATTTAACGATGAAATCTTCATTGACTCTAGATTATCAGTACGGTTTTTTTTTTCATTTATCGGATAAATTCCATAAATAACCGCGGTCACAGGATATGAATGCTCATAATACGGTTTTATAGACCGGTCAAAATTCCTGGTTTAGAACTTTTACTCACAATGACTGTTTTTTTTTATTAGCAAGGATAGGTTTATATTTATCACGAATAATCCAATTTACTGTTTCTGCTAGTATAATAACTTTTACTCTGAAAAAATACTTTCGATTATCGAGATACGCGATTATACTCGCCGCTCGTTTATCTTTCATCGTAGCATCATTACCATTATTGATTTGGAATGTTAACCACGTGTGAGATGCACCATCTCATCTAAACTCCTTCGTGGCATCATGAATTTTACCGATTACATTTTATTCCGCGCTAGAGTTTTCATTGGTAAGTCAGGAGATATTATATCGAGATTAATTTTCGTTTCAGGAAACGAAGTTTCCTTGAGCTTGATTTCGATAGTCTCTCAAATTCCTTCAAACTATAATTAAGACAAGTATTTAATTAAACATATTATATATATATATATATATATATATATATATATATATATATATATATATATATATATATATATATATATATATATATATATATATATACTTTTAATGAGTCTTTATCAAAGGCAAATACAGAGCATAGACAAGAAAAACAAGTAAAATACAGAAACTGTGTTTACAAAACTTTACATACCTGTTTCTACAGGAATTAAACCTTGAAATTTATTGTTACAACTAGTTTCTAACAACTTGTTGCGGATGCTGTAAGATGTATTGACTTAGAAATCGATGAGCCAAAGCGACACTTATTGCAATTGCTCACAACCACAACTGGAGTTCCGAAACCAGGAAAAAAAGGAATCTTACTGGAACGACGCCTTCGAACATTGAAACCAAGTGGTTTAAACCAAGAAGACTAGAAAAAGACAGCCATGCACAAATGTAATTATTTTTTCCAGCTGACACATTTTCTTTTCAATAATTCTTTAAATTTGCTTAATAACCTCTAACTACTAATATAAAATATCCTGGATATAATTTGCGCGTACATAAATTTACATACAAAAACATGTGTCGCTTTGGCTCATCGATTTCTAAGTCAACACATTTTACAGCATCCGCAACAAGTTGTTAGAAACTAGTTGTAACAATAAATTTCAAGGTTCAATTCCTGTAGAAACAGGTATGTAAAGTTTTGTAAACACGGTTTCTGTATTTTACTTGTTTGTCTTGTCTATGTTCTGTATTTGCCTTTGATAAAGACTCATTAAGAGTCGAAAGCGCTTAGGCTAGAGTGATTCTAGTTTTGCAATGTTGCGTGTCTTATTTTTGCATTTATCTTAACCAATCCCTGACAAACGTGATCCCTTGCTGGATCCAGTGCATTTGAAATGACTGTTATATATATATATATATATATATATATATATATATATATATATATATATATATATATATATATATATATATATATATATATATATATATATGCATAGTCCCAAACAATAAATCAATGCAGATAGTTGATGATAGAGTCTGTAATTCCTTGTAAACGAATTTTGCGGATATCATTCACTAAGTGTGCGACGAGGAAGCTTATGTCCGAAACCGTGTTTACGTTGTGGTGTTGGAGTTAGAGGAAAAACACAGTTGTATGTACAATGTGGCCTTAAAAGATATCGAAAGCTTAAGAGGTATTATGATAATAGAGATAACGACATTGACTCTGTCAGTGATAAAATTATAGTACCATAGAAGACTATATTGTTAGATTTTCAAGTAACAATCTAGACAAATAATGATCTAAACAAATATATATATATTATATATATATATATATATATATATATATATATATATATATATGTATATATATATATGTATATATATATATATATATATATATATATATATATATATATATATATATATGTATGTGTGTGTGTGTGTGTGTGTGTGTGTGTGTGTGTGTGTGTGTGTGCCTGCGATTCGATATGTTGCAAGAATTGTATATAAATCTACTTTTTCTTAGAAATATAGACAGAAAATTCGGTTTGAATATACACATTAAAAAATTAAAACTACTTATTTATTAATATGTAATGTTTTTTCACGTATTGCCAATTAAATATTCTCATTTACCCAATCAAGGTAGGTAACTCCACCGTAGATGTGTAAGAAATCAATAGAGTTACTCCCCTTAACTTCAGAGATTGCGTCATGTTTTAAAATCGCTATACTTTTTTTTTTTTTTTAGCAATAACTAATTTTTCAAATTTGACCTGTTAAGTTCAACTGAATTCAACCTGTATTACTTTTTTGCAATCTCAAAATACTGTATGTTTCAAAGGTAACTATATGTGTTTCAAAGGAGACTGTATTATATTCTTGCTATTAAAGGTAAGTATAGAATAAATCTAAAACACATATCATATAAGAAGGTTCCGTGTGTATTTTTAACACGTCTCATTCTGGTACTAACGATCAGAGGTTCGAATCTAGTAACAGACATATTGTGGACGGTTGCGTAATAGCGGTATTTCTGTATAAAGTGGGGGAGCCAGCCCGAAAGCGTTTCATGTACACCTTCCATCACGTTCAGACCAACGTGGTGAGTGCATTTTGCATTCCCAGGGGACTTAGGCGGGGTGTGTGTGCATGAAATGTTAACACCTGAATATTCTAACACAAAAAAATTCGCCGGTGAAAATAATTTGTGGCACCTTTTAAAAAGCAGTAGCGTGGATGCATTAAGCTCTAAATCACACTAAAGGGTATCCCCACAGGATATTCAAAATGAATGTCTGTCACGTTTTAGAATTAAACCAGATTCCTAAATGTGTATGTTAGACTCAGGATATAATTTCTCGCTGTCAAAATGTATGGTGTCCCACCAGGTAATTGACATAGCCATAAAACTAGAGACGCGCGCGTGTTTTTTTTTTTGTTGCCAAAGGCACTTACGTAACATTGTTCACAAGTAAGTGACTATTATTTGGTTGTAACAAGATTGCATCAAAGAAGGTCGTAACCATCCTTGACAAACGGTTGGTAGGGGCGGTGTCTGATCATTATGAACCGACGTCCAATCGGATTTGAGCAATGCAAACCAAACAGTAGAATCTCAAGTTTAAATATATTATCTTGAGTACCAAAATTAATTACAACTATTTTGCGGAACGTAAGGCAAGTAGACTACTCCGACACCATTCGTTATTGGCGGAAATCTTTTTCTGGGAATAACCAGGAGATTAGAAACAGTTGGTCCGAGTCTCTGGGAGGCAAAAGAGAAGGAAGAACGGAGGGAGAAGTTTAAAGGGAGAACGGATGGAGACAAAGGAAGCGAGAAGGAAGAAACATACAGATGAGTAGGAACTCAGGATAGGAGGTCCAACAACACCTTCGAGTAAAATTGATTTGTCGCTGAGTATAACAGCTATAGCTCTGTAATTAGCGATAGTGATAGCACCTGCTGCTTTAGTCGGAAGAGTCACACAAGGTCAGAAGTGTATATCAACAACACTCTATCTGGCTAAATCAAGATGTTCAAACGAAAAGTAATACATAGGATATAGTTTTTCAAAATCTAATTGTGATATTTGCAACCCGGTATGTACATTTAGATCACGTCCTCTAACTGTCAGCAAACGATATGCACGTACTATTTGGTTTTGTCCGTAATTAAGTAAAATATCCTCGGATGGTCCTTATTGGCTGTTTATTCTTAACGAGACATCAGAAATTTCCATCTGATAAAATATCATATGACTGTGTGTTTGTGAATTTAATCGTGTTTTATCCTGTAGCGCAACAAATATATGTCTTGGCGAAGACACTCTCTATTGTGATACCATATGTTATGCAAATATATTGTTAATAGTGCTCTCCATAATATCTGTCGTTGTTGTTAGCCATGATAGCAATGATAAACCACCTGATCCATAAATGACAATAATTTATTATCGGCAGTGATCGCTGAAGTCATTACTGGCATCCACAATGAGAGTTTTGTTATATGTACTCGACCAACATCAGCAACGCCAACACCTCACCAGATTGAATAATTATCGTCATTATTTCTTACAAGGACTACTGAATGTTTAGCTCCAAAGATAACCTTTCGTATATTTCTGCAAAATCCGAATATATGAGACAGTGAAATTGCACATGAAAATAATCTGCACGTTACTTCC
Source organism: Unio pictorum (assembly GCA_030141615.1). NCBI lineage: Eukaryota > Metazoa > Mollusca > Bivalvia > Unionida > Unionidae > Unio > Unio pictorum. The sequence continues at coordinate 3,088,625 of JARLTB010000121.1, read as the reverse complement.
AACATTGATAAGCGTGTTGCAAATCCTAATTTGTAAGTAGCACTAACATCTTTTATAACATCAAAAGCAGCAGCTGGTCTAGGCACATGTTCAAAACCATCCGATTGATCAGCAACCCCATTTGCTACTGGTGTCTGTAATTTGATATAATGAATATGATCAGCATTATCAGTAATATCCTTAGCAAATATCATTGATGGACCGGCTGATCTTGTATACTCATCAGAATGTCTCGCTAAATTCAAAATTATTGTGGCAACGTAAACATCTTTATTTATAGATTCAATATCTCTTCCATCAATCATATATGTAGCGCTATTAAATAATGCCATAATACCGCTATTAACAAAACCAACTCGCGCATTCTCTTCATATGCTGTATTATCCGTCTTTACAAGTTCTCCTTCTGCTTCAATAAATGCTTGAGCAGGTAGGAAATATCTACTAGTATCCTGAACTTGAAGTTCAATTCTCCCTCGTTGATTTTGGTTGTATTGCATTGTAAGAATGAAATTGATAATCACGTACGAATGAACCAGTGAGTCTGTCTATATCAAATGCTGGGTCAGGTGAATATTTGAACATTTTATTATATGTTTCTCGATCTCAATCGCGATCTCGCTGACCTTGTCAAACCACTTCCAGCTATTAAATTTGCAGTAATATTTCTTCGTTTTTGACTAGATCTTTGATTTTACAAGGCTGCTAATTCTTGATTTGGTTTATTATTTTACTGACATTCGCGGGCATAATTTCCGTAGATGCCAGTTTCATTGGCTGTTGTTTTCGTCGTATTAATCGTATTAGTCTTTCTTTGGCTGCAAAAAACGACTTACTGGCAATATTACCAACAGCACCATGAGCTTTTTTACCGATAACATTAATAGCTTTCATCGATAATTGTTTTTGTAAATCTACAAGTTTTGAAAATAATACACGGATTATTATACTCGGGATTGTTGCATCCTTGACAACACATTTTGTAGTTCATATATTTTCACGTTTTAGGCAACGTTTTCGCGTAATTTAGTAGCTGTTTGAATTCATTTCCTTGTTGTGTTTTCCTAACCATTACGAAGTATGCATGAGCGGAATTTCATTTCCCTTTCCAGGAGGTTAAATAAGAGCAAGGCGGCTCTCTACAGGTTTGTATTTTGCAATTCGCTACGTTTATAAAGAAAAAAGAATTTCCCGTGTTCACCGGTTAACCGGATGTTGTAAAAGGACCTTGTATATAATGTGTATTGTTGAAAGAATGTTTATTTACCTGTACTTGGTGTATGATTGATTAGTGTAGGATGGGTTATAGAGTATTCAGCTTGGCCTTACTTCAGATGTGCACCTATCAAAATATTGCTAGCTCTTCTTGGTCACTTTCATGTTTTGGACTTTAGAAGTAAATTGTGAAAGTAAAGAGCCGATACAATCTTTTAAAATACATTTTCCTGTATATGGTAATTTATTCATTACACGTTCAGAAACTGGCATTCATTTCCCAAATTAAAAAAGAGTATTTTATTTTAATTCGTGCTGATATCTTTTAGCACATGGGAACATTCATTTTGGCTAGCTCTATGCTTAGATCATGATCAATTCGCACATGTATAATAGTTCAAGAAATTGCAGCCATAGTAACTTAATATACACTCCATCGTGCATATTGTCAATTTCCCCAACTGTCACACTTTCAGAATTTAATAATATAATGTACGATATGTAATGTACAATATTTCGAACTAGTGAGTTCGGTCGCCCTATGGCACAAGTGCGAAATGCTTTTGATGGGAAGACAGTGCGCAAAAGATACCTGTTTATAAATGCGTCACTGTATGTAAAGATTTTTACATTACGGAACCTCCTGTAAGTGAGCGGGTCTACTTTGAGACCTTGCACATCTTCAGCTGTAGAGGTATGTGAGTTAATAATTTCTTATAAGCTATAACTATTGTACTACCACGACTACTTTTGCATAGTTTCTATATTTATTCGGTCTACGTGGTATAATGCAAACATGTTCTGTTCTTGTTTGTGGCTTAACAAGAAAGCTATAATAGCAATACGAAATTACATTTTTAAGAAACGTTTGGTACTGTAGGATTCTAACTGGGCACGGTTCAGTTCTCTTCTGATATTGAGTATTGTTTTGTAATTATTGTGCCGATAATGTAATCTGTATAGCTTATCAATTGTAACGTCATTACGTTTTACCATATATGCAAGTGTCATGCATAATAATAATAATAATAATAATAATAATAATAATAATAATAATAATAATAATAAAATACTACTACTAATAATAATAATAATAAAACTAATAATAATAATATATGCAAGTGTCATGCATAATAATAATAATAATAATAATAATAATAATATTAATAAAATACTACTACTACTACTACTAATAATAATAAAACTAATAATAATAATAATAATAATAATAATAATAATAATAATAATAATAATGAGGACATTGTATAGCGCCGAATCTTTAGAAGCTCTAAGCTCTTTACAACATCTATAATTATATGATTACAGAAAAACAAAACACAAAATCCATGAAATTAAAAACAATACTTAAAATTTTTAAGCATTTAAACTGTATTAGATCTTTAAAGTTGTTCTTGCAGTCAAAATAAGTGAGTTGTAAGAGCACGTTTGAATGGGATCACCGTGTCCTTATGTATACGTTGAGTGGGAAATTTTTTTCCACTTTGCTGGGCCCTGGTATGCACATGAACGTTGTCAGTATTACTTCGTTTTTGTGAATAATGAGTATTCGATTGTCAGAAGAAGGGCGTTCGTATCCTAGGTTTCATAATGACTCTCTGAATTTAATGTTGGTGTTTCTGATATTTATTGTTTGAGTTAAAGGATGTGAATGAGAAGGGCTTTGTGTTGTGATCAGAATAGCCTCAGTTTTATCATCATTAATCTGCAGCTTGTTACATGCCATCCCTGATTCCAGATATACAAAATTCATCTTACTACACCTTGGATGCTAGCATCAACTTCACTTGGGTGGCTAAATAAATGTATGGTGTACTCCATTTGTGGTCAAAAAGTATGTCCTATTGACCAAGCAGGACTTGAATCACACGAAGGCTGTATGATAAATGCCAAATGCATGCTGCAGACAGTGAAGTAATATATCATGGTCTATTGTGTCAAATGCTGCAGACACATCAAGGAGGGTGAGGACTGTAATATTTCCGCTTTCCAAAGGAGAGATAATGGTATTAACTACGTTTAGAAGAGTACTTTCAGTACTGTAACAAGAGCGATATTTAAACTGTACATTTCTAAAAAGACTATTTGAAATCAGATAAGGCGTAAGTTGTGTTATAGCAACATTTTCTAAGATTTGTTTTATATAAATGGGAGATTATTAACTGGGCGGTAGTTCGTTAAATGTTTTAGTCGAGTGTTGGTTTCTTTAGCAGAGGCTTTACATTGGTAGCTTGAAAAATGATGGGAATTGTCCGAATACAAGTGAGAGAGGGAAAAGTATTAATAACATCAGTTAGTGAAGGCAATACTGGATCTAAGCACTCAAGGCTTAGCAGTGACACAAGCAGATGCGTTCTGCAAACGCTTTAAAGTTTACAAGAAAGCTGTTTCATCAACTTTAATCTAGATATTATATTGTTATTTAGAATAACATTTATGTCAAGAAAAAAAAGAAGACATCAACATTATCCGGAATTCATTAGCTTGATTTTTTGAAATTACCACCAGACAAGAGGCTCAAGTAATGCCCTTGAAAGAAAGACAAGATCAAACAAGAGGCTCGAGCAATGCCTTTGAAAGAAAAACAAGACTAGACATTAGGCTCGAGCAATGTCCTTGACAGAAAGTCGTGACCAGACAAGACACTTAAGCATAAAAACAAAACAAAAGCATAAAAACAATACCAGACAAGCGGCTCAAGCAACGCCCTCGAATACAAGATAAGACCAGACAAGAGTCGCAAGCAATGCCCTTGAAAGAAGTTGGAGAGACTAGCGTAATAAATGGTACTCAAACTTCAGGTGACATCTCTACAGAGTGTCATGCAAAATTGGCAAGGTGGGTAAATTTGAAATTCGGCATCTATGGACATGATCACAAAGTTTAATGTTGCAAATTGGCGCATTGATAAAAACCGGACTGTTGTTGTTGGTTCGTCGATTTGAAGAGCGCCATGTTAGTCATCTGAGGATTCTCGCATTCCTTAAAAATATGGATAGACAATGCCCATGGGGAAAAGCCATATGATATCACGCGTGATCTTTATCTTGACCCAGGGAGTATTGTGACAATGTAATGCGAGAAAAGTTATTTTATGAAGATTCCATTTATACTTTTATGGTTTCCTACATGTTACGACATTCTTTCTTGTTCATTTCACCTTGTTCTCTGTCAGGGATACAATCGGATAATTGATTCTTATGTACCAATTTTAGTTGATACTTGTTATCTAATGAATGCAATCCCATTTAAATATGACCAATATGTACGTACTTCTACAGTTCTCGTATGGTAACTATCCATCCCCTGACTGTGCACCATCAACAATATCAACAGTTGCAAGTATAGAGTTATGGTGCTGCTTCCTTTCATTAGCGTAAAGTAATTTGTCAACTGGTTTATTTATCTTTCGAGTACTGCAAACTCTTTGTGACCTGAATCATCGCATCATCACAGATATAGCAGCAGGGAGGGCGAACCCTACAACTTTTTTAAACAAGTTTTCAATGAAATCAGGCTTAAAACAATGAAATCAGGCAAAAAATCAATGAAATCAGGCTTAAATCAATGAAATCAGGCACAAAAAAAATCAATGAAATCAGGCAAAAAATAATAATGAAAAATCAATGAAATCAGTCAAAGAAAAAAATTAATGAAATCCTCCATTCGTCTTCAACCGAATATTTTACCAAGTCCGATACGATATCGTGTCCTCGGGTCTGCTAAATTTATTGTCACAAATCCGTGTGGTTTTTACTGAGCGTGACTAAAGAAATTTCTAAATTGATTATGATCCATATCACCGCAGCACCAAGTTTGCCAAATATTTCGTAGTGTATGAGTATCAACTCCGTTAAATACACACAGCAGATTGCAATTATCGCGAATCACTTTTGGTATTTGTGTGTACCGTTGAGTTACATATATCACATCAGTGTTTTTATGCCTGCCTCGGGAAAAAATCCTAGCAGGATTCTTTTGATTATCTAACATGATATCGTCATAGACGACTAAATTGTTAATACTTCCATCGATGTCTTCCACGGAAGGGGCTTCATCAATATCAGTAATAAATTCAATAAAATCATCGTCGATTTCAAATTCTTTTGCTTTCTCGTTAAAATCTTTTAACACTTCATAGCATCGCTGATCGTCTACACTCGGGGCTATTAAATACAATTTGTCCCATTTCATCCATCTTGTTATCAAATTAAGTAACAGTTGTGTCTTTCCGCTTCCAGATGGTCCGATTATAATCATTTTAATTGAATTCGGCAACATTTCATGGTGTTTAATAGGTTCCCGTTGTCGGGTAGCTGAATAATCAATTATATTCATGCTGTTATATACAAATTATGGATCTATATTGTGTGAAATGTAAAAAACGTACGGGCACAGATGACTTGACGACGATTACAAAAAAAAAACGATCAGCGCTTTCTGGTAAATGCGTGCAATGTAGTACAAAGAAATTTAGATTTGTTTCTAAACCCAAGGAACCTTTAAAAAAAAAACGAGGAGGTGATATCGCTGCCAAATTTGCAAAATTCCCTGGAACCCCATGGGCAAAATACCCTGGAGAAAAGCACCTTCCAGGATATAGCTACTGTGGCCCCGGAACACGATTAGATATCAGACTCAATAATCATAACCAACCCGACCCCGGTGAAGAACCAATAAACGCCATTGATAAGGCCTGTCACCTTCATGATGTTGCTTATAAAAGCAGCAATTTGCAACACAGGCATCTAGCAGATGTGAAATTAATTCATGCGTTGAATGCTCTTCCTGATAAATCCTTCAAAGAAAAATTGGCTTCATTTTTGATAAAATCGGCAATGAAAAGTAAATTGATGTTAGGTGCTGGTAATTAATAACAACATTGAATCTATTTATTATTCCCCAAGAGGATACTGGAGGGGTAAATCAGCAATCCCTAAACTCGCTAGCGCTGCAAAAGTGAAAAAAAAACACTGCGGCTCATTGGTTATCTAAACAGGCATTATGGCAAATTTACCTACCACCGCCTAAACAAATTAATGTCTCGCATTTTGATGTTACCGGACCCAATGAAGTTCATCAAGCTGATCTATTATTTTTGCCACATGACCACGGCTACAAATACGCTCTAACCGTAGTTGATATTGCAAGTCGATATAAAGAAGCAGAACCGTTAAAAACAAAATCATCACCTGAAGTGGCTTCTGCATTTGAAAGGATTTATCGAAGGGGTCCTCTGCACTGGCCAAATCTATTACAAATTGATCCCGGCAAGGAATTTCAGGGTGCAGTATTATCTACAATGCAATATCACAATGTCACTATCAGACGGGGGCATACTGCGCTACATCGTGATCAGGCAATTGTAGAACGTTTTAATAAAACCCTTGCTGAGCGGTTATTTGGATATAAATACGCAAAAGAATTTATCCAAGAAAAAAGATCCCGTGAATGGGCTAAAAGATTACCATCTGTGATTACCGCGCTAAATAACGAGATTACTAGAACAATCAACATGAAACCTATCAACGCGATTAAAAAGAAGTCAATACCCGCACAACCACAAAAAGATTTCAAAGAACCAATTCTTGGTAGTAATGTCACTGTTAGATATTTATACGAACCAGGAGAGCTTGAAGGGGGCAGAAAAAGGGCTACTGATCCTATTTGGAGTGTTACTGCACACAAGATATCTAGTGTAACACGATCTACGAGTAGACCTCCAGTCTATAAACTGGATTCAACTGCCCCTCAGCGGGGTTTTACTAGACAACAATTACAAGTGATTCCTGACGATACTCAATTGCCACCCCATGGTCTTAACTAGCACCGTTGCGTCTATTGCACTCAAGACAAGTCAACATCACATTATTTCTGACATGACCGAGATTGTTATTTTTTCTGTCTACGGTAACTTGGCGAGGATCTTTATCCGAATACTGCCAACGCATTATACAATTGCAACTTGCGCAGTGATTTTTCTGTTGTTTCTTCAAAGTGATTATTAATTCAGCATCAATATCAAGTTCTCGCTGTTTTGTTTTTGTCTTGTTGTTTGTAACCGGAGAGTTTTTTTATCAAGAATTTTAACATCAACGATGCTAGCATCATCTATTGTGGTGTCATTATCGTCACTGGCTTCGCCAACGACAATTCTTCGAAGTTGATTTATTTTTCGTACTCTGGATACTGCAAGATAGACTAAATTTGACCATTCGATGCGATTATCTACCATCCAAAGAATTGTATCCGATATAGTCAATCCTTGTGAGGAATGTATTGTTGCTGCGTATCCTAGCGTCCATGGGGATTTATTAGCACGCAATGCATCTTCAACGACATTGATATCAACCAGCACAATATCATTTAATACCAGAATTTGTTTTCACTTTTTCCTGGAATATCAACTTCAATGTTCTGTTTTCGTGTATCCGATGGCCTATAACAAAGAGGAACTGGAAGTGTTGCGAATTTTTGTTTATGCAATTCAAATAACTTCATCTGAAGTGTGTCCCTGACTATTTTTCTACTTGCAATTATCAAATCATTTGGTCTCCATATTTCCCAGAAATCATTCATTGGAGTTTCCGTAATTATTTCACGGGCTATTTCACACTGGATTTTATCCGGTTGTAATCTAATTAGTTTCTTAAATTCTTTTAATTCATTATCAAGTGATCTATGATCGGTATCAATTTCTTCATAATAGTCTAAAAAAACCTTTAGCCATTCATGTGGGGATGCACCGACAAATGGTGGTGGTTGGCCGTGATCACCGCACATGACGATTTTTGTATTTTTCAATAACAACCACTCAAGAAATATTTTTAATACATCTTCTGACACTGTGTCTATTTCATCCCAAATGATAATTTCAGGAATAAATTTCTCTCCCATGCGCTCAGGAGTCCATTTATCTCCCTTCCATCGGAAAGAAACTGTGATAGGTGCAGGCATTTACCCCTCGCTGTATCATTTCTCTTGCAAGTCTGTGTGTTGGTGTTAGCACAATCATGTTTGGATTGGAAACGCGAAATAACTCAATTGCCCGAGTTGTTTTTCCTGACCCACCACAACCGTTTAAATAAACTGTTTTATACCGGCATATTGGATCAGAAATCGGTGCTGCATTAGAAAATTCTGAACACTGATTGCTTTCTAAATAATTATTTTCAATTGTAACATCTGCTGATTGAATATAATCATGAAGCATTTCCTTCTTAATTATCCATGACCCCCAATTCTCGTTGCCAGATTCCTTAAAATCAGCCATATCGCTTTTTATATAAAATGAATCAGTGGCAACTCTAACTGCGGTGTTAGGAAATTTATTGATCATTGAAAACAGATTAATAGAAGCATAACCGAGCATAGAAGCTCTCAGATGTGTGTACTGCGGATTGTATCCATCATTGTAAGTAACAATTGTACCCAATTTGGTTCCATCGGACAGAAATGCGTCCTTACGATTGACAAATATCCCCTTATTTGTTAAATCCGCGATTACAAAATCGTATTCAGCATTGTCTATAATTAACCGTGAAGAATACCTTGTATTATCGAATTTACCACCCTGGGTAAATTTACCGATTATTCTTCGTCCAAGATCTTTTGCTTCGTTGTTTCTGATTTCAAATAACTGTTTAGACCAATTCATGATTTGTTGTTCATTAAAATCAGGAAACAGTTTTCGCTGTTCACTAATTATTTTTTCTAGATCAGGTTGTGGTAACCAGACTGATTTCTGTGCTCGATAGGATATAATTGCTTCACTGACAATTAATGATTTTAACGTCTTACAATCAAGCATATACCGTAATAACACTATTGGCATCCAGTGTTTTTCAGACATGTGTTTACCAATCCAAAGATAACTACACGGATGAAGTCCTGTAGCCAATTCAAATGATAATACACGAGCGAATCCTGTTAAATCAAAATCAGGCAGTGGTCCATTAATAGCAGCACGGGTCATTTCGTGTGTGGGGTGTCCAAATCGTTTGAAATATTTCTCGCATTCTCCATACCCGAGAAAACTTCCTGGATAACACGCAATCATATCAACTGAAATAACGGTTTCAGGGTCGTATTTTGTATTCCATAATCCTCCATGGCTGTATTCAAGACAGGACAATCTGACATCTGATAAAAACTCACTTCTTGTTGGTTTCCACGCGTTTTTCTTTCTAGCAAAATGTGCTGCAATTGATGGTAGTGTAAAACAGTTTGCTAATAATTGATCGTTGTCTTCCCCTTCCAGTGAAAACTCACTAGCTAGTTTTTTCATTTGATTATGCAGTTCTTCAGTACGGTACAATTCTCCGTTGGGTCTTACAAACTGATCAAATCTACATTCCTCGTCTGCAGCACTGTGAAATAACCACATTGACACAGGATCGTTTTTACTCAAATGGTAAATAGCATCAAATAATTTCTGCTCTGAAAAAATCTCTTCGGTTTGGGATAGATATTTTACGGTTCTATCCCGTGGGAATATTGTTACTGCAGATGACCACGCGTGTTCATTATGATCAATAATTTCAATTGGGGCTCCATTTTTATTATATTTCGATTCGTATAATACTTCACCGGTGATTGTCCTTACCGATATTGGAAATCTCAATGATTTTTCTAATTTGGTTATATCTTGAATTGTTGCCCCATGCTCTTTTACCGTTAATTCCCACTCGGTTATTTTTTTTTTCGTCTTAGATCAGTTAGATTATTTCCCCGGGACGCATTTGTGAAGTGTTCTATTATTCGTTCTGCTACACAATTGAGCCCTGTCGAATATTTCATGGGTGCTAGTTTTGCAATATCAGGTTTTTCATTGAGCGGATATATCCCGTAAACAACTGATATTACAGGGTAAGATCTTTCGTAGTATGGTTTATCAATTCCGGTCAAAATTCCTGGTTTTGAATCCTGATTCACGGTGACAGTTTTTTGTCCCTGAGAATGGGTTCAAATTTATCCCTAATAATCCATTTTCCATCATCACGGATAAGGAGTTTTATTCGAAAAAAATGCCTTTTTTCCCCAAGACGTGAGATTATCAATGCTGCTTTTTCATCATTCATGGTAGCGTCAATAACACCATCAATTCGAAATGTTGACCAACAATAAGATGCTCCATCACGCTTGAATTCATTAAAACAGTCTCTGATTTTACTAATCATGGCTTTATCAAGAATTTTATTCTTGGGTGTATTAGAAACTATATCAAGATTGAATTGAGCATCTTTCCAGGGTAATCTCTTGTTACGTTTTTTGGGTCTATCGCGATTAAATCTAGGATTAATTTTCAATAATCTCTTAAACTCCTTCATGTTTCTGTCTATTAAACGTTTTTTGGGTCTATCGCGATTAAATCTAGGATTGATTTTCAATAATCTCTTAAACTCCTTCATATTTCCGTCTATTGGACGTTTTTGGGGTTTATCGAGATTAAATCTAGGATTAATTTTCAATAATCTCTTAAACTCCTTCATGTTTCCGTCTCTTGGACGTTTGAGATTAATTTTGTTACGTTTTTTGGATATATCGCGATTAAATCTAGGATTGATTTTCAATAATCTCTTAAACTCCTTCATATTTCCGTCTATTGGACGTTTTTTGGGTTTATCGAGATTAAATCTAGGATTAATTTTCAATAATCTCTTAAACTCCTTATCAGTATTGAATTTAGCATTTTTGGAAGGCAATCTCTTTAACTCCCTCATGCTATACTAAAAACAAGTATTTAAATGAAAGATTTATGTATAATGAATCACTGCAAATGGCTTATGACTGGATCAGTAACCCCGTGTAACAAATCATGCAGAAAGGAGTTCTGTAGGTATCATATGCAGAGTTTTCGAAGTGGAAGCCTCGGTCCGTTACCCTGTATTCGATGTGGGGTTGGGGTCAGGGGAAAATCGCAGTTATGTCTGAATTGTGGTGGTAAGCGATACAGGGAGTTGAAGCGTTATTATGATAACAGAATAAAAAATGGACAATCAATCAGAAATTATGACCCTGAGAAAGTCTTTGACCCTGATAACGTCTTGGATAAAATCATAAGAACCCCCCAAGACTATATTGAAAGATTTATCATTAAACCAAACAATGAATTAGACAAATAATATAGTATAGCATACAATGAACACAGAATTCAGACCACACCCAGTGATTACAAATTATGAAGCATCCAGTGATGGTACTGTCAGACACTGTAGACTGAAGAAACCTGTTGGTGTTGTGAGTATTCGAGGGTATTTGTTGTTTAGCGCTGGAAAGAAGATATATCACAATCATCGTTTCGTATTTGAATGTTTTAATGGATTGATCAAAGATGGTTTTGTTATTGATCACAAGGATTCTAATCCAAGGAACAATTCTTTATCAAATCTGCAAGCTATCACACAAAGTGAGAATACCAAACGAGGAAAGACTGGGAAATACTCGAAAAAAGCGAAACCAGTAAAATCTTTGAATACAATAACTAACGAAGAAAAAATATTTCAATCAATATATGAAGCCGGCAAGTATTTCAATATTTGTAGAGCCTCAGTACGATTCGTTGCAGAGGGGATAACCAAAACGGCTATTTCAAAAAAGAACGGACAAAAAGTTCAATTTAGTTATGTCTAATGCGTCATATTTTTCAATTAGAGATGTGTCATTGTTATAGAATAATGAATTCTGAAAACATGAATAGCATCATAGTTGAAATTTTAAAATTGAAAAGTCATGATATTGAACTATCAGATGGGTTAAATCCTGATCAAATCAAGTCAGATTTTCAGGATATAGAATACGGAGTTAACAACAATAAATATATGCTACCAAAGAAGTATGCACTCATCAAAAGAATTCAGAATTCTATTAGAGACTCTCTTGCATTTTCCAGTGACATCAGTGTGTTTGTTCCGTTGTATACTATCGTAGAACGAATACGAAAAGAATTGGGTAACGAATACGAATTGAAGAAAGAAGTCAACTCTAAAATTAGAAACCTACGGGCGTTAATTCAATTTTGATTACCCGACCCCTTTATCATTTTTTGATTGCCCGACCATTTATCATTTTTTGATTGCCCGACCATTATCATTTTTTTTAGCCGACCCTCAAGGGGGATGTCAAAAATCTATGGACGATGTGTCAGATTGATCAAAAATAGAATGGCGAAAGTCACAGTATTATTTATTTTTATAGCAATTATGTGACTTTCGCCATCAATGATAGAAGCTGTTTTATAATGAAATAACACTTCCACGGTGGTGTTAAAATCAGTGAATAAAAAATATTTCACACACACTGAATAAAAAATATTTCACACACACTGAATACAAAAATACTTCACACACACTGAATAAAAAATATTTCACACACACTGAATAAAAAATCGATGGACCGTTAATGGATGGTTCTCTCGATATGATATGTCAGATTGATCAAAATAGAATGGCGAAAGTCACAGTATTATTTATTTTTATAGCAATTATGTGACTTTCGCCATCAATGATAGAAGCTGTTTTATAATGAAATAACACTTCCACGGTGGTGTTAAAAATCACCCGACATGTCATTGATGTCAAAAAAGTGGGAAAAGTGTGGTATTAATTGTTTTACATTTGAAAAATTGTTTGCGATTTCAAATAATGGTCAATGAAGCATTAACAACCCGATTGGCTCGTGAACGATTAGATGCAATTAAGAAATTTGTACCAATTCGTGACTCTGTAAGGAATAAACTGCAACAACGACAGAGTCTTCAGACTGATTTTGCTTTGGGGTCTGAAGAATTGTTTAAACCAGTAACCACAGCAACGTACGGTGTAGAGCGTGCTATACGGGGAGATGTTCCCGAGACGGGGAAATCTGTTATTGGTGAACTTGAAAAAATAGCAGCGAAAACTGAACAAACAAAACAAATGGAATCAAAAAGAACAGTAGATGATTTAAGCGAGAGATTTAACGAGGAAATGTTAGCAGAAATTGATAGGACTGATCCAGCAGAAATTCCTACGCTTGTTGTTACGTCTTATGAAAACAGAAAAAAATGGTTGAAACCAGAACATCACAAATTTGTTAGAAGTATAACCCACTGGGCTGATATATTTTACAAAATCAAAACTAAAACAAGTCAAATTAAGACAGATAGTGCATCATACATTGAATATATCAATGCGGTGGGTACAGTGTATAATCAATACGAAGAGTTTAAACAACAACAAAAAACGCCAAAATTGCAAAGAAAGAGACAGAAACCTGCAAAGAAAATATCTCTCTCTCCTAAAAACAACAAATACCACGTGATGATGATGATGATGTTTATTTACAAGAAACGGATTTAGAAAAACTAGATGAAGCAACTGGTTATAGCGGAAGTGGATTGCAAGATTCCAGTGAAAATCCAAGGATTTCATGTCCTGATAGTGTTATCAATGATATATCACGATTAGAAGTTCTTGTAGGAGGGTTCCGAGCTGGAAATAACTCTCCAGAAATAATTAATGAAGCAGCTGATATCTGTAGACGGTTATTTCAAGGCGGTATCATGCATATCAGCACATATCGAGATTTCATTGACGAGTTAGCAAATGGGTATCATAGTGACTGAATTGAAAAATTTGATGACGAAGTCGAAAATCCTTTGGATTTTTGCGATTAGATAAATAACAATTGAAAACACTAGTGTTTTTATAATAATGATCATACACTACAATCATGATAAACCAACCCCCGTCTATGTAGTTAATTCACGGTTTCCAGTTTATAGAGCATACTACGGAGATGGTTTAGGTAATACCATTGCTGGGTTATTTGCGAGAATGGCCCCAAAAGTGATGCCGTTAGCTAAACAATTAGGAATGAAAGCAATTGATATTATCCGTGATAAGGGTATTAGTACTGTTGGAGATATTGCTGGAAAAGCGTTTTCTGCAGCAAAGGATAAAATAACATCATTAGTGAGACGAAAAAAGAAACCGTTACCGTCTACAGCGGAAATGCCTGCAAGTGTTAGTAAAATTATAAATAACGCAGTAGATGAAAAACTAGCGTCGATGGCTTTAACCCCCGACGCAAATATGATAGCAGGAAGTGGCTTTAAAAAACTACGTAGAAAACGCTAGAGTTTTTCACGATGAAATAGAAAATCGCGATTTAGACTTTGATAAATAGAATAAAATGTTCAAACAGTCACGTGATCCAGCGTTTGATATAGACGCCCCAGTTGGCAAGGATCATTCTGTACGCGATTATCAATATTACGCCTATCATGCAATAGACCCAAATAGTCGATCAAGAATTGAACTTCAAGTCCATGATACCAGTAAATATTTTCTACCCGCTAAAGCGTTTATCGAAGTAGAAGGAGAACTTGTAACAGCTGCTGATACTCCTGCTGTACCAGCACCGTATCCAGCTGGTACTCAAGTCGGGTTTGTCAATAATGGTATTATGGCGTTATTTGAGAGTGCTAGATATCTCATTGATGGAAAAGAAATTGAGTCGATAGATCGTGATGTTGATGTGGCTACAACAATAATAGGACTAGCAAGATATTCTGATGATTATACAAGATCAGCAGGACCTTCTATGATGTTTGCAAAAGATATTAAAAATACCGCTGGAGGAAATCAATTTGTTGTAAGATGACCAAAGAATAATGCTGGTACCGCTAATATTGATGCCGAGGATATGATTATAAGTACTAATGAGAATTTCAATCTAGGAGCTGCAACACGTATTTTAATGTTGCACGGAGCGCGTAAATTATTTTCATGCGCGATTCCACTGCATCACATATTTGGATTCTGTAGAAACGTCAGAAAAGTTATCTACGGGGCGAAGCATACAGTAGCACTCGTGCGAAAGAGTGATGATAATGACGCAAATTGGAGGATTCCAGCAGATGTTGCAAATCCCAATGCTGATGCCGGTAAAGTCAATTTAACAAAAATATCATTGTGGATGCCAGTGTTGATTCCAGCAATTACCGCAGAAGAACGATTACTATCATTTATGGACCAAGGAGGAAAGTCGTTGTTAAGTTGGCTAACCGTGAGTACAGATGTTAAACAATCAAATGTTAATAATGTGTTTACGTGGAATCTAGCATCAAAACAAGGCACTGCTGCGCCACGTCATATATTTATTGCGTTACAGGATAACACACGAGTTGGCAATCAACTCTCCAGCCATATGATATTTGATCAGTTAGGTGTTAAAGACGTCTCACTGAGAATAAACGGCCAACAGGAACCATCTGAAGATGTACAACTTAATTACACAGAAAATCATATTGCACGCGTGTATCATAGGTTGTTGTCATTTATGGCACGTGATCAAAATGTTGATACCGGTCTGCAAATATCACAATTGGATTTTAAAAATTTATACCCGATCTATTACTTTTCATTGGAACATCTTGATTTAACAAGGCAATCTGTTGTTGATATACATTTTAGAGCTAATGTAACCCGTCCTGGTGATATTGCTAATTATAGAGCCGTTGCTGTCATTCTCAGCGATAAATCAATGCTACTTGAAGGTGTTGGAGGAAAAATGAGAGTGGTAGATGCACCAGTGGAAAATCTTTGAACGATTTTTCATTGAAATTGTAAACGATTTAGAATCAATCTATTATGTATAACATGTCATATAGTAATATTAGTGTTGCGTTAACTCCTGGTCAAATCAAGAAATTGCAATCAGAGTCGGCTAAAAAATGTGGAACCACAATCACGCTGAAACCTAATCAAATGACTGGTGGTGCAAATAAATTATCACTGACAACTCGTCAAATAAAACATTTCAATGATGCACTTGTAGCAAAAAAAGGTGTTCAGATTACTCTTTCTGCGGCTGCTATCAAAAATATGATGAAAACAGGCGGTATATTTCCATTGTTAGCTGCAATACCAGCATTGATTGCAGCAGCAGCCCCAGCGGTGGCTAAAGCGGCAGCGTTAGGAGCCGTTGGTACTGCAGCAGGATTGGCACTAAAGAAAGCAACTGGGCAGGGTTATAAAAAAAGGGGAAAGGGTCTAAGACTACCAGGAACCCCGTATTCATGGTACAGCGGGAGATCCGTTCACGGATCAGGCCTAAGACTAGGAACGGTTTATTAACCCAGAAATCTATGTCCAATTTTGATTTAATGGATGCTGCTAAAAAACTAGCGATTAAAAATTTCAGAGGTGTCTTTATGAAAGATCAATTACCCCATCAACCAAACAACACTGAAACCGGAATCATTAATTTAGATAACAGCACCGGACCCGGAACTCACTGGGTTGCATACGCTATTGATCCACGTGGGATTGTCTATTTTGATTCATATGGATTAGCCCCGCCAAAAGAGTTTATGCGTTATATAAACCGCTTAAGGACTTTTCCAATGAAGACTTGGTATTCTACGCTACCAACACAACAAATGAATGATCCACCAATATGTGGCAATGAAGTATTAAATGTTCTCGATGCTATTTCTAACTCCTTGGATAACCCAAGGGGAAAACCACCACATGTTGTCGTAAATGAATACACTAGTAATCGCTTTTTAGAGAGAGATGTATAAAATATCATGATTGATATTTGGGGGAGATCTTTGAAACCCAAACCCGATGGCACTGCAACGGGTGATATAAAAAAATAATTGAAGATGAAATCGCTGAGACGTTGAATCTAACAAGTGTTGACCCCGGGAAAATAGTTGTATTTCAAGATCGTCAGGGAAAATTGAAAACTAGTAATGTCTCTCTGGATGATATTTTGATTAAACAACGAAACGCAATCGATTATACTATTGCGTTATTTTCCGATCAGGGTAAACTCAAACCTGGTGTACTTATTTCAACGATTACAGACAGATTTAAAACTCTCAACGATGAATTAAAAAATTCTGTGTTGGAACTAACAACACTTCAATCTAAAAGTGAAGAACACGGAAAACAATTAGCATCATTTCGTAGAAATATCATTGATAAATTTATTGGAACCCCGTTAGATAAAATTGAAATAAAACTCCCTGATATTAAAAAATCCATCGATGAGACGAAAAACTTCATCGAAGCCATCAAAAATGATTTTTCGAGGATGATAACAATCATTGAAAAAACAAAAATTCCTCATGAGAAAACCAACAACGTAGTATACACAATACAACACGGATCATTTGCGTGGACACCAACAAACAACAAATTAGATATCACTGCAACCGTCAAGGGTATTTATCGATTAACACTAGTGACACCATTGACTCAATTTAATATTTCATCGTCCAGTTCATCTGGGGTCAATAATACGATTTCAACGATCATCGACAAGAATACAACTGAAAAGTTCACGATAACATCTACTGATAAAAATTTGGTTAGGGTCTCAACAACATGGTATGTGGAATTCGTAGCGGATTTAAGTTGAAAATTGCAAAGCAATTTCACTAACGGTTTCAATTGAAATCGTAATTGAAAACGCTAGCGTTTTTAAAATAAAAATGATTTCATCATCGCAATATCGTTATGATCAGGTCAGAGAATTTTCAATGAAACTCAAAACACTCGCCGAGGAGTATCAAATAAAAATAAAAAATACCGCCGAAGAATCACTGTAATTGATGTTACTATGTACTCAGTGTCAGGCGTTCTCGCTGGCGCCGGAATAATACTTGCATCGGTTACAATGATTGCCCCGGTCGTAGTTCCAATTTGCATTTCTGCGGTGGCTTCAATCGCGGGTATATCAACCGGGATCACAAAAAAAATATCATCATGCAGCCAACGGAAACTACAAGACTATGTGATTAAATTTCATGTTGTATCAACCGCATACTCGCAATTATCCTCATTGATATCGTCATCTCTCGATGATACAATTATATCAGAGAGTGAGTTTTCAGCGATGGTCAGTATTTATGATTCCGCGATATCAAAATTAGAAATACAACAACATGAGTATAATAACAATTACAACACCGATGGAATTGGAGAACACAAACCCGAAAACCAGAATGATCTAAATAACCTCAACGATATCAGATAGTGAGTTCTCAGTGATGGTACGTGTCTATGATTCCGCAATATCAAAATTAGAAATACATCATGAGTATAATAACAATGACAACACAGATGGAATTACTTCAACAAATAGTGGAGAACAAGAACCCAGTACAAACAAGCATGATCTCAATAACCTCAACGAATCCAGAATTCAGTGTGAATTTCCCTATCCTAGTCCCCGTGAAAGAGATAGCGCTAGCAAAATTACGAGTATACCACAGTTGGCCAAATATTAGGTCAAAATCATTTGGTGGTCAACAACCGAATAATTCACTGGTTTTCTCGTATAAGAATAAACCAGACGGTACCCCAGACTGGAACGTTGTTTCCATACCAACCGGATCATACCAAATTGAACAAATCAATAATGAATTGCAACGTAGAATAAAATCGATTACTGGAAAAGAATCAAAAATAGCTATAACAGTTCATGAGCCAACGCTATCATCTGCCATTGAAATAAACTCGCCTGGTTATGTCGTAGATATCTATCAGAGTTCTATAAGAACCGTACTAGGATGGCCTGAATTACCACCTCAACGAGAACCCGTTAATTTACCACCTGAACCACAAAAAACTGATTATATCACCGACAGGGGAAAATCTGATAATCCAATAAAAAGTTATAAAGAATACAAGGAATTAATAGTTTTCACTGGAGTGAAAAAATTCAACAACCCAATATATTACACAACTCAAGAAGAGAAAATCACTGAAAACTTCACAGCGATGAATAATGATTTTTCATTGTTGTTAATATCTCTTAAATTCGGCTCTCTCACCCGAGATGAATTTATCAGCGTCGTAGAAACATGTAACAAAATCATCAATGACATGGAAACATTTCATTTGCAAATCATTCAAGTGGTATTAGGTGACAGTAATCCTATAACGAGAACAGAGTTTGCATCAAAATTTAAAATCCGCGTTGAAGATATTCCAGCATTCAAACTACCAGGATATAACGTACCAGAACTACAAAAATCTCTCAATGATGCCATAGATGAAGGTTTCAAAAAAATTCATGACGAATGGAAAAAAATCCATGACGAATGGAAAAAAACAACATCACCGGAAATAAAAATCCTCAAACACAATAATGACCCAGACGGTGGCGGCAGGCATATTGCTCCGTTCAATGTGAATATTTCATCGGTGATTGCGCTCAATTTAGTGTGTGACGTTATCGAAGGAAGCTATCAAATAAATTTAGAACGATCAAATCAAGCTCAGCAGGGATATATTTTGTATTCATTTGCACCAACAGCTCCTCCAGGGTTTCTAATCATTGAAGATCCAACTAATCCAGTCTATATGCGATGTCATAATAATTCATTAACCAGAATTAATTTCAAACTCACTGACCAGTCCAATAATCTGATTGATCTACAAGGTGAGGTTTTACAAATAAGTCTGTTTGTGAAATCCTAAAAGGATTTTCCCCCCAGACAAGGTCTGGGACACGATATCGTATCGGACTTGATAAAATATTCGCTTGAAGACGAATGGAGGATTTCATTAATTTTTTTCTTTGAATGATTTCATTGATTTTTCATTATTATTTTTTGCCTGATTTCATTGATTTTTTGCCTGATTTCATTTTTTTAAGCCCTAATCCATTGAAAACTTGTTTAAAAATGTTGTAGGGTTCGCCCTCCCTGCTGCTGATATACTGGGTCCCACTCTGACATCGTAAGATATGTAACGGGTCCCACTCTGACATCGTAAGATATGTAACGGGTCCCACTCTGACATCGTAAGATATGTAACGGGTCCCACTCTGACATCATAAGATATGTAACGGGTCCCACTGTGACATCGTAAGATATGTAACGGGTCCCACTCTGACATCATATGAAATGTAACGGGTCTCACTCTGACATCGTAAGATATGTAACGGGTCCCACTCTGACAGCGTAAGATATGTAACGGGTCCCACTCTGACATCGTAAGATATGTAACGGGTCCCACTCTGACATCATAAGATATGTAACGGGTCCCACTCTGACATCGTAAGATATGTAACGGGTCCCACTCTGACATCGTAAGATATGTAACGGGTCCCACTCTGACATCGTAAGATATGTAACGGGAGTAGTTAATGGGGGCACTATAGCCTCAATGGAAAATCCAGTCAAAAAGGGCTTGGGGCACTATAGCCTCAAGATTTATAGCCTCAAGGCAAAATCCAGTCAAAAACAGCTTGGGGCACTATAGCGTCAAAACAGCTTGGGGCACTATAGCCTCAATGGAAATTGAACAGGGTGGGCCTGTATAGCGTCAAGGGAAATAGAACAGGGTGGGCCTGTATAGCGTCAAGGGAAATGGAACAGGGTGGACCTGTACAGCGTCAATGCAAATGGAACAGGGTGGGTCTATATAGGGACAAGGGAAAAAAGGGTGGCAATGAAAGCTACAATCTTTTCGAGACCTATGAGTGGCCCTGAAAAGGGCCGTTATGTGTAATGTTAACAGTATTTTGTTAACATAGAGGACATCTCAGAGATCTTCTTCTCTTCCTTAAACTTCTTCTCACTGTGGGTCCATAGAAGAGAACTCTCTTTAAGCAACCTTGCCTTTCGACATAGACCCTTCTCTTCCAAAAGGCTGTCTCCGTCATATGAATGACACTCCATGATGATCTGACATACATGGGTATGTCAGTCCTAAACAGCATGGTAGACACAAGGGTAGAAGATTCAACATTAGTCCACATCTTGTGATGAGAAACAGGTGAAGCGAATGCCGTGTACTGCGGTTATTTATAGGGGAAGAGCGGATCGAAACGGATTGAGTGTATCCACCAATCCAAATGTGCGTTACAAAAGTCAGGTACAGTCATCCAATCGGAAGAGAGTGGTCTGTGACGTCACCTTTTCTATATAGAGGTACAAGCGCCTGTGCGCAGTCAATCGATGAGACAGAGTTGTCAATCATGACGGACACTAAGAAGACGATGAATTGGGGTGAGACAGGAGTAGAGACAACAAGTCATGGGCCAGCAGTGACTACTAAAGTCATGACAAATCTACATCCAGAAGAAGTTGATTTTAACTGGGATATTGTGAATTTTTTAACATCGCAAAAATTTATTCCGGAACCTTCGTTGCCTTCTGCTTCTTCTTATGGACACGTCGATGATTTTAAGCAGAGACAAAAAGAAGAATTGGAGCGATTTTTACAACAACAGAAAGTAGAAGAACAAGCTTTTCTTATTCAACAGCAGGAAGAAGAAGCAAGAAGGAAACACCAGGAAGAAACAGTAGCAGCAGCAACAGAGAAGAAAGAAGACCAAGGACAGAAAGAAAATAGTGAAAATCAAACGGTCACGACGGTACTTTTAGATATTTTAGCAGAGTTAAGGAGTCTGAAACAAATGTATCAGACTTCTTTATCACGACCGAAGAGAAAAAGACCTTCTCGAGCGAAAGAACCCAATCTCTCTGTGACTACGTCTACCTTACCACCATTAGTGATTTCTACCAAATCATTGACAGGAACCAACAGTCCCGAAGTAGGCCTTGGCCATGGCAAAGGCTTAAGACATCTCAAGAGGATTTCGTCCCGTTTCTGAATTTGTTTTGTTTTAAACACACAAAACACCAACGGTCCTTTTCAGGGCCACTCCAATTATTTCGAAAAGAAATACTATGTCAATTGCCTATTTCAACGAAAACTCAAAAGTCCTTTTATATATTTTTAAAAACCCATAATGTACGTGTGAGTGAATGAATGTGTGAGTGTAGGTAATTATTCTATCAAATCAAAACCAAGAGACACTTACGTTTTTTCTCTCTGGTTTATTCTAGTACAAACGTTACAATTCAATATCATAACATAACATAACACAATACCACTTTAAAAAGTTCATAGGTTTCTACTGTTTCACTCTTTCTGTTTTTTCATTTTCTTTACTCTCACAGGTTTTTCTTCTTCCTCTTCACTTTCGTTTTGTCTTCTTTTCTTGTCTTTGTGAACGTGTCGGGGTTCTTCCTTGGGGGAGGGTACCTCTTCCTCCTCCTGTTCAGAATTCCTTTCCTCCTCCTCCTGCTCCTGTTGTTTCTTAGGGCAGTTTGGAGACCAATGTCCTTTCTCTTTACAATAATAACAGGTATCTTGACTTTTGTCTCTATTGGTACCTTTTGGTACGGAAGAATGGAAAAGAGCCTGGAAAACTATTCGACAATCGGACCGAGCCAAACAACGAAGTGAAGCAGAACTCCTGTTACAGCAAGCGGGGATATCCAGAGACAGCCCTTGCGGTATTCCAGAAATGCAACAATTGCAAGACGTCTTAGCTCCACATTACACTTTGAAAGTACACCCTCAAGAAGTGCGTGGTCCACTTTTGTTTCGAGGTCACGATTTCAAAGACGGAAAATACATTCACGTCTATCATCACGATGGTCATTTTGACACCATTACCAGTATCACTGGATTTCTGAAATACAGTTACTACTGTGAAAAATGTGACTATGGTTATAACAATCGAGAACAACACAAACATTGTGGATCAAAATGTGAGGGATGTTTGGCCTCTCAACCTTGTCTGGACAAAGGACAAGTACGAGTGCATTGCCCTGTGTGTCAGCGCACTTTTGTCAATCCTACCTGTTACCAACAACATTTGAAGATGCAAAGTTCACAGCAGAAAAGTACTTGTCAGCTTCTGAGATTGTGCCCTACTTGTGGACAAGTCATACGTACCAATAGTGCCAAGTTTCACGTTTGTCGAGGGAAGAAACGATGTCACATTTGTCACCAAATCGTGGATTTGGATCACGAATGCTTCATTCAAAAATATCAACCCCAACCAGAAGGTACCCAGAAAAAGGAAATTTTATCTTTTTTGATTTCGAATGAATGCAAGAGACCGGTATTCACATTCCCAATTTCTGCGTGGCTCATCGAGCGTGCGAGCAGTGTATCCAAGAGCCCATCTTTAGTCATTGCCCTCACTGTAGCAAGATTCCTGGAGGACGTGAAAAAATATTTCGAGGGCCAAACACGCTAGCCGATTTTGCCCAATGGATCCTAAACCCCATTGACGAGACGTGGAGTCCAGAAGACATCGAACGTTACGGAGAGTGTCATCGCCATGCCACGGTCATGGCTCACAATTTCTCGGGATACGATGGGCAATTTCTGCTCAAATACTATACGGAACAAAGTACCGAACGTCCTCATGTGACTTTGAACGGAGCCAAAATCATTTCTATGCAAGTAGGACAAGTCCAGTTTAAAGATTCAATGTGTTACTTGGCCATGCCTTTGAGTCGCATGCCTAAAACGTTTGGTATGCCAGAAATGGCTAAAGGTTATTTTCCACACTTTTTTAATACCCAAGCCAATCAACATGCTGTTCTACCCCATTTGCCTGAGGTTGACGACTACGACCCCTACAACATGCGCACCGAACAACGAGAAGCTTTCCATGCTTGGTACCAGACTCACGCCTCGGACCCCTTTGACTTTCAAGAAGAAATGTTAAAGTACTGTCGATCTGACGTGGACATTTTACGACGCTGTTGTGGAAAATTTCGAGAATTGTTCATGGAATACGGTGGGATCGATCCTTTGAAAGAAGCTTGTACCATTGCCAAAGCATGTTCCTTAGTGTACCGAAAACGCTTCATGCCCGAAAATACTCTAGCGGTCATCAGTCCTCAAACGACAAATTTTGTCAAACGTCAATACTCGGTCAAAGCCCTACGCTGGCTCCATTACTTGTGCGACAAGGAAGACAAATGGATCCAACACGCTCGCAACGGAGGAGGCGAAAAGACCATCGGAACGTATTCGGTAGATGGATGGGACTTAGAAAACCCTCAGATCGTGTACGAGTTTAACGGATGCTTATTTCACGGATGTCCACTATGCTACCCTCAGCGTAACACCAAAAATCAGTTTTTACAACGGACCATGGAAGACTTGTACCAGACTACGTGTCAGCGACGTTTGAAGTTAGAACAGCAAGGATACCAGGTGGTGGAAATGTGGGAACACGAGTACGATCAGCGTTTGAACACCGATCCCGAGTTTAAACGCATCGTAGAAAGATACAAGTTGGTGGACCCATTGAACCCACGGGATAGTTTGTACGGAGGACGGACGAATGCCACCTGTTTGCTGTACCAGGCGGACGAAGAGAAAGGAGAAGAAATCAAATACTTGGACGTGTGTTCGCTGTATCCTTACGTCTGCAAATATTGTCACTTTCCCGTAGGGCATCCAGAATTGATGACAGAACACATTGACTTGGACCACATTCGACAGTACGAAGGATTGATCAAGTGTAAAGTCTTACCACCCACAGACTTGTACCATCCCGTTTTACCTCACCATTGCCAAGAAAAACTGATGTTTCCTTTGTGTCGCACATGTGCCGAAACGTGCAACCAAGACCAACCTTGTCAGCACACTCAGGAAGAACGTGCCTTGACAGGAACGTGGGTGAGCGTGGAATTGTTTAAAGCTCTGGACCTGGGATACCGTCTGTTAGAAGTGTACGAAATTTACCACTTTCCCAAGACACAACAATACCGCAAGGGCGACGAGACACAGAAAGGTATTTTTGCAGACTACGTGGATGCCTTTTTAAAACTAAAACAAGAAGCTAGTGGTTATCCTTCCTGGTGTCACACTCCCGAAGACCAAAAGAAATTCAAAGAAAAATATTGGGAGCAGGAAGGTATCACTTTAGACCACATCGAGAAAAACGAAGGAAGGCGATCGTTTGCCAAAGTGATGCTCAATTACTTTGTAGAAGCCGACACATTTGGAAATGTCATCATTGCGGCTTACGTGACAGCCCACGCTCGCTTAAAATTGTACGAAGTGTTAGAACTGTTAGGAGATCGTGTGTTGTATTTTGACACAGACAGTTGCATTTACATTCACCGACCGAACCAGTGTAACCCTGTCATCGAAGGAGACCGTTTAGGAGCCTGGACCGATGAACATCCCGACGACAAGATTCTAAGTTTTGCAAGTGGCGGTCCTAAAAATTACGGCTACGAATACAGAGACCCACAAAGAGAAATACACACCGAATGTAAAGTGAAAGGATTGACTCTCAATTATCGCACCAGTCGAGTGGTGAACTTTGACGTGCTACAAGAAGCCTTACAGTCGGGACAGGATGAAACGTTTAAAGTGACTACCCATGAACCACACAGGAATGTCCGTTTACCCACACACCAAATCGTTAGCCGACCTTTGGAAAAAGTCTATCAAATCGTGTACCAAAAAAGAGTACGACTTCCCAATCACTTTACTCTACCGTACGGTCACGTCGAAATTGGGCAGCATATAAAAAGGGACATCGTCCAAGACCAATAGTTTATTTGTCACTACAACGACCAAGCGAAAAGAAGATGAATCCATTTAAACAGACATCATTCAAGTTTGGGGATTGTAAAACAAATGTACCTTTCCAGAGTGTGAAAAGTACTGGATGGATAAGACCCATGCATTGCAACGGAAGTTGTCCAGAAGGAAACTGTAAGTGTCCTTGCGGTATGCACTGTAATTGCGTTACAGAGTGCGATGGTGAACCGTACGATTGCAGTGATGCCAGACGCTGTGACCTTAGCGATTCAGCAGGATATCGTGGGAACTTTGCTATGACTACTACCCCTATATCTACCCTGGAAAGTGATGCTGTGCGTGTCAAACCTGAGAGATGCGAAAGCGGTGCCACACGTTATCGTGGACTCCTAGGAATTTCACCGTACCTGCATCGAACAGAAGTGAGGAGAGTCGAATATTCGTTCCCTACGAGTTTGCCTGAATACTGTCACTTTAAAAGTCGATTCCAAACCTTCAAAGATAAATGGCCAAAATATCTGCCTGGACCAACTCCTGAAGAATTAGCCAGAGCCGGATTTTTCTACTTGGGCGAAGGGGATAAAGTCAAGTGTTTCAGTTGTGGTGTATCCATTTACGAGTGGGAACAGAAAGATTCCGCTTACTTGGAACATGCTCGATGGTCTCCGAATTGTCAATACCTGCCTTTAGTAGGACCTAGTGATTGGAAGTGACACTGCTGCTTCATGTCGTGTAACAAACCTAGCCCAGTATATAAACTCTCTCTAAAACATTATATTCAAGGATTACCACACGAATTGCAAGAGAAGATCTACAAGGACGTTTGGCAAGGTCTTGCTAAAGAAAAATCTCAATGGGTGACTGTAGAGCATTTGTGTCGTGAAATTCACAAAAGGCAAGTGACAAAAATTAACCAACGTATTAGATTTCTCTGGATCAAGGGTATTTTTTTGCTCTGTTTCCAATTTACTACGTTCACATCTGAAGATGTTTTGATCATTCTTGACCGTTACCCTGAATGGCAGTGGGACGAAATTACACGTTATATTAATCACTTTCGCTTTTGGAGCAGATTTAATTCTGTGTTTAATTCTGGGTTGAATATACACTGATAGTTTTCACCTAAAGAAGTATAAAAGAGAACAACCATGCCACAACCTTTATCACTTGTAATCCGACAGATTCCGTGGAAGGATATCAATGAGAATATTCACACGGTGAAAGATTACGAACACTTATTACAAGAACTATACCCTATGAATTGGGGTCGACGTGTAGTGTGTGTTTTAGTGACTTGCTTTCTGGGATTTCGTTTACCTGTCGATTCCTTGTGGACACTTTACGAACACTACCAAAAATAAGACAGTATGGTGGTTTCTTTAAATGTCCACGAGAGACTTATGCTGTTCAAAGCCTTACGCTTTCATCTGGATACGTCTCGACCTCTCCAAGAAAAAAAGATTCGTCAACTTTTACGTACGGAAGCAGTGTACGAAGATGTGTGTGTAGCTTGTGATTTACACCCTCATTGGACAGATGTACGTGACTGGAAAAGTTGGGATTTTGAGACTTGGACAAATGAAGCATTCCATTATGCCCAATCGTTGTGTTCCTAAAATACATCGTCGAGTGAAAAAAGTCACTTTTAAACCTGTGTTAGTGACAGTACCAGAAGAAGAAGAAGAAAAAAAATCTGTCACCGAAGACAATCCCTCTGTTCAAGACAGAACTGTCATGGACATTCCCCCACAAAGACCCTTTCGAGAGGATACGTATGTGACTGTACCCCCTGTAGAGGAGACTATAAGAACATTACACACTACCTCTAGGACACCTTCGTTACCCAAACCATGTTGTACAGTGACTTGTTTATATGCCACTTTGATCGTTTCCCTATGTATTTTATCCCTGTATTTATCCATTTGGCTTTTATGTATATTTGTCTTTCGTGTTGCATTGAAATAAACGTGTCTTGAAAAAAGTATAAAAACCTCTTGTCTTGTCTGTTTTTGTGTCAATCGTGTCATACCACTACACGACCATGGCTCACTCTGCTCTTTCTACTACTCCTTCCTCCTCCACATTCAAAGTCATTGACGAACACTTAGATCAGGCTAGTTGGAAAGCCTTGTATCTTCGTCATCCTTTTAACATGTTAATTGCTGGACCAAGCGGTTCAGGCAAAACCGAATTTGTCAAACGTTTGATCGAACATAAACATCATTTGATCGATCGTCCACCTCAACGCATTGTGTGGTGTTACAAAGAGTGGCAATCGGCATACAGCCTTTTGCAAGAAAGTCAAGGTGATTCCATTGTGTTTGTAGCAGGTATTCCTAAAGAAGACGAGGGGATCGTGTCTGACCCTAGTCAAACTCATTGGGTTATTTTTGACGACATGTTAGGAGAAGACGAAGAAGAAATTAAACTGTGGTTTACGCGTAAAGGGCATCATCGTAATGCCAGTGTCATTTACATTACACAAAATTTATTTCAACAAAGTAAAGCCCATCGTACCATTAGTCTCAATTCTCATTACGTGGTCTTGTTTAAAAGTCCTCGAGATAAATCACAAGTGCAAGTTTTAGCCAAACAGTTAGGAACACCTTGGCTGACTCATGCGTACGATGATGCCACTCAAACGCCACACGCCTATTTACTCGTGGATTTAAAACCCACCACCCCTGATTATTTACGATTTCGTACCGATTTTTTTCACGACTGGTGTCAAAACGAAGGACCTGTCGTGTACACGTCCTCGTCGTCGACATAACCATACGAATCACTAAAAAATCTATAAAAACCTTGGGTTACTTTGACCTTGTCTCATACATTGTCAACATGACGTCCCTTCAGTCTCATCTTCCCATCAAATTGATTCGTGCCTTGTACGGTATCAGTCGCGAAAAAAATCCACAAATACGTGTTCACGTCTTAGAAGCCAGTCTCAAAGAAGTCTTACGATGGTTTACGGTGACAGCACGTCAAATACTGCAAGGCATCATTCACATTCCACATCAAACCAAACGCTTTTTTGACAGAAACAAAGTAGCCTTGACGCAACTGGCTAATCCTCGCATTGACTCTCACACCAAAAAGCAAATCATATTGAAACCTGGAGGTAGTGGTTCTCTAGGAGGTGTCATCATTCGTTCCCTTTTAAAATGGGATCCCAATACTCCCAAAGTTCACCCCAAGAAGAAAACAAAAAAAGCCAAACGAACCCCTAAGAAAAAGAACAAGGGTGCCAAGACCAAAACACAGAAAAAGAAAAGTCCACAGAAAAAAGTGGTCACCCGCAAAAAAGGCACTTCGGCCAGGACACAACCTTACATTCGTCAACCACGACCTGTAAGAGAAGATCTACAAGGACGTTTGGCAGGGACTACGTTGCCAGTAGCCTCTGGTGCTGCCACTTCTCCATTGCGGGTGATGCCGGCCAAACCCAATTTGACACCCGTTTTTCCTAATTTGATGAAACATTGGAAATCTGCGTCTCCCAAAACGTCTCCTCTACCGGTGACACCGTCGTCCACATTAGCGGCAGTAGCAGCTGCTCACAAAGTACCTACCCCCAAAGTCAAAGTCCAAGAAAGATCTGGCATGTTAAAGAGTTTACTAGATTTGTCCAAACAAGAACTGTCCCGATTGAGTCCGTTGCGAACTCCTTCACGACGTGTGTTACCTGCCATGAAGTTGATACGACGGAAAGATAATCAGTGGCGACGCATTCCAGTATAAAATATGACTTGAAGACCACGACGTCAATCAGTATTTATTTTCTGTACCACTGCTGAACACTCAAGGATGCTTCCTCAAAAACGTGCACACCACCACCACCCATGTCGTTCTGCTGTCCAAAAAGGAAAAGGAAAAAGACAATCTCGTCATCCCACCAAAGGCTTAAAAACCAAACATCGACGTCCTTCCCTCCAAAGACGTAGTCTTTTAAAGAAAAAGAAGAGTCACCAAAAAGGAGGATCCTTTGGTAATTTTGTGAAAGACATTGTTACCTTTTTGACGAAGCGATAGTAAATAAAAGAGGGTGTGTACCAAGTCATTGACGTTAGTGGTATTGTGGAACGAACAAGCAAAGATGTCACCTCGCAGAAAATATTTTTCTACTCCTCACAAAGGATAGAAAAGGAAAGGACTACCTTCTCGTTTAGCCAAACATCGACACGTTCGTCGTCAAAAGACCCAAAAGAAAATATCCGTCCGTCAAAAGAAAAAGATGCTG
Source organism: Unio pictorum (assembly GCA_030141615.1). Taxonomy (NCBI): domain Eukaryota; kingdom Metazoa; phylum Mollusca; class Bivalvia; order Unionida; family Unionidae; genus Unio; species Unio pictorum. The sequence goes on along the minus strand of JARLTB010000121.1, from coordinate 3,058,775 downwards.
GTGCAACGCGGAGGATTTTTTCACTTCTTCTTAAAGGTACCATCTATAAAGGATGTCAGCCATAAATGATACCATTTATAAATTTATAATTAATGATGCCATTTATAAATCAAGTGATGGCACAACAAAAAAGATAAAAGGGTGTGTGTTCCAAGTCATGGACGTCAGTGGTATTGTGGAACGAGCAAGCAAAGATGTCACCTCGCACAAAACATTCTTCTTCATCCCACAAAGGAAAGAAAAAGAAAGGACTACCTACTCGTTTAGTCCTGTCCAAAGCCTCTCCACCCATGCGAAAACAAATCATTAAAACGGCTTCCAAAGATGTCATCGATACCGTGTGCGAATGTTGTTTGAATGTCTTGAAAGGCACGATACCTTTGTCTTAACACCAGAAAAAATGCTTAGCCAAACATCGACACGTTCTTCGTCAAATGGTCCAAAAGAAAATACCCGTCCGTCAAAAGAAAAAAATGTTGGTGCAACGCGGAGGATTTTTACCCTTTCTTCTTCCTGTGTTGGGAGGATTAGCGAAATCCGGCATCCTAGCCAGCATATTACCAGGTTTTTTTACAAGGGATGACACAAGGGATGCCCCCAGGGATGCCACAAGGGATGTCCCCAAGGTATGGATAGCAATATGTATGATCCTTCCAGAAGATAAAAGGGACTCATGGAACACCACGAACTCAGACGTAACCTTTGTAAGCCCATGGAGGGACGAAAACTGACTTTAGTTCCTTACAAACGATGGATGGAATACCATCGTTGGCAAGAACAACGTACCCCCCATTTACCATCCAATCCTGATTTGAACGAGATGTCCCAATTACAACACGAATTGCAATCCTTGATGCATCGCCACGATTTGTCCGAAACCGAAAAATCGCAAAAGTACGGTCAACTTTTGCAACGACTACAACTCTTTCATCGAAAAGCTGTGGAACAAACAGCTCTACCTACTCTGTCCGATTTGAAGGCACTAATTAATAATCCGTCGCCCTTACCCTCTACAGTGGTCAAAACAGACGTCACCCCACCATTACCCAAGGAAGAAGAACCCCATGATCTCTTTGAAACACCCACTGCTACTCCCATTCCGAGTAAGATTGCCGCTTCCTTATTAACCCCTTCTCCCACTCCCCAACGAGAAGAACTCAAAAACTTGGGTTAAAAAGATGATGGCTACTCCTGCTTCAACAGATGTGAAAAAGAAAGAAAGGAAACCAGAGGTGAGAAAAGAAAAGAAGACCAAAGCTATCTCATTACCTCCGCCACCACCACCACCACCACCAGCACCCTCGACGTCAACTCCTGTGGCACATCGGACACGTAAAACCGTTTCCAAACAACCCCCATTTCGTCCCACCCAAAGCAATATCCTCGAAGAGTGGGTTACTTATTAACCTAAACCATGGAGAAGGTCTTAGCCAGCATTTACTACGATCCAGCTCACCCTGCAGGTTACGGAGGTATTCAGAAATTGTATCGTGCTGCCAAAACTCGCTTGAAAAAGCTCCGTTTACCTGCAGTACAACGATGGTTACAAGAACAAGCGACGTACACTTTACACAAACCCATTCGACGAAAATTTCACAGAAGTCGCACTCAAGTGGAAGGCATCGATCATCAATGGCAAGCCGATTTAGCCGATGTCTCTCATTTAGCCACCTACAATCGCGGCTACAAATATTTGTTTTGTGTCATCGACGTCTTTTCTAAATTTGCCTGGGTCGTACCATTGACATCCAAATCGAGCGGAGAGTTAGTACGAGCTTTGCAACTGGTGTTGAAACAAAGTGGTCGTCACCCTCTTCGATGGCAAACCGACAAAGGCACCGAATTTCCGAACCAAGCTTTCCAACGAGAATTAAAGAAACGTGACATTCATTTTTTCACCACCGAAAATCCTGAAACCAAAGCCTGTATCGTGGAACGTTTTCAACGTACCTTGAAAGAACGCATGTGGAAATATTTTACGCATCAACACACTGTCAAGTACATCGACGTCTTACCACACTTAGTCCAAGCCTACAATCAATCTTACCATAGAAGCATTGGACGTGCCCCACAAGAGGTGACACCCGACAACGAAGTGACTGTTTTTGAGCGTCTGTTTGGTACGTCCCGAACGAGGACTGTCCCCAAGACAGGTGGAGAAGTGTTAATTCCGGGAGATTGGGTACGCATTGGTAAAACTAAACGCACTTTCGACAAAGGTTACTTACCCAATTGGACCACCGAATTGTTTCGTGTTACTGAACGAGTGCGTGGTCGTCATCCTGCCGTCTATAAATTGGAAGACATGAACGGAGAAGTATTAAAAGGAACGTTTTACTTGCCTGAGTTACAACGTGTCACCAAAAAAGAAGACGACGTGTACGACATTGAAAGCATTCTCGAACGAAGAACCCGTAAAGTAGGAAAACGTCGTGTCAAAGAAGTCAAAGTACGTTGGAAAGGATATCCTCCTAGTTTTGATTCTTGGATTGACGCTGCCCAAGTCATTGACTATAAAAAGAAGTGACCATCATGCCCTTCAATACAGCTTCAGCAACCACAGTGACTACTCCTTCACCCACGTCATCTCTGCAAGATTTCCAAAAGCAACCCTTGTGGGTGTGGTGTGGAGAACGTGTCCCTAAAACCCAAATCGTTTTTTTCTGTCAAATCTTTGTGGTATATTGTGTCATTGGTGCAGCCATTGCTAATTTGAGTTTGCAACAAGGAGACAAACAATTGTGGACCATTTTACTCAGCAGTTGCATCGGGTATCTTCTTCCCAATCCTTCCCTGAAATACTCTTACAACGGGAGCAACAGTAACACTATTGGGAGTCTTGCGTCCAACGTTAGTCATTCTCCTGACAGTCACCCTTCCAATCACAATCCTCTTTTAGACACTCCTTTAACCTCGAGTGACTCCTCGGACAAAAGAACATTGGAAATATGAACAACACTATTAACCAATTTTACTTAACGTTACCTAGTGACAGTTCCATGGAGGTGTTTCCTAACAACACTTTGTGCTGTACACAGCTAAATTACCTCAAGCTATGCATTTGGATGAAGATGCTCATTGGGAAGTGGCTTTAGTGGAAATGATACACCCGACACAAATCAAAAACATCGTCAAAAATCAAAACACTTTTACAGTAGAAGTGTTTGACGAGCAATTGCAACTAGCCTTAGACACACGAGGCATCACTGGCGAAAAGAAATCAGATGGACCCCCAATTAAAACCCTGTCCACCCATGTGATCAGCATTCCTCCAGGCTATTATTTTAGTGGTCAACATTTAGTGACTACACTTGCTACCAGGTTCAATGCTGTGTTTGGTAAAGCCATGGACAAACTACCCCCCCCCCCAAAAAAAAAAAGTGTTACCTTTGAGTACTATCCAGTGGCTCGTCGTCTCATGATCAAATTTTCAGAGGATAAAATGATAGGCATTACATTTTGTCCTGAATTGTTTGAGATTTTAGGTGGAGACACCGAGTTGCTCAAGAAGAGAAATGAAAAAACAACACTCATAGACAGAAACGAGTATGTTGCGAAATATTTTAAATTCCCTGTAGAATTGAACCAAGGTCTCAACTTGATGTTTGTGTACTCCGATGTGGTAGAGTACAACGTGGTAGGACACACCTCTGTACCGTTACTGCGTGTCATTCCTTTCAAAGTGGATTCTGTCGTCGTCGCTGACGACGAAGGTGGAAATACCTATCACGTTCACCGCGAATTTGTACATCCTCATTATTTGCCGGTCAGTAAGTCGTATTTCGACAGTGTCAACATTACTATAAAAGGAGAACTAGGACAAAATATTCCATTTACCAAAGAGAAAGTCACAGTGAAACTCCATTTTCAAAAACGATTCTTGAACAACTGAAAAAGTGATGTATCCTGTGTACCAAGGAGTCACTCGACAACGAGGACATGGTTTAGGAGATATGTTTAAATCAGCCTTTCGTTCTGTGGTCCCTGTTTTGAAACCGATGGTGACACGAGGATTGCACGCCTTAAAAGATGCCGCATTGACTCACGGCAAAGATTTTCTTCACAATGTTCTCATTGACAAACAAAACCCCAAAGAAGCTTTTTTGAGAGCAGGCAAAAATGTCTTGCTTCAAACGGGTAAAGAGATTTTGGGTCGACGAGAAAGTCCTATAAATGCCCTGAACGGTACCGAGTCTGACATTCCTGCTTCCCTGACGACACAGCAAGGACAAGGTAGAAAGCGACGACGAAGGCACCCTTTCAAAAGTCACCGTACCTCTAAAGTTAGAAAGACGAAGAAAAAAAGAACCTCTCGAGACTTAGACATTTTTGATTATTAAAAGTGAAGAAAAAAACATAAAGAAAAAATGATGCACCAAGAATCTTGTCCCTGTTCCAAGTCGGAACTAGATCTCTTTGCCATGCCACCCACGATGATGACCATGCAAGAAGCCCAATGGGTTGAATTTCATCCCGTCTCCTCTTTGACGGATTCAGCTCCCATCGAGTTTGAAATCAAAGGACAACCCGAAGATTACATCGATCTCAACAACAGTTACTTGTATTTGAAAGTGAAAGTGACCAAAACGGACGGCTCCAATCCAGTAGCCGATACCCTAGCAGCTCCTGTCAACAATTTCATGCATTCCTTGTTCAGCGAAGTGGATTTGTACATGAATAACAAACTGGTTAGCAGTAGCATGGATACTTACCCTTACCGAGCGTACCTCGAAAATCTCTTGACGTACGGAAAAGAAGCCAAGAACACTCATTTAGATGCTTGCGTGGTATGGAAACCTGACACCGCAGATAAGTTTAACGACACAGCTGCGACTGCAGATGACAATCCTCACAATGTGGGTTTTAACGAGCGTCGAAAGAAAATTCTGCAAGGACGTAGTTTAGAACTGTTCGATCGTTTGCATTTGGACATGTGGTTTCAAGAAAAGTATTTGCTGAACGGGGTGGATATTCGCTTGAGACTAAATCGTAGCAGTGCTGCTTTCCATTTGATGGCTGCTGATGACAACCACTGTAAAACCACGATCAAAGAAGCCAGGTTATACGTGCGTCGTGTGGAAGTGTTACCTAAAGTGGGAAATGATATCAGTCACACTTTGAGCAGAACGACAGCCAAGTATCCGATACGACGCGTGGAAGTCAAAACTTTCACCATTGCCACTGGACTCCGATCTAAGATCGAAGATCATCTGTTCCAAGGACAGTTACCCAAACGTTTATTCATTGGTATCGTCAACAATGAAGCCCTCAACGGTGCCTACACTCAAAATCCTTTCCAGTTTCATCACTACAATGTATCCAAAATCGAAGTCAGTCGCGATGGCAAAACTTTGTGTACCCGACCCTTCGAACCCAACTTTGCCCAGAAGAATTACTTGAGGTCGTACTTGTCGCTGTACGAAGCCACAGGACAGTTAGGAACCAACACCAGCCACGGTATTTCCTACGACGATTATGCAGGAGGTTACACGTTGTGGGCTTTTGATTTCACTCCAGACCAAGGCAGCGACGAGGGACATTTCCACCCTATAAAATCTGGACAACTGCGTGTGGAACTTCAGTTTACAGTAGGTCTTCCCCAAACGGTGAATGTCATTCTGTATGCCGAATTCGATAATACCATAGAAATCAACAGTTTGAGAGAAGTCATTCTAGACTATTAGACACTATGGAAGACCCTTGTCCTTCTTTGAATAGTGGAGAATCCATGGAATGGGAGGTTACAGAAAAAGCAGATCCCCAAGACCAAAAAGAAGAAGTAGTGATCATGCAATCCAGATGGCCAGAACAGGAACAACAATTAGTGGCTTGTTTTGCACAACACTTGGAAGATAAAATGAGAGACATGATTAAAAAAGATTGTTATGGATGTCAAATCGATCATCCCAGTCAAATTCAACACGATAAATGTATGATGATGAGTCAAGAAGAAAAATTGGACGATTATCTGAACGAAGCTTGGAGTCTCATCTCAGAAGAAGCCGTGTTACTTCAATGGTATAAAGGCTTACGTGATCATTCTTCTCCTCCATTGTTTGCTCGAGAAATTGATCGCATCGAAGCTCTCTTGGCCAAAAGTAAAGAGACGAAGCAAACCATCAGTTACTTGTCAGACCGTTTCAAGCAAAAAGTCTGGATCGAATTGATGACTTATCATCATCTGTGAAAAAAAGGAAAAAACAAGGCTACACAACAAAAAATGGATACCTGGGAACTTTATTATCTTTTGAACCGTAGTTCGTACACTGCTTCTTGGAATCCTGTCGTGTGTGCTAAAGATGAACTACCTCATCGCAAACCTCAAGAGAATCAAGCTTATGTCATCAACACAGATGATAGTCATCTTCCAGGAACTCACTGGGTAGCTGTCTACTTTCCTCAAGAGGGTTGTGTGGAATATTTTGATTCGTATGGATTACCCCCTTTCGAAGATGATATCATTGACTTTATGAGAAGAAATGCCCAGACGACACGATTCAATAATGTGAAATTACAAAGCACAGATTCTATGGTGTGTGGACAATATTGTATCTATTATCTGCATCATCGCAGTCTTGGATATTCTTTAGAACATTTAGTGACTTATTTTGATCGTCATTCGTCTTGAAACGATGACATAGTAGATCAATGGTTTTGTGACCATTATGGCTATCTGTTGTCTTTAGCTAGGAAACGTAGTGTACATCAATGGCCCAATGACTTCCAACAGTGGAAATCTCAATTTAATTCACAACGTTGTCAACCATGTCAAAGATAATGTATTAGTGATATGGAAGAAAAAAAATGTTTGTCATTTGAAATGTTTGTTAGTTGAAAAAATGTTTGTTATTTGAATAAAAATGTTGTGTTTTGAAACCAATGCGTCTGTCGTTTGTTTTACATTTGTATTCATATAAATGCTCTTTGACTTTTCTTTCTATCCCTCACATCAAACTATCCCAATGTTTCCAAAACCTAAACCGTCGAGGGGTGTTTTCCATCACGTCCCCGCCTGAACCATATAAAGCAGGGGTAGTTAAGGGAGAACACGGGGGCACCAGGCAGTGGCTGTGGACCGAGGAGGACGTCTTTTCTGGAGCGGATGGCCTGGTGACGTCACAATGGGAGTGCTGTAATGGCATGATGATATCCCGGGCTGCAAAGTTAAGGACGACTTGTGATGTTGCCCCGTCGCTTCTTCGGAAAGGAAAAACTCGACTCGTACGGTGTCGCTAGTACAGGTGGCTCGAAATGGAAGTCTCGTAACTCCCGAACTTGATTTGTGGCGGGGACGGACATGGAGGGAAACTTGGAAAGTGGCGACTACCACGTGGACTCGACATGGAAGTTTCGTAACTCCCACTAGCTTGCGGCAGAGACGGAAATGGAGAAGAAACAGTGGTAGTTGCTTGCACTGGTGCGACTTGAGAATGTGACCGGCATGGATGTAACTTGAAGCAATCATGGAGGCCGCCACCCCGACATGGATGTAGATAGAAGCAGTCATGCCGGTCGCCACCAGACCACCTCATAGTGAAAAGATTTTTTCATTGCCATAGTCAATTTGCCTGAATAATAGGGGGCTCATTTGGTTACGAGTACCCCTCTTTGAACAACTTTCCGTGGCCCTAAAAAGCTGATATGATTTATTATTGGTACCTCCGTTCAAATTCACAACTAAAAATATCTACCATTGACTACACTAATATATGTCGCTAAGACATTTTTAATATTCAAAATTTGTTAGGGACTTATGTTATGTACGCTTATGTACTTGAAATTTTGGAAATATAGGATATTAAATATCAATTCTTCAACTCTTATATTTGATAAATTGCACAGGTGGCTAACACATTATTGGATATTAAGCTGTCCTTAGTATAACTGGACTGAATTTGAAATAAGTGCGACCCTTTTGTTTCAGGTGTGGACTGCGTCTGTGGCCTTGCTGTCTCTCTCTTGTGTGCTCTTGTGTGTGTTGCTGTGTCGCTGCGCTCCTGGACCTGGACCCTTTCCTCCTTTGCCGTTGCTGTCAGCTGTGGTCGGTTGATGTCGAATTGGGGTGGGGGTGTGTATGCTCTATTCCTACCCACCCCATAGGCCTCCATTTCCCTTGATAGTTACTTTTTAGTAATTCAGTGGAACGCCTAATGAATTGATAGTGCAATTAAGCACTTTAAGGGTACTAAATGGCTACCGACATGGTAGCTATAAAAGCTATACATATGTTCCTAGTGAACGGTTATAGCTATAAAAATTCCAGCTAAGTAAGTAAGGGAGAACACGGAATGGATACGACGGAAGGAGGCAACTTCAAGATGGAGGAACAACAAAACCAAAGGCACCCAAGAAGGACACGGGGACTCGCCGGACGGAATGAGGGAACTTCGATTACACCCTGTAACACTCCATCAAAAAGCCCTTTTAAGGGCTATTTATACTTACAGAGTTTCCTTTTGGCTGAGAAACTCTATTCGACAATCTCTTTCTTCAAAAATCAGACTTGATCAATTTTGGCTGTCCACTATCAAAATTAACAACCCAATTTAACCCGACATTGACCAACCTATACATGTCACTTGACATAACCTAGTTTACAAAATTGATAGGGAACACACAAAATGTACACTCTGTACAAGACAAAAAATGGAATGTTAGGATGTTAGGAAAAAATATAACTTGAAAGATTGACTCAATTGCACAGGTGGCTTACACAATATCGGTATAGGATGTCCACTAGCAACAACTGGACTCGATTTGATAAGGCTAGGGCGTGCAAGACGAACGACATCAAGGTGCCAGTTCACAGATCCTTTTCCTCCCCCTCCGCTGCCTGACTCCAACACCAGCAAATGACTAGAAGTGGAAACCATTTTTCACTAGTCATCATTCGGTGCCATTGCACCTCTAGCTCTGCATCCTCCGATTGGTTGATAGGGTTGAGTGCGTGGCTGTTCTATTCCCACTCACCTAGGTCTTTCATTCATGTCGATAGCTCCGTATAGGGGTGCGGCATGACGACCAAATTAAATAGCATACTATGTATGCATAAACGCCCGTGGGGATGTGGCACTATTCCTTCCTCACGGGAAAATCTAAATCACTACCATATTAATTGGTAGTGTAAAATAGTGAACAAATGACCCTTTGTGGCCGGTTTCACTTAAAACCATAATTCATTCATTCATTCAGTCTGACCACATCATTCCATTCAGTCGCTTGGCTTCGTGCTGTGCAGACGTGCTATATTTGGCTCTCCAAAACCACGCATTTGCTTCACCTGTTACCTGTTTTCGACAACCACGGTTCACAGTGAATCCCTGATAGTGTACACCATTCCATTCAACAAGTCAACGTAACGAGCATTTCTACGAAGGATACAGATTTGTTACCAAGATATTCTATCAAGCTTCACATCGAATTAAGGTAATTTGATAAACCTACGGGTTCAAATTGAGTGCCGTTGACTTAGATTCTAAATTAACTAAATTCTACCAACTAACAATTTAATTACAGACTACTGCAGTTATCCTATAATTCAGTTATTTATAATTCATAAATATCAAATTACTAATTACTTCAACTTCTTAACAACAATTCAAACAAAATGAATAGAGATAATGCAAAACTCGCAGCTCTGGTTAGGTGTGGACTTTCCAAGCCTGTTACAACAATTCCGTCCACCAAAATAGGTTTTATTGACCTTAATTCGCAACCAAACAAGAGACCGGTTCAACTTAGGCAACTTAATTTTCTATCCTCGCCTGAATATCGACTTAGTAAAGAACAGGCTGACAGGCTAAATCCTCAATCTCCCATTAGATTCAATCTAGGGGATAATTTCATGAATGAAGCAATCTCCGATGTTAGAAAAACTAAACCAGTAGGGATTAAAATCATCGATATTGCTTCAAATCAAAATTTGGATGATACTTTACCATATGAAACACCAACCCCCCAACCCGCTAACATGACAAAAACTCAGTCTATACAAAAGGTAGGGACTAAATCTGCTATGACAAAAAGTACTGTAGCACATACGGACTCTACACAACTGATAGAGGACAAAACGGTGCAGACCGGAACAAATTTACATAGGGAACAATTTACCTATGCCCAAATCGTTCAAACCGGGAGTAAAGTAGGTCAAATCGCGGCTAGCAAGGCTACACTGTTTCACAGTAGTCAAACACCAGGCCCCTCTCGTACATGTAAGAGAGAGAATAAAATCACTAAACCTGTAGAAATTAAGGAAAATACTCCCCCCACTTACAAAGGAAAGGGAAAACAGGCGCTTAATCCTAAATTTCAAAGGCCTGTTAAAAAGTCAACAGCACAAATTCAATTCAATTCGAGTACAACAGAAACAATGAAGCAAACAAGCTCATACTGTATTAAATCAAATAAACACTACCATAATGTTGACATGACTGTGTTTATTAAGAGTAAAACAAACACCATATTTGACTTGACAACCATAAGTATTGCTAAGGCATTACTAAAGGTACATACAGGGCAATGCAAAATTATTCGCCCTAAAACAAACTACATCATTTTGCACTGTAGCACACGTGCTCAAGTAGCAAAATTTATGGAAATAACTAAAATTTGCGGCATGCCAGTAATTATGGAGCTGCATAAAAAGGCCAAAACTTTTCAAGCAGTCGCAAAAAAACAACAACAACAACAATAACAACAACATTAGTAACAAAAATGTAGCTAATCAAAATCAAAAGCAAGATGAACAACAAAGAGAAACTAAACAACAGCATCAACAACAACAACAACAATCTCGCCTAACTAAATATAAGGCAGTTATTAAATTCAAAGGTCAATTAGCCAATTGCACCAATCAGCAGATTCAAGAGAAACTTGCACAAGGAGGAAATAAAAAAGTAAAAAATTACAAAATAGGGAAAAGTGATAAAAATAGCGCACAAAGTGTTGTGGTAGTTGAATCAATGACACCTCTACCAAACATAATCAAAATAGGAACATTGGGTATCAGACATAGAACTCAGCCCTTTGTTAACAAAGCACGTTTCTGCTCAAACTGTCAACATTGGGGACACTATAAGGTAACTTGTACCTTCAAACGTCTTTGTGAAAACTGTGGTGGACCACATACTGGCCAGTGTAGAAGGGAACAGCCTAAATGTGTTAATTGTAAGGGAGATCACCCCTCTAACTCCAAAATATGTAGCTTTGCAATCGTTGAAAATGAGATCATTGCTCTTATGAACTCTAAAAATTATGATTACATTACAGCAAAGCAGGAAATAAATTCTCAAAAACAAAATAAAAAAAGTCTAAATAAAAAGGAAAAGGCACATAGTAAGCAAACTCAAAATACAAAACTGCCTAATTCCCACAAATCAAATAGTAAAATTCCAGAAATGGTAGAGGTTACTAATAAAACAACCTCAAATAGTGAAACACAAACTGAACACTCTATTGATTTAACAAATAACCTTGGTTTAACTACAATAGGTCTAGCCATTTCAGAAATAGGTCGTTACATTAGTAACGCTAAAAACAAAGACATTAATTATTTATCTACCCTCACGAATGGGCTCCATGTCCTCATACAACATGTAGAAGAGGGTATAAAGACAGGAAAGTTAATCAGTCAACATGAATAGTACAACAAAAGAAGCAAATAACTCGCACGTTAATAAACATAACTCCAATTTGACCATATGGCAATGGAATTCACGTAGTCTAGTAGTTAATATTAACGAATTAAAATTAAAATTAATTAACACATCAATAAAACCAGATATTATTTGTATCCAGGAAACCAAAATAACAACTAAAACTAAATCACTACCAACAATTGTAGGATATTCTCCTGGATTTTTTCAACATAGGAATGAAGGACGGGGGGGGGGGGGCCTTGTCATATATTTAAACAATAACATGCCTTCAGCTTCAATAATTCCAGTTAATTCTCAAGCAATTAAAAATTCTAAAATAGAAGTACAAGCACTTCAAATTAGTACAGGTAAAATTAAATTTATATTATATAATTTATATGATCCGGGAGGAGATATTAAATTAACCCACAATCTAGCGTTACGAGCACTTAAACTGCATATAGGACAAAATCAAGCTATTGTGTTAGGTGACTTTAACTCTCATAATGTAATATGGGGAAGTGAAATAACTAATAGTAGAGGCAAAAACATACAAAATTGGATTAATACAACAAAACTTGTATTACTTAATGATGGCACTAAAACAAGACTTAACCCGGTAGATGGCACATTAGCAGCCTTAGATCTTACATTATGCACTCCTAAACTTGCTCAATTAACAACATGGAGTGTAGATCAAGAAGATAGTATGGGGAGTGATCATTTTCTTATAATAACTACATTGCAAAACTCTGCACAACTTGAAAATAACAATAAACTCCTTAAATGGAATTATAAAAAAGCAGATTGGATTAAATTTCAACAAAATATAAAATATGAAACGCTTGAGAATATTCAAAGCGAAAACATAGATCATTACTATGATAATGTAATTAATGCTCTAACAAGGGCAGCTGATGCCTCCATGCCTAAAACTAAAGGTAATCCTACTAAACTTAGAGTCCCTTGGTGGACTAAGGAAATTAGTACAATTAGGCAAAATAAAAGAAAAGCGCTAAATAAGTTTAAACGTACTAATAATACACAGCATTTTAAAGAATACCAAAAACTAGATACTGAGTTAAAAACAGCCATTAAAAAGGCTAAACAAGATACTTGGAAAAAGTATTGTAGTACTTTAGATTATAAAACTAACTCAAAACAAGTTTGGGATAAAATTAGGGTAATAAGGGGTAAGCATGTAAACAATATACCAAAGATCAATAACACTAATAATTATAAAGAGCAGGCTGACTCATTAGCAAAGCACTTTCAAGCTATGAGCAGTAATAAAAATCACACTAAGAAATTTCAGGAGCATAGATTTAAAATTGAAACAAATAATAAAAGTACCTTTTCAGATTTAGGAAATAAAAAATCTTATTTAAATGATAAAATTACAATTAATGAATGGTATCAGGCCCTTAAAACTAAAAAGGATACCTCACCTGGCGAGGATACCATAGGATATTCAATTTATAAGAATCTACCTCTTAACTTTGTTAAAATAATAATAAATATGTATAATCAGATTTGGGAGACTGGAAAACTTCCCATTAAATGGAAGACAGCTGTAGTAATACCTATACTAAAACAAAATAAAGATAGAAATGATGTTAACTCATATCGACCTATCTCCCTTACCAACAACATATGTAAAATTATGGAAATAATTATTAATAACAGACTTAAGTATCACCTAGAAATCAATAACTTTATATCTAAGAATCAATGTGGTTTTAGAAATAATAGATCTACTATAGATCAACTAATTAAATTAGAAACAGCCATTAAATTAGCTTTTAATAGTCATCAACGCAAAAACAGAAACCTTATTGCTGTATTCCTAGATATGGAAAAAGCTTTTGATTTAGTATGGACTAAAGGTCTATTAATCAAATTAAACAAGTATGGTATAACAGGAAATATATTTAATTTCATAAAGGATTTCTTAAGTGATCGTAAAATTATAACTAGAGTAGGGACAACATATTCCGAAAAGTATGTCTTAGATAATGGTACACCCCAAGGGAGTGTACTCAGCCCAACCCTATTTAATATTATGATTAATGATCTTGATACAAATTTAGCTACCCCTCATATTGACTTATCTCAGTTTGCTGATGATAGTGCTCTCTGGCGCGCTGGAGATCCAACCAACAAAAAACACATTGCTGAGATACAAAAAACCTTAGATAATATTGGTAGTTGGGCTGATAAATGGGGATTCAAATTTTCCCATCAAAAAACAGTAGCAGTAGTATTCTCTCCCTTTAATTTTAATAAAATATATCCTAAACTTACCCTTCAAAATCAAAACATAGTATTTGTTAAAGTGGTTAAATTTTTAGGAATGTATTTTGATCAAAATATGAAATGGACACACCATATTAAAGATTTAGTTAGCCGTTGTAACCTTGATCTTAATCTCATTAGGAGTATACAAGGCACACACTGGGGTGCTTGTCAAAATACAATCATGACCCTTTATAGATCATTGATTCGTTCTAAGATTGATTATGGCTGTCAGGTCTATGCTACGGCATCGCCAACTCTTCTCAATAAAATCACTCAAATACAACGTAAAGCTTTACTTATTGCAACTAAAGCTTTACCATCTACATCAACAGAAGAGTTACAGATACTTACGGGTGAACCATCATTACATCTGAGAAGACAGGAACTCATGTTAAGATATGTTGCTAGACTGTCAACTCAAGATGATACACATCCCACTCTGCAGGCAATTAAACAGTGTAATAAACCGCTAATTAAAAGGGGTAAATACTCCACTTCATTTGGTAAACAAATTCATAGATTTTAATCAAACTTACCTACTGACATATTTCAAGTGCAAAAAACTAAAAATTCAATAATAATTCCATGGAGACTGAAATCAATGAAAGTAGATACCTCCCTACAAGATAAAGGCAATAAAACACAGGATTCTCACTATCTTAAAATGCTTGCAAATGAAAAACTAAATAATGTGTATAAAAATCATGTTAAAATATATACGGATGGCTCAAAAAAAATAGATCCTGCAAGAACAGCAGCATCATGGGTTGTACCAGAGTTACACATTAAACAAGGTATGCGATTATCAGATTACTGTTCAGTGTTCTATATACAGTGAGGAGTTTTGGGCTATTCTTCAGGCACTAAAATGGATACAACACCATAACTTAAACTCCACAAAAGTCCTAATTGTTAGTGATTCCTTAAGTGTTCTTAAAACTATTGACACCAACAACTCTAAAAGCAGAAAATTCTTCTTATATTTGCTACAATATCAAATAACCAAACTTAATACTCAAAATATTACAGTAGACTTTCTATGGGTGCCTTCACACTTAGATATAAAAGGAAATGATTTGGCAGATCAAGTTGCAAAAGAAAAACTAAATGAATTACATTATGAACCAATACAGTATAGTCATACTGAAATTTACAAATTTATTACTGACATGATTAATAATATATGGCAACAAAACTGGAATTCGTCAACCAAAGGGAGGTTACTACATAATATTATTAAAATAGTTAAACGCAAAACTATTCCTTTCGGTAAAACAAGAACCCAACAAATTAAAATGAATAGAATAATGGTAGGAAAAACAAAACAGGCTAACAGTTTTGGTAAATATTTAGGACCATTCCCCCATAATATTAACTGCTTTATGTGCAATCAAGTAGAAGATTTGGATCACATTTTTAATAAATGTTCTAATAACACAATAAATAGAAATATCCTCAAAAATAAGTTAAAAATAAACAAAACAACAAAGTTATACCCAAAACTACTTAATTTAAAACAACCAAATATACAATTAGCTACTACATATATCATGGATTTTATTATAAACTCTAACTTAATGCACAAAATATAATAATATTACCATATATCACTATTTCCCCATTACAACCAAATTGATGAATTAACTTACAAAAAAGCAATACATTAAAAACTTATCAACAAAATATATAGATTATAAATCCATGTCATAAAATTAGTACTCAACTGCAAGGAATTTTAAGCTGGCCTGTGACTCTGAATGAAACATGATGTGAGTGGGTGTCGATACTGAGTTCATAATGACTCATACGTTTTCTACGAGTTTACACTCATTCTATATTGTGTTCTGCAGAGATCACCGCTATAATATACTCATGGGATAGGATTTATAACCACTAAAATTAATATTACCGCTATTTCCTCATTATAGCAAAATTGTTAAATTATTTTACAAATAATAACACTACATTAAAAACTTATCAACAAATAATTACATTATAAACTTATGTACTTAACTGCAAGGGATTTTAAGCTGGCCTGTGACTCTGAATGAGACATGATGTGAGTGGGTGTCGATACTGAGTTCATAATGGACTTATACGTTTTCTACGAGTTTACACTCACTCAATATTGTGTCCTGCAGAGATCACCGCTATAATATACTCATGGGACAGGAGTTTACAATCATCGACATAGCCTGTGACTCTGTTGGGGCTGTAAAATAGATGGATGTCGATATTGAGTTCATATTGAACTTATACGCTGATAGCGAGTTTACACCCATCTAGGAATATAGACCTGACAGGGATTACCGCTAGAATGTTAACTTAAAAATGTAGTCTGTGGTTAAAACAATATTAACACCATTCTTCACCACTTTCCTTAACTGTTAGAACAAAGTCATTGGCACTTGATATTCCAAAATGTACAATAAAAACTGGGACTATAGAAAATGTGGACAGTTTTAAGAATATCAATGGAATTCATGGCGCTATCTATGATGACAATGGAAACGTGGAGGATCAGACTACAGCTTCTCAGGATTTTTCAAACAGCCCTTCTCAGGGCTATTTAATGTTTTTATGTTATAATTCTAGTTCTTTATATTGTGTTATAATAATAGTTCTATTACTTCTTGTTATTGTTCTTGTTATGTTCACTTTTTTCAATTCTTATTCATTGTTCTTGTTTGTTTTGTTCTTGTTACTTATTTTTAACAATTAATTGCTATTTAACTTTTAGATTTATGTCTTTTAAATGTTGTTAATGTGCTGTAACTATTCCCTCCCTTTTGTACCTCTTTGGGAATTGGGGAAGACCAGTGGAACAGCGGAGATGCGGGTTTTCCTCTTGTGGGCAAGTCTGGATTGGAGATGTATATGTGTACAGCCTAGTACACCTCTGTATTTATCCATTCAATCAGTTTCTCAGGGAAGCTGGTGTTGACCCTTTTCCCATTCATCCTTCTGAATACTATGTATCGGTTTCTTGTTACATGTTATCACAAGCTGAATTCTCATAATCTCGATTGGTACGAGAATTCCATTTGATTAACCATCATCAATATCGACTTGAACCTTTCGGAGCACACCTAACTAAATTAATAACTTTAAACAATCCACCCTGAACAACTGATACAGTCACTCTGACATATTAGTGTAGGTTTTTTGTTTTTTCATAGGGTGAATCACCCTCGAAAGAAGGGCTTTTCACCGGCCAAAGGATGGTGGCGACTCATATAGTACACTCTGTACTTACTTACTGATATAATGTTAAGTTTTTTGAAAATTCAGTAACTTATATATTCTTGACACAATTGCATAGGTGGCTTACACATTATTGGTGAATAGGAACATCCACTAGTACAACTGGATAAATTGTCACAAGTCTAAGGGAATGCAACCTCATGAACAGCACACACATACGTACATGCACATATGTCCCTATTAGCTAATATAAGGTAGTCTTAATCCAGGACTATCAGGTTCCCACAACACGATGTTGCAAATTAATGTAACATAATAAATAACATCAAAAACAATGCATAACACAACATAATATAGCACATACACTCTGGTACATGTCCTATGAGGTTGTATATTAGCAAATTACATAGGGTGTGCCTCGTGTTTCTTCGTATTGGGTCCGGGTGTGCGTTCGCCTTCTCTTCGTGTTGGACGATGATTGCAGTGCCTTGGAGCTTCCTAACCTGGACCTTTCCGCCTTTGCCTCTTCCGGACATGTACATTACTAGCGAAGTGGGAAAACTTTTCCTTCGCTACCATTGCTGCTGCTTTGATTGGTATCTAGAGTAGGGGTGGGTGTGTGTAGTGCCATTCCTACCCACCCTATAGGCTGCCATTTCCCTTGATAGTTACTTTTTAGTAATTCAGGGGAACGCCTGTTAATGACTAAAATATGGTGCAATTAAGCACTCGAACCCTAAGGGGAGGGAGTGCATACTTCCCCTCCCTGAAGGAACTAAATGGACACCGATATGGTGTCTATAAAAGCTGCACATATGTCTCTAGTAGACGGTTGCAGCTATAAAACATCCAGGTCAGTCACCCAGTCTGACCATCATCATTCCATTCAGGCAGTGGCTGTGGACCGAGGAGGGCGGCTTTTCTGGAGCGGACGATCTGGTGACGTCACAATAGGAGTGCTGTAATGGCATGATGATATCCCGGGCTGCGAAGTTAAGGACGAATTGTGATGTTACCCCATCGCTTCTTCGAAAAGAAAAACTCGACTCGTACAATGGTGTCGCTAGTACAGGTGGCTCGAAATGGAAGTCTCGTAACTCCCGAACTTGATTTGTGGCGGGGACGGACATGGAGGGAAACTTGGAAAGTGGCGACTACCACGTGGACTCGACATGGAAGTTTCGTAACTCCCACTAGCTTGCGGCAGAAACGGAAATGGAGAAGAAACAGTGGTGGTTGCTTACACTGGTGCGACTTGAGGATGTGACCGACATGGATGTAACTTTAAGCAATCATGGCGGTCGCCACCGGACCGCCTCGTAATGAAAAGATTTTTTCATTGCCATAGTCAATTTGCCTGAATAATAGGGGGCTCATTTGGATACGAGTACCCCTTTTTGAACAACTTTCCGTGGCCCTAAAAAGCTGATATGATTTATTATTGGTACCTCCGTTCAAATTCATAACTTAAAAATATCTACCATTGACTACACTAATATATGTCGCTAAGACATTTTTTTAATATTCAAAATTTGTTAGGGACTTATGTTATGTACGCTTATGTACTTGAAATTTTGGAAATATAGGATATTAAATATCAATTCTTCAACTCTAATATTTGATAAATTGCACAGGTGGCTAACACATTATCGGATATTAAGCTGTCCTTAGTACAACTGGACTGAATTTGAAATAAGTGCAACCCTTTTGTTTCAGGTGTGGACTGCAGCTGTGGCCTTGCTGTCTCTCTCTTGTGTGCTCTTGTGTGTGTTGCTGTGTCGCTGCACTTCTGAACCTGGACCCTTGCCGCCTTTTCCGTTTCCTGCTCGCTGCCAGCTTTGATCAGTTGATGTCGAATAGGGGTGTGTGTGTGTATGCTCTATTCCTACCCACCCTATAGGCCTCCATTTCCCTTGATTGTTACTTTTTAGTAATTCAGGGGAACGCCTAATTCATTGATAGTGCAATTAAGCACTGTAAGGTTAACTAAAATGGCTACCGACATGGTAGCTATAAAAGCTGTACATATGTTCCTAGTGAACGGTTATAGCTATAAAAATTCCATCTAAGTAAGCAGTCTGACCATCCATTGTTTGACTCGTCCTCCTACAAAGATGTGCTCAAGACTAGCTAAGCTGAACGAAGCTTGCGTCACTCTGCATCGTATCAGACACAATCTGATGCCAAAGCCTGAAGAGATAGAGAATGTGAGAATGCTACAAGAAACGGAAGACCTCATAGAAGAACTCTTCAGAGAGGAAATTCAAAAAGAGAAAGAAGAATGGACTGAGAAGTATCGACTTCAAAAGCAGCAAAGAGAACAGCAGCAGGAACCAGACAGAAGTTTTGTCGACTGTCGTGTGGACACGAAAGAGTTCTCTTTCTCTTTCCGAAGAAGCAGGCCCTATCCTGTTGCCAAACGAGGACGCAATCTTAGACGATAAAAGATTGTCATCCTTCCTCGTACACACAAAAACAGCCCTTTTCAGGGCTACCCAATATTCTCAAAAAGAATTAATGATTCAATTTGCTAATGGTATGTGAGGAAGTTAGAAAAAAAATAGAAGTGAGTCTATAATCACTGTCTCTTTTTACTTTTGTTTGAAGTGCGTCTATAAGCACAACGTTTTTTTCAAAATAACTTGTTAAATGTATAAAAAGTGAGTGAGTGTTTTCTTTTAAGTCCACGTGTTTTGGTGATGATAGGAATAATGTAATTTTTTGGAACGCAAGGGGGTGTTTTCCATCACGTCCGCGCATGAACTATATATCAAGAAGCACTCGTCAGTGTTGGAAACATTCACATTCATTCAGGCGGTGAACACGGAGCAGGCAGGACCGGGACGGCGAGCTGACCAGAGTGAGCATGGACCCAGTGGATAAATATTGCCATTTAGGAGTGATACCCAAAGAAGGCACCCATAGGAGCAATAAGGAGAAGCAGTATTGAGATAAACTCTACTGCAAAACTTCACCACTGAGGATATCAGCCACCAGAAGTTAGTCTGCTGTAAAATCTGTACAAAGCTGACCAAGAAATGGCGCCACGTGGAGAACCAAGATGGCCGCCCAAGCACGAGGCTATGGCGTCACTATTGTTTGGGCGAAAATGGAGGGGATACACGGGGAGCAAACAACGTTTCGACGACCATAATTCAGCAGCGGACAAGATAAAAGTTAGCCAGATAGCAGGGATAGGAGGCCACATGAGAAACTCTGTGGCTACCACCTACTACACCCCGAAGACGATGCCTGCGGAGCAAGATGTGATTTTCACATTGCCATTTCACTTGCCTGAATAATAGGGGACTCATTTGGTTACGAGTACCCCTCCTTGAATAACTATTTCGTGGCCCTAAAAAGCTGATATGACTTAATTTTGGTACCTCCAGCAAAATTCATAACTAAAAACAAACTACCATTGACTACACTACTATATGTCGCTTAGACATTTTAATTTTCTAAAATTGTTAGGGACTTAAAATATGTACACTTATGTACTAGATTTTTAGAACGATAGGATGTTAAATAACAATTCTTCAACTTTAATATCTGAATAATTGCACAGGTGGCTAACACATTATTGGAAGTTAGGTCTGTCCATTAGTAAAACTGGACTAAATTTGAAATAAGTAGGGCTCTTTTGTTTCAGGTGTATGCTGCGTTCGTCGCCTTGCTGTCTGTCTCTTTGCGTGGCCTGTGTGTGCTGCTGTGTCGCCCGCGCCTCCTGGACCTGGACCCTTTCTGCCTTTGCCGTATCCGCTCACCAAAATTACTAGCGAAATGAGGAAACATTTCCCCTCGCTACCTTATTTACAGCTTGATTGGATGATAGGGGTGGGTGTGTGTAGGTACTATTCCTACCCACCCCAAAGGGCCTTCATTTCTCCCGATAGTTACTTTTTAGTAATTCGGGAGAACGCCCTATTTAAAAAATAGTGCATTTAAGCACTTTTAATCCTGAGGGGGGGAGTAGCGACCCCCCCCAAAGGACCTAAAATGGCCACCGTCAGGGTGGCTATAAAAGATGTACAAATGCCCCAAAGTGGGCGGTTATATCTATAAAAAACTCATTATCGATCGATAGTGTTGGAAAGATGAAAAATTCTATGACTATATGGATTTGATATAATTGCATAGGTGGCTTACACAATATTGGTATTTGTTCTGCCTTCCTGCTTTGCCGTGACCCGACATTTTACTCTAAGGCGAGACTGCCATTTAACGCGGGTGCCGGGGAGACTGCGACAACACAGCCTAGTGTAGTCAAAGTTACCTTTGGTCCCGACCAATCAAATAGCCCGACCCTCGGGCATTAACTGGTCGCGAAAGCACATAGTTGCGCATGCGACCTTAATTCATATTTAGAAAAAAAGTATTGGTGATGTAAAAATATTGAGTATCCCGCAGGTTGCCGTAGGATGATATTACCAAGTCAGCGAAACTCTACCTTAGATAACCAGCATATTGATGGAAATACAGCTGTCTACGGATAAGTCGTCACCATCGGATTACTCGGATAAAGCAGTACAACGAAAAGATATTTGCCATTTATCTTTTCATTCGCCTGAATAATAGGGGACTCATTTGGTTACGAGTACCCCTCTTTGAACAACTTTCCGTGGCCCTTAAAAGCTAATTTGACCTTATTGGTACCGCCTCCAACAAAATTCAAGACCAAAATTACCTACCATTGATTACACTATTATATGTCGCTTAGACATTTTTAATTTTCTAAATTTGTTAGGGACTTATTATATGTACGCTTATGTACTAGTTTTATTTGAATGATAGGACTTTAAATAACAATTCTTCAACTTAAATATTTGAATAATTGCACAGGTGGCTAACACATTATTGGATGTTAATTTGTCCATTAGTACAACTGGACTGAATTTGACCTTTAGTATGACCTTGTCGTTTCAGGTGTGGACTGCGTCCTTTTCTGTGCTGTCTTGCTGTTTGCGTGCTCTGGTGTGTGCTGCTGTGTCGTGGCCCCCCTGGACCTGGGCCCTTTCCGCCTTTTCTGCTTCCGACTCCCCAAAATTACTAGCGAAATGAGAAAGCTTTTTCCCTCGCTACCAATAACTCTGCTTCTGATTGGTTGATATCGATAGAGGTGGGTGTGTGTAGGTACTATTCCTACCCACCCCATGGGCTTTCATTTCTCCCGATAGTTACTTTTTAGTAATTCGGGAGAACGCCCTATTTAAAATATAGTGCATTTAAGCACTGTAAATCCTGAGGGGGGGGGGGGAGTAGCGACCCTCCCCAAGGGACCTTAAATGGCCGCCGATATGGTGGCTATAAAAGTTGCCCATATGCCCCTAGAGGGCGGTGGCAACTATAAAATATCCATTTCAGTCAGTCAGTGTTATGTACGCTTATGTACTAGAACTTCGGGAAATATAGGATATTAAATATCAATTCTTCAACTTTAATATTTGATAAATTGCACAGGTGGCTAACACATTATCGGATATTAAGCTGTCCTTAGTATAACTGGACTGAATTTGAAATAAGTGCGACCCTTTTGTTTCAGGTGTGGACTGCAGCTGTGGCCTTGCTGTCTTTCTCTTGTGTGCTCTTGTGTGTGTTGCTGTGTCGCTGCACTTCTGGACCTGGACCCTTGCCGCCTTTTCCGTTTCCGACTCACCAAAATTACTAGCGAAATGAGAAAACTTTTTCCCTCGCTACCAGCTCTGATCGGTTGATATCGATAGGGGTGTGTGTGTGTATGCACTATTCCTACCCACCCTATAGGCCTCCATTTCCCTTGATAGTTACTTTTTAGTAATTCAGGGGAACGCCTAATGCATTGATAGTGCAATTAAGCACTTCTAACCCAAGGGGAGGGAGTAACGACCCCTCCCTAAGGGCTTAAATGGATATCGATATGATATCTATAAAAGTTGCACATATGTCCCTAGTGGACGGTTGCAACTATAAAACAACAACAGTCAGTCAGTCAGTCTGACTACCTATGGTTGTCGCATCAACACCAAAGATGAAGAGAGTACAAAAATTAAGAGAACTTCAAATGCACTTGGAGAATGCTAGGCGTCTCCTGGATGAGCTGACCATGGAAGTGTTATGTAAAAAAGGTTCTGTTATGTATGTTGTTATTAGATTTACATAACCTTCTTCTCATTTCTTGCTATGAGAAGGAATTACTCGTAAGTTGGGGAACGTCTATATCCATGGTAAGAGAGAGAGAAAGAAGAAAGAAGTCAGGCTCTCTTAAAGAGAGCGCCGCGATGATAAGACAGCTACATCTGAAATTAAGAGTCAAACATTCATTTTCTACTGACATGGAGAACTTTATTTAAATAATCAACACACATATATATTACTACATTCTAGAAACACATCTAAAAGCTTTATAATAAAAGTTCATGAAATACATATTACATTTTCCTTATTAAGCTTTCCAACTTCATTTACCCGTATAACTTCTGCACCTTAGAATATTATACAATAGTTAATTCTCAATCAATTTCAAGATAGCCGAAGTATGAAATATAATAACTGTAATTAATGCAACAATTAATTTAAAGAATACATTTTACTTATCTTAAAGTAGAATATTGATTTAGAATCTCAAGCATTAAAAATACTTATTTCTTAAAATAGGTATAAAACATATACAGTGTCCTTACCTGAAATTAAGAGTCAAACATTCATTTTCTACTGACATGGAGAACTAATCTGACCTGATCGCGCATCTGTATTTATAGTGTTAGGGTCAGAGAAGGTCATACCCTCCATGCATCCGTCAGAAAAGATGCTGACTTACTTTCAGGCATAAACCAGTTTTGACCGGCAGAAACCAACTTAACTTACGTCATAAGACCTACTCTATAGTTTATTTATATTCGTTTCATGTCGTCACACCATATATGGTTAGCTGTTAGTTGGAAGCCATCTTGTTTCTGTATCGTCTAGAGAAATCTTACTTCCCTTCATTAACTGAATTGAACTCATGCCAACACTAGGTCAGAAACATATTCTTACTAATGTAGCTTAGAACTATAGCTGAGCAGGCAAAATTCATGTATAATGTTTTTCGTATACAATCTCACACAACATTGTATATTGGCAATGTTCTTAGCTACTTTTACTTGAGTTATAGTGTGGTTATATACATTGCCCTTTTTTACTTGCTCAACAACCATTTCTATTCTATATAGTTGTGTTACAAAAACAAATGAAATTACCTTTAATATCTTTTAACAAATAAAAGATTACTTTAATTCAATTCAAAAGAAAATATCAATTTATTAATTTTTCTACAAATTCAATCCTAACAATACCCTCTAGTCTATTTGAGCCGAGTCCTCGAGGCTCGAAAAGAAAAATCAATTTTATTCATCAAAACAAGATAAAAGATGAAAGGTCAAAAATACAACGGTAAAAAAAAACATTGCGAGACATTTTCGCAAAGTTTAAAGATACAATATAAAACACTGCAAAATACATTGCAAAATACCAAGTCAAATACAATAAAAAAAAATTACAATAAGAAGTACATTGCAAATACTCAATCAATTTCAAAAAGTACAATGAGTACAAGTAATGTTTTATGCAAAATATTTGATAAAATTCCCAAAACACAATGGGAAGTGTATTGCACAAATCTCAGTCAAATTTTCAAAAAATACAATAAAGAGTACAATGCAAAATTCGTGAAAAGGATTCCCCAAAAAATACAATGGGAATAAAACTTCACAGCATTGAATACTTTGATAAGATATATATATTTATTAAACACATAATTCTACAAAACCTACCTCTAAACTAGGCTTATCAGACGATTGTAAAACAAAATAATAGCATACAGTTCTTGTTATCTTTATTTTTCTTTTTCTATTTTAGTGTAATCTTCCTTTGTGTTCTTTTTCTGTATTTCTTTTTCTCTTTTATATGTTATTCGTATAACATTAGCAGAACATATTTATGGGTGAATACTTATTATATCGAGAGTTTGGGACTGACAATTTAATGTTGCACTAGCCTTAATAACCATGACGTATGTTCACTTGCAATCAACTTTGACCTGTGCGTGTATGAATATGTAACGCCTTTGAATTAACCTAAGAACAATGAGTGAGTCTAGTGCAGCTTGAAATGTACGTGTTTTATCAACGTTATCTTTGACGCGTGAAAGAGAATGTACTGCCATTATCTTTTCAAATGAATTTTTCTCAGAAGCTGGCCGTATATAGACCAATAGCTGCTCATGTCTTGAGAGCTATGCATTACGTGATCTCTGTGTCGAGTAATTATAATCGCGCGGACATTTTGACGAGTTTATCATTTATGGCGAATGCGCCAAGACACCGTACCATAAGGTACATACTTTCATACAAATGGTATGAAATCGTGAGGGATAAACCTCTAAACATTGTCAAACCATGCATTAATGAGATTGCTGTATTATACCGCGTATTCGTTTTAAGACGTATTATAACTGTGAAATAATATCATTATGTAGCTTCATTTGACATCCTTGTAACAATATTCGATACGTTCAATTCAACAAGTCCGTGTAAGCCTGATTTAAACTGTGAATCCACTTATTGGCTGAACTATACAAGAGTGGGAGATTCTGGAGATAACCCCTGTTTCAAATTGTTTTTTGTTGTTGTTGTTGTTGTTTGTTCTGATACCATGTACTCTGAATTCAGAGTTAAAAAGAACACAATCCTATGAACCAAGTCCATATTTCATCTATACCTTAAGAGAAAGAAAGAGAACTGAGAGATTTGGCGCCAGAAAGAAGAAAAGAGAAATAGAAGGTATGATAAAAAATAATGGAATGGACGATAGGACTATAATTTTCTCTTCCAAATACGAAGGAATTTGTTCTTTTTTTATGTTTTCAGAATTTCGTATTTAATTCAATTACGAAATATTCGACTTCGTCGTTTGCGACGTGTGTTTGATTGTGTGCGTTTTCTGTGAAATGCTTCTTTTAATGCCTGAGAAACATTCTCCGTTGGTTGCCATGATGGCGTGGACCCATCTGACCACTTAACCAAATAATGCTTCTTCCCAGAAATCCATTTGGATTTCAATAGTTTATCAACTAAGTACCATTCGGTACCATTGTTGGTTGGTGATTGCTCATTGCTCGTTTGATCATGTGATGCTTGTGTTGACTGTGGAGGTGTACTGACTGTGTCCGGTGTCGGAGGTCTATAATCCCTAGGATCTTTATAGTGCTTAAGCCTGTTTGCGTGTACAAGTGATTTCATTTCTTTATTGTCTGAACAACGACGTAATCTGTAGGTGCTATTCGGACCTACTTGAGTGATGTAATATGGACCTTCCCAACGATGATAAAGCTTTTTTGATAACCCTACAGGTATATGTGAGATTTGTAAATGTACATAATCTCCAACGCGAAAGGATGGTTCTTTTGTTTTCTGGTCAAACCTCTGTTTGCTTGTGCTTTGTGCTTCACGTGTATTTGCTTTAGCTATTTCTTGAACTATTTTCAATCTTTGAATCAATTGATCTATGTACTGTTGTGTTTGTGTTTGTACAGTTTCTTTAGGCGTAAGAGATACATCTAAGGGTAAAGTCATTTCTTTCCCAAAGACTATGTAATACGGTGAGTATCCAGTAGAATTAACTGCTGGACTCATTCGGAATGCCATCATTACGCTGGGTAATATGGACGGCCAATCATCTTGATGTTTGCTACAGTAAGCCCTCAATGCCTGACTGATGATACTATTTTTTCTCTCACAGAGACTGTTAGTTTGAGGGTGGTATGAACTAGTATGGTGACGTGTTACTTGAAATAATTCACAAAGTGCGAGTACAATTTGAGACATAAAATTTCGTCCACGATCACTGACAAGTGTTCGCGGTGCACCATAACGTGTAAATATCTCATTGTACAAAACACTGGCGATTTCTGTTGCTGTTTGAGAACGTAAGGGAAAGGCTTCACACCAATGTGACAAACTATCTGTCACCAATAAGATGTATTGATAACCTTCCTTACTTTTTGGCATGCACAAAATGTCCATGTGCCACCTAGAGAATACGTCTTCTGGGGGCAATGGGTGCATTGGAGCTTTTCGTGCGTTTGTGTCCCGTTTAATGAGCTGACATTTAGAGCATGATGTAATGTAATCATACACATTTTGATACATTTTAGGCCAATAATATTTCTGTTTGATAGCTTGATATGTTCTTTGAACACCAAAATGACAACCTCCTGCTTTTGAATCGTGATAAGATAGAAGGACATCGAGTCTCAAATTTGTGGGTAAAGCAACTTGTTTTATGAGTTGATCTGGAGAAGTTTTGTGTTTTGTACGAGGCTGGAAAAAATGATGTAAGACACCATTGATTAGTTCATATTGATTTGCTTCATATGGAATAGCTGTTGCGCGACGAGTGTTTTCTGGTAATATTCCTTGTTCTAAGTAAACATACATGTCCTTAAAATCAGGGCACTCGCGCTGATATTGGGCGATATCCGGTAATTCTTCAGAACTACTGCTAGGTATGTTATCATTAGTCTGTAGTGGAAATAGGTTAGGAGTTTCTGCCTTATCGTAAAAGAATGTAATTTCTGTAATTTCTTCTTGAATGGAGTGTACTGGTGGTTCTAACTTAGTCTGAGTGTTAGTGCATACTGGAGATTTTTCTAACTGGCTGTCAGTCTTAGCTGTTTGGTCGTAGTTTCGACGTGAGAGTGCGTCTGCATTTGTGTTTTTATGGCCTGGAGTGTATACAATATCAAAATCGTATTCTTGTAAGCGAAGTGACCAACGAATTAGTCTATTCGAAGTGTGTTTAACTGTCTTTAGCCAAACTAGGGCCTTGTGATCTGTAATGACAGTAAATTTCTGATGTGATAGGTAAACATGATATGTTCGGATACCTTCTAATACCGCTAAACACTCCTGTTCAGTTACTGACCATTGTCTTTCAGCATTTGTTAATGCTCGTCCACCATAAGCAATGACATGCTCTTTGTCGTCTGTCCCTATCTGAGACAAAATATAACCTAGAGCTGTACCACTGGCATCACATGTGAGTCTAAATGGTTTATTAAAATCAGGATAAGCCAAGATAGGAGCTGTGGTCAAGGCTGTCTTAAGAGTTTCAAATGCTTTTTGACACTTGTCTGTCCAAAGAAACGAACTGTCTTTTGTCAATAACTTATTTAAAGGTGTTGCTATTGTAGAATATCCTTGGACAAATTTTCTGTAATAATTGCACAACCCTAGAAAACTCCTAACATCGTTTTGTGTTTTTGGAACAGGAAACTGTGTAACTGTGTCAATTTTGGACTCATCTACTTTAATTCCTTTTGTTGAGAATTTATGACCAAGATAAATAACTTCAGATGCTGCGAATACACATTTTGATGGTTTGAGTGTCAAGTTTGCTTGACGTAATCGATCAAAAATAAGTTCAAGATGTGCTAAGTGTTCTTCAAATGAATTGGAAAAAATAATAATATCATCTATGTATGCAAGACATGTTGACCATGGTATACCTCTAAGTACATGACCTAAAAGAATGCAATATGTGGCGGGCGCGTTTCTGAGTCCATACGGCATTACATTCCATTGGTAAAGACCACGTGATGTTATGAAAGAGCTCTTATGTTTTGTCTCTGGATCCATTTTAATTTGCCAAAACGCTGAATTTAAATCTAATGTACTGAAAAGACATGGTTTAGTTTGTCCAACTGCATCAATTACATCTTCTAATCTTGGAAGAGGGAATGTCATTGGTTGTGTCACGTGATTAAGTTTCCGATAGTCAATGGCAAAACGATATTCCCCATTTTTCTTTCTGACTAAAACAACTGGAGATGCATAACTTGAAGAACTGGGTTCAATTAGTTGGTGTTCTAATAATTCATCTACCTGTCTGTCAATTTCTTTATTGATGTGCGGAGACGCACGATAAGGTTGACAACGAATTGGCATGGAATCACCTGTCTCTATTCGATGAGTAAATACCGTAGTACTTCCTAATTCTTCTAAGTTCAAGGCAAACACATCCCTATGTTTATTCAAAAATAATTGAAGTTCTTGTTTTTGATTTTCTGACAAATCTGAAGAGTGTAAATCAAAATTAATTGGTTCTTGTGATTTACTACTTTGTGTGTCCACAATGTCAGGTGTATCAGATGTGATATTCTTGTCATAAGTGTCCTCAATAACAGTGAAGATGGTTTGTGGGTGTAGTACATCTACATAAGCTAGTACGGTATTTGCATGTATATGTAGAGATTTCGCAGTAGGATTTAAGATCTGAACAAAGTTATTTTTCGAAACCGTTACAATTGTTCTAGCTGTCAAAAATGTGGAGTTTGACATATTATGAGATGGTTCTAGTAAAACAGGTGTCCCTTTTTTGATTTTACTGATATGAATAGGAATGGAACAACTCGAGTATGGTGAAATCGTTGTACCTTTCCTGACACGTGCCAATCCAGGCTGATGACGCAGCATATTAATGACTACCGTATCGTCTAGCAAAGAGAGCGTTTGTGTATCTAGATTCACTACTGCTTTGTATTTAGTGAGAAAATCTAAACCCAGGATGACTGAATTTTTTAAAGCAGGAATAACATAGAATGAATGAGAGAAGCGTATTCCTCCTATTTTCAAAGTAAGGTTAATAATACCTGAGACAAAATGTGTCTCTCCGCCGGCTCCTATAATATTAGAAATATCTGACTGTTGAATTTGACGTGAATTGAATCCTGCGCGAGAAAGAAATTTTAAGTTGATGGCCGAAATAGACGCGCCTGTGTCCGCTAAAGCATTCGTGATTTTGTTTTTAACATAAAGAGGAACAAGATTTTTGTGAATAGGTGTGACTAATGTGATTTGTGGTTCTCGAGTTTGTTTGTTGCAAGGTTGTGACCTTTGATTTGGCGCGAATTTATATTGTTGTTGCGGGGTAAAGCATACTCGTGCAAAATGACCTGTTTTGTGACACAAGTAACACTTTCTATCGAGCGCAGGACATAATCTTCCGTGTGATTGAAAACAAATACCACATCTAAGACAGAATGGCTTACGACTATGTAGTTGTGGCTGGTAGCGCGCAGCCCGAGTAGGTAACTGATATGTATTGTTATCGCTAGATTTATGTACTGAACTGGAGAAATAGTTTGGAAAATTAACTGTCTGAGAAGACGATGTATAATGATGAGAATTATTGCAATGCAGCCGAAATGGTTTGTTTTTGGCACGTACGAAGGGTTGAGATATTACATGTACATTGTTTTCTGTGTTCTGTTCTGAGCTGACTGCTTTAATTTCATCTTTAAGATGTTTAAGTTCCTCTAAAATTGTGCTAAGTGTTGACCAATCATCATTCTCAGTTGCGACAAGAGATTTCTCTGCTAGATTTGCGGCTTGTCGTAAATCATCCATATTTGTTGGATTTTTATTCATTACGATTTGTTTAATAGCTGGTTTTAAACCTTGTAATGCAACTGCTAACAATATTTCATCTGAGATAGTTTGATTATTTGCAATTTGTAAGAGACGAGTTAAATAGTCCAAAACTGTTTCAGACGATTCTTGTCGAGTTTGTAAAATTGATAGATCTAAAATGATATCGTCAGTGTGAAACCTAGATGTAAAGGCAGTTACTAGACTTGACCAATTATTCCTAACATTATCAGGTAGCGATTCATACCATACTTTAGCATGTTGTTGGAGGTGAAAAGGAAAAGCATTCAAAATTTTAGATTCTGACAAATCATAAAAATTAGCCCATTGTAAAAAATGATTTAGCCATTTAACAGGATTTTGTGATTGATCACCTTTAAAAATATCTAATGTAATAAGAGACATACCTGCACTTGAGAATCTGGTGTTTCCAGAGAAACATTGCACTCCTATGAATAATGTCAATAGTAATGAGTCACATTAAATGAATTAAACGGCTTAACTTACAATGTTCTGGACGTTGATAGT
Source organism: Unio pictorum (assembly GCA_030141615.1). Lineage (NCBI taxonomy): Eukaryota > Metazoa > Mollusca > Bivalvia > Unionida > Unionidae > Unio > Unio pictorum. The sequence goes on along the minus strand of JARLTB010000121.1, from coordinate 3,027,664 downwards.
AAATGTATACACAGTTAATTTGCCGTGTAAAAGTACTTTTGAGGAATCTATGAGCTGTCGAAGGTCACTGAAGTGCTGCTGCTGACGTAGTTTTGTGGGATGAGTTGATAGTCGTCTGCGTAAGAACATGGTTTGGTTTCCAATCGTTGTCTACGTAGGATCAAGGAACCATAGTCGAATGGAGTGTGCGTCACTAGAACTGGATAGCGCGTAGATACTGGTATATACATTGCTAGGAATCTGTGAAGCCATTTCAGCAAGTAGAATCACGAATCAGTCACGTGAACAGCTATCTGTATGATACAGGCAAGAAAATGCGAACATAGGCGGTATGAAGTCTGACGATCGTAAATATGTTAGTGCCAATCTCTCCCATGAATCGTAATTATAAACACTCCTTCAAAGAAATAATCACTCCGCTGGCTTTGCGAGAGGGTACAGAGATCTGTAACATTCTCCACTCACTTGTTATGTAAAAAAGGTTCTGTTATGTATGTTGTTATTAGATTTACATAACCTTCTTCTCATTTCTTGCTATGAGAAGGAATTACTCGTAAGTTGGGGAACGTCTATATCCATGGTAAGAGAGAGAGAAAGAAGAAAGAAGTCAGGCTCTCTTAAAGAGAGCGCCGCGATGATAAGACAGCTACATCTGAAATTAAGAGTCAAACATTCATTTTCTACTGACATGGAGAACTTTATTTAAATAATCAACACACATATATATTACTACATTCTAGAAACACATCTAAAAGCTTTATAATAAAAGTTCATGAAATACATATTACATTTTCCTTATTAAGCTTTCCAACTTCATTTACCCGTATAACTTCTGCACCTTAGAATATTATACAATAGTTAATTCTCAATCAATTTCAAGATAGCCGAAGTATGAAATATAATAACTGTAATTAATGCAACAATTAATTTAAAGAATACATTTTACTTATCTTAAAGTAGAATATTGATTTAGAATCTCAAGCATTAAAAATACTTATTTCTTAAAATAGGTATAAAACATATACAGTGTCCTTACCTGAAATTAAGAGTCAAACATTCATTTTCTACTGACATGGAGAACTAATCTGACCTGATCGCGCATCTGTATTTATAGTGTTAGGGTCAGAGAAGGTCATACCCTCCATGCATCCGTCAGAAAAGATGCTGACTTACTTTCAGGCATAAACCAGTTTTGACCGGCAGAAACCAACTTAACTTACGTCATAAGACCTACTCTATAGTTTATTTATATTCGTTTCATGTCGTCACACCATATATGGTTAGCTGTTAGTTGGAAGCCATCTTGTTTCTGTATCGTCTAGAGAAATCTTACTTCCCTTCATTAACTGAATTGAACTCATGCCAACACTAGGTCAGAAACATATTCTTACTAATGTAGCTTAGAACTATAGCTGAGCAGGCAAAATTCATGTATAATGTTTTTCGTATACAATCTCACACAACATTGTATATTGGCAATGTTCTTAGCTACTTTTACTTGAGTTATAGTGTGGTTATATACATTGCCCTTTTTTACTTGCTCAACAACCATTTCTATTCTATATAGTTGTGTTACAAAAACAAATGAAATTACCTTTAATATCTTTTAACAAATAAAACATTACTTTAATTCAATTCAAAAGAAAATATCAATTTATTAATTTTTCTACAAATTCAATCCTAACAGAAGCCATAGCAGAAGAGGCTACGATTAAAGAAGAAGAGGAGAGGAAAAAGAAGGAAATGAAATTGACAATTTTGCCTCACCGCATGATGAGACAAACTAGTCAAGTCAAGCCTATGGTGAGGACACCTTCACCACCAGAACCATCTCGTCCACTACAGTCACAGTCCCCACCGTATCAACCACAGTCTCAGCCGCAACAGCCACAGTCTCATCCACGGTTGCGGAATAGGAGAAGACATGAAGAGACTTTCACTATCCCTCAAAGTGAAGACTGGGATAGTGAAGCCACTCATTCTCCCTCTGCGCTCCCAATCACAAGAGTGAATTGGGAGAATGATTGGAGTAGGAGATGTGTGTGTGGGGCTAGACCTGGGAGATGCCAGCATTAACCAGGTGCAATTTGAAGTTTTAAAAACAGCCCTTCTCAGGGCTACCCAAATAACTAGAAAAGAAATACTATGTCAGTTGCCAATGGGTATGATAGAGGAGTAGTGTAATTATAAATACTAACTCATTTTAGATGGTATATGGTGTGATTTTGGATAGTATATGATAGGGTGTGTTTTGGCTACTTCCCGTGTGTGTGTGTGTGTGTGGGTGGTTAGTATATGGTGTGATTTTGGATAGTAAATAATAGGGTGTGTTTTGGCTGCTTCCCCGTGTGTGTGTGGTTAGTATATGGTGTGATTTTGGATAGTAAACACATTGCCATTTCACTTGCCTGAATAATAGGGGACTCATTTGGTTACGAGTACCCCTCTTTGAACAACTTTCCGTGGCCCTAAAAAGCTAATTAGACCTTATTGGTACCGCCTCCAACAAATTTAAGACCAAAATTATCTACCATTGACTACACTATTATATGTCACTTTGACATTTTAATTTCAAAATTTGTTAGGGACTTATTATATGTACACTTATGTACTAGTTTTATTCGAATGATAGGACTTTAAATAACAATTCTTCAACTCAAATATTTGAGTAATTGCACAGGTGGCTAACACATTATTGGATGTTAAGCTGTCCATTAGTACAACTGGACTGAATTTGACCTTTAGTATGACCTTGTCGTTTCAGGTGTGGACTGCGTCCTTTGCTGTGCTGTCTTGCTGTTTGCGTGCTCTGGTGTGTGCTGCTGTGTCGACGCCCTCCTGGACCTGGGCCTTTTCCGCCTTTGCCTTGTCCGACTCACCAAATTACTAGCGAAATGAGAAAACATTTTCCCTCGCTACCACTGTTTGCTCCGATTGGTTGTTAGGGGTGGGTGTGTGTAGGTACTATTCCTACCCACCCCATGGGCTTTCATTTCTCCCGATAGTTACTTTTTAGTAATTCGGGAGAACGCCCTATTTAAAATATAGTGCATTTAAGCACTGTAAATCCTGAGGGGGGAGTAGCGACCCTCCCCAAGGGACCTTAAATGGCCACCGATATGGTGGCTATAAAAGTTGCCCATATGCCCCTAGAGGGCGGTGGCAACTATAAAACATCCATTTCAGTCAGACTTGGAGCCATCATCAGCATAGTCGCAGTGAACGAAGGAGATACACGCACACAATGAGTCTAGCGATGGATATAATCCCTGAGATGGCCCTCAGCGCTATTGCCAGCCTAGGGCACATAAAGGCGACCAATTGGAGCCTCAGAGCGGCGGGGAAAAGAACCACCCTGCTACTTATTTGGGAGCAAACAACGAATAATAAGGAAAATAAGGGGACGACCAAGTACAGAGGTCAAATAGGACGAAGGCGTTGGCGGGAAACCGGAGTACCACGCCGTACACCCACCCCTACTCCAACCATTTCTGAAGTACCAAGACAACATACTGTACATCTGGGCACCAACAAGGAACTTCAGGACCAGATAGCAGTGCTATCTCAGCAGCTACAAGAGTTACGAGATAAGACGACAGCGGAGATGGCCACGTCGCCAATACATACATAGACTCCTGTGCTGCCACAAACATCACCACCACCACCACCCCCTAAACGAAAAGGAAAGGGGAAGGGGAAAAAGGTGATTATAACATCAACGCCATCTCCCACTCTGCAGTCAGGTGTGGCAATTGACCTGACCCAACAATTGGAAGCTGCAGCCCCTTCGAAGGAACTCAGGAAAACGCCAGCAAGGGACCCTAGAATTCCTAGAAAGAGCCACAGAGCGCTGGCCCCGCTCTGCACCGAGATTGGACTGCATCACCTCTTGCAAGACAAGACACAAGCCAGTAATTTCGTACTGGGAATGACATATCTTGGGTTCCGGTCCCCCCTAAACCACAAACCGAAGGCCGGACAATGGCATTATGGGGTTAAAATTCTGACTACCCACTATTACGAGGCATTCGAAGAGAGACCCATGAATCAACTACTTGACGTGGCACAATACCTTGCTGATAAGCACGGCCTCTACTTCCCCAGAAAGACCCGGGAGGAGGAGCGAACCACAGCTCAGGTGGTTGAAGATGAGGGAAGAAGATGCACCTTCAACAGAGAAGATTTCCAGCCCTTATAAGGGCTCAATTGCCATTTGCCATTATAGGGCACTCATTTGGTTACGAGTGACCCTTTTTGATCAACTATTTGTGGCCCTAAAAAGATTTATTTGACCACATTGGTAACTCCGCCAGCAAATTTATAACCAAAAATACCTACCACTGACTACACTAATATATGTCGCTTAGACATGTTATATATCTAAATTTGTTAGGGACCTATTTCACGTACGCTAAGTACTAGTTTATTTTGGAAGATAGGATAATAAATAAATAATTCTACGACTTCGATATTGGACACAATTGCATTGGTGGCTAACACATTATTGGATGTTAGGCTGTCCATTAGTAAAACTGGACTGAATTTGACCTTTAGTGCGACCTTGTCGTTACAGGTGCGGGCTGCGTCCTTTGCCGTGCTGTCTGGCTGTTTGCGTGCTCTGGTGTGTGCTGCTGTGTCGACGCCCTCCTGGACCTGGACCCTTTCCGCCTTTTCCTCGTCCGACTCACCAAATTTCTAGCGAAATGAGAAAGCATTTTCCCTCGCTACCAACGTCTGCTCCGACAGGTTGTTAGGGGTGGGTGTGAGTGGTACTATTCCTACCCACCCACCAAATGGGCTAACACTTCTTCCGATAGTCACTAATTAGGGACTCGGAAGAACGCCCAAATTAATAAGTGCCCTCGTTGGCACAATAAAATGCCCGAGGGGAGGGAGTAGCGACCCCTCCCCGAGGGTCAATAAATGGCCCTGCGATATGCGGGCTATAAAAGCTGCCCATATGTCCTACGGACGGAGGCAGCTATAAAACCCCAACAGATTGGATTAGACTTGGAGCCATGGTATCATCATTCAGGCAGAGGCAGCGGACTGAGTAGGACGGCTTATCTGGAGCAGGCGACCTGGTGACGTCACAGTTGTAGTGCGAGAGCATGAATCCCGGGCTTCACAGTTAAGGATGTTACTGTGATATTATCCCGTCACTGATACAGAAAGAAACATCAATTTGTACAGCGGTGGACTATGCAGAAACCTGAAATGGATATTTCGTAACTCCCGACTTGCTCGTGGCTGAAATAGAAATGGAGGGGAGTATGCATAGCGGCAGCGACCTTGACTTCTAGAAGCAGAGACCACGTAACTCCCGAATTCATTTTTGCGGCAGGGGTCGAAACGGAAAGAAGATAGAGGACTACTTCTACTTAACTACGGATTGAAGAGAAATGGCTGCTGTAGATGTTGGTGTGCTGCTGTATCGCACTACTGGAACCATGTTGTAACATGCCTTGGAAATTTAAACAACATGGCGGACCTGGGGCGCGCTGTCTGGTGATGGCAGAATAGGAGTGAGATTGTCCCACAGGACTGCACGAGGACATATGATGCTATTGCCAAGACAGTGAAACACTACCCCAGATATCCAGAAGTGTAATAGAATTCCAGCTATCATACAGATATAGACGTCACCACTGGCCTACGAAGAACGCTGTACAATGAAAAGATTTTCATTGCCATTACCTTTGCCTGAATAATAGGGGGCTCATTTGGTTACGAGTACCCCTCTTTGAACAACTTTCCGTGGCCCTAAAAAGCTAATTAGACCTTATTGGTACCGCCTCCAACAAATTTAAGACCAAATTTATCTACCATTGACTACACTATTTTATGTCACTTTGACATTTTAATTTCAAAATTGTTAGGGACTTATTATATGTACACTTATGTACTAGTTTTATTCGAATGATAGGACTTTAAATAACAATTCTTCAACTTAAATATTTGAGTAATTGCACAGGTGGCTAACACATTATTGGATGTTAAGCTGTCCATTAGTACAACTGGACTGAATTTGACCTTTAGTATGACCTTGTCGTTTCAGGTGTGGACTGCGTCCTTTGCTGTGCTGTCTTGCTGTTTGCGTGCTCTGGTGTGTGCTGCTGTGTCGACGCCCTCCTGGACCTGGGCCTTTTCCGCCTTTGCCTTGTCCGACTCACCAAATTACTAGCGAAATGAGAAAATATTTTCCCTCGCTACCACTGTTTGCTCCGATTGGTTGTTAGGGGTGGGTGTGTGTAGGTACTATTCCTACCCACCCCATGGGCTTTCATTTCTCCCGATAGTTACTTTTTAGTAATTCGGGAGAACGCCCTATTTAAAATATAGTGCATTTAAGCACTGTAAATCCTGAGGGGGGGAGTAGCGACCCTCCCCAAGGGACCTTAAATGGCCACCGATATGGTGGCTATAAAAGTTGCCCATATGCCCCTAGAGGGCGGTGGTAACTATAAAACATCCATTTCAGTCAGACTTGGAGCCATTCAATTTTGAACACATCAAGATGAATTTCGACTTATTTATCCAACTCCGAGACAGCTGGTTTGGGATCCTTGATGCAGAATATCAAGTGGAAAGACTTTAGGAAGAATTTCAGAGTAACCATGGCTTTGTAAGCCAACTGAAATTAGCAAGAGATCTATTAGAAGGTATGATAGAGGAGGAAGACCAGAAATTAAGAAGACGTATTAAAACAAAATATATAAGAATAGGGGACTTGAAGCAGGCACTTGATCATGTCATCAAAGTCAGGTGTTTTCTAGAAGAAACATTACATCTGATAGAGTGGGAATATGTGCAGTGGGGTCTAGACAGGCTAAAGAAAGCAGAAGCAATGATGAGAATGGCGATGGAAGAACAGGTGATCCAGATTAAAGAAAACTGGTCTAAGGAGAGAAAGAAACAAAAGAACAAAAAGAAGAAAGAGGACTTTGATCTACTAAATCTAAGATGGATGAGAGTTCAGGAAAAGTTTAGAGCTATGGGACATCCCAATTGGATTCCCGAGGAAGAAAAGAAGAAGAAGAAAACGGGAATCATTGGTAAAATTAAAAGGTGGTGGAACAACGGCAGAAAATAAAAGAAGAAGAAGAAGTATCCAAAGGCCCTTTTCAGGGCAACTCATAGGTCTCGAAAAGATAGTAGCTTTCATTGCCACCCTTTTTTCCCTTGTCCCTATATAGACCCACCCTGTTCCATTTCCATTGACGCTATACAGGCCCACCCTGTTCCATTTCCCTTGACGCTATACAGGCCCACCCTGTTCCATTTCCATTGAGGCTATAGTGCCCCAAGCTGTTTTGACGCTATAGTGCCCCAAGCTGTTTTTGACTGGATTTTCCCTTGAGGCTATAAATCTTGAGGCTATAGTGCCCCAAGCCCTTTTTGACTGGATTTTCCATTGAGGCTATAGTGCCCCCATTAACTACTAACGGGTCCCACTCTGACATCGTAAGATATGTAACGGGCCCCACTCTGACATCGTAAGATATGTACCGGGTGCCACTCTGACATCGTAAGATATGTAACGGGTCCCACTCTGACATCGTAAGATATGTAACGGGTCCAACTCTGACATCGTAAGATATGTAACGGGTCCCACTCTGACATCGTAAGATATGTAACGGGTCCCACTCTGACATCGTAAGATATGTAACGATGTTTCCATCAAATTATCACACAATAAATACCAATAAAATCGTGGTATGTGCAGATGAAATGGGTCATCTAATGATCACACAGTTAATAGCAATAAAATAGTGCAATGTGAAGAGACCAATATTCTCATTTGATGACCACGCACGCATGTATAATATACGCGAAAACATAACCAGTGATCTCCCGAACGAAGTATTATAAATGGAATGAATTTCGACCTCCAGGTGAACATTTTTACATAAATATAACTAGCAATTGTGAGATAAATCTTCGTAGAGGACAGAAAATAAATGTTGAATATATAAATATATCAACCTCCTGAAAATGGAGCCATGATGAATTATACAAGCAAATAAATTACTATTGTTGGAATAATATGAGAAATTGAAGTACTGCATTTACGTATTGAAATTGCAGAATTAGCTTTTAAAACTTCGTGTAATAGTTAAGGCAAGAAAAAAATATTCCTTCCCCCCCCCCCAACCCCCAGCCCCCCACATAACTGATAAAGGCAAATGAAATCTAAATTGAATTTAGACACCCTAGCTATTGCTATAGTGACTCTTACACCTGTCTGCTACGTGTTGCGCTCTCGACATGCCCAAACAATTTGGTTTTCAGACGTTTTGTTGTCTCTATGCCTGTGCTTATTTGCTAGAGAAAAGAATTGTAACTAGCCTTAAATAAAGTATAATTGGAATTAAGCTGGAAAAACGGTGAATGTTGAAGGACTGTTTGGAAAATTTTATATATTGGTGCACATGGAAAATAGATGGAAAATCCTATCTCGTCTTGAGAACAGAAATCTATGCGAAAAGGAAAGTGTTTGCGACTTAAAAGATATATTTGGTGTAATTGTCGTCCGGTGTATATTTGGTGTAAAAGATATATTTGGTGTAATTGTCGTCCGGTGCAATCACTGTATTGAAACACTGTCAGCAATCCATCGCTGAACAGCAGTATTTTACTCGGATCACTCTCCGTGTATTTTATTGGACCTATCATGCATATTGAACTATATGCAGCCAAGGCAGCGCCCTGAACTCGTGTCACAATTAATAGTTCCGCTTCAGTTCCCAGAAATGTAGTCCCCCCTCTATCTTTATACTATTTGTTCTCTTCTCCTGGTGGTGATAGAAGAATTGGACTTAGGCATTCGTGTCGAGATTTAAAGGTAACAGTTTATTCTTTAAGTTTGAGCGTGATTGTATGTTATTTTAGTGTATTTCGACGATGATGACCTAATAGTGAAATCTGTGACCGAGTTTAGGGTGATTTATTTATGACCAGCCTCTCAAAATATCGCCGGATAACCTATCACTTCACCATGAGATCCTTTGTGAAGATACGTTAGATCAGACATCATTTGGAAACCATTTACTGAGACATACATGTAGAGAATATATAGTAAAATCAATTGGCTTCTGATTCCTGTCAGTAGTTTAGCCAAATATTATATCCTTACAATTGTAAATTGGTAATAAACTTCAATCATTAATCACACACAAATGAAATTTAAATATGTTGTGTAGTTTGACATTAAAATGAATGAATGAAATTTTAAAAAAAGCACAAGTTTAAAAAAGGATGAAATGAAAAATCAAAAACATTACTTGAATCACACCCCCCCCCAAAAAAAAAAGAAACAACAACAACAAAACAACAATGCACATATGATAAGTTGGGATATGCTATTAAATTATATCAGTGTGTATCTTTAACCAAATACATGCTTCAATTATTTATTTTTGCTTTTGTAGTTGCAGATTTATTCAGAGAAAACATCTTTGCAGTTCAACATGATACTTGTATTTAAAATACGTGAAGACGGAGCTCCATTTGTTAGTGTGTCATTAGGTCAATCAAAAAATGTATTATGTGTCCCAGCTTTTAATCTATGTGTTTATGATGAGATGAGATTATGAGTAACACGCATGTGCTTGTACATCTTTCGTAATTGTATATGAGCATAGTTACATAGTAAATAATTATTGGGCACAGACAAAACCTTTAAAGCGAACATACTCAAGTTGTCTACTAAATCATTTTAAACAGTCAGCAAATACAGGTCAAATTGGTAATATATACCTTTCCCAGGTATATGTACCTTTCCCAGGTATATGTACCTTTTGGATGAAAGAAAATAGCAATATGAAGCACGTTAAACACAAAATGTATCCATTATATAGTCCAGTTTTTCTAAGAGACTAATTGATGTAGTGTGGATTAAGCTGGGATTATGGGAAATCGAATGTTCCATGTTATATTATGTATTATAGATTGGTAATAAGAATTGTTAACTGACTGAAGATGTATTCAAACGGAAGCTGATCATAACATGCTTACATATACTACATGAACACATTTCCATAGATTTTTGAATGGTTGGGATCATTATCTAATATATTATGTCATTCTATTTATAGCTGATGCAGTGTGCCTGAATGTTATTTTCATCATGTATCGCAATTTGTATTCATGCCTGCTAATTGTGCAGATCATGTTTAATTAAATTTTGCCTAAGTGACAATGGGCTGAATTTTTGAATATTAAGATAGTATAATTGCACAGATCAATAATTAGATGTTGCCAATTACTACTAATACTCTTATAAATAATACTGAATGTCGACTTTGGGTTAATTCCTCATTGGCTGATGTGATTCCGATGAAGCATTTAGTAACTTCCAATTTAATGGACTAGGTAATAGATATAGACAGTTTTGAAAGAAATTGAGTTTTAAGATCTGTCACGTGGGGCATGTTGTGGAACTTTATAAACACGATCCATCGTTACGAGAGAAAAGTTTAAAATGATGCTTGATGACAATCACTACACTGATAGAAATAAAGCATTTGAACGATTAAACATACATAATATTATTCATTCACAACCTCTTAATACATTTGTTGGTTAAAGGTGACACAATCAAAGCTGTAAACATTGTAACGAACAACTGCTAGAAATATATTTTTATTCATAAAGTACCTAATGTTGACAGAAAAACAAAATAATAACAGTCGAAAGAATTTTGTAGATAACTTGAGATTAATTGGCAGAAACGAGAACAGCTGACTAACAATTTCAACAAAATTGGTTGAACAGTGAAACATTTTAAAGACCTAACATCTAATGTTTGCTGAAAGTCATAATGTCATTTACTGATGTGAATAGATGGATACCTTTAGATGGATACCTTTAGATGGGTACCTTTGAATAAATAGCGTGACGGTTCAGTACACAGCAGCATTGTAGATAAATCCCACCTGGCTTAAGTGGCTGTTCATTGAAAGAGAGTGGGTCTGAAACAGAGGAAAGATGAAATCACCGAAATGTTTAAGAGTGATTCAAGCCATTTTCTTTCTTTGTATCATTGGATCTATCATTTATTATTTTGAGAGAATCTGTACAGGTAAGCTATATAATGTCACTTTACAAGCTAACATGAGCGAACCACACAAATAGTAACAAAACACAATACTCATTAACTACGATATGTCATTTGGTGCATAGAATTTCTTCTGCTGATAATTAATATATTTATTTCTTCTGGCACATGGTTTAATTTTACCAATACGGCGTATAATATGAGAGAGAGAGAGAGAGAGAGAGAGAGAGAGAGAGAGAGAGAGAGAGAGAGTAGTAGTAGTATAGACGGACATACAGACAAGTATAACGATTTAAGAGAAGTGATTATAATAGATATAAGCAACCAATTGACTAGAATAGTTTGTTTGTTTCATTAGGAGTGTTATTTAGCTGGGTAGTAGCTGAAGTTTGACCGAACAATGCATTTCTAACTTAGCAACTTAGTATGAGCGGATTTATAGTGGTTGAGAGTTTGGACGAATGAGGAGTGTAGTCCCAGTTCGTTTAGTGTAGAGCACTATTTAAGAGCCAAATACTCATTTAAAAAAGCAATTAATGCAGGTCAGTCATAGCATAAGCGGGTTGACTGACAATCACGTAAGTACGGTTTGTTCAAGAACAAAATGACGTTGCATCAGTGAAACAAGACCCTTGAGAATAAGTAAATGTGTGTTCTCGTTTCAAAAACAAGGAGACGAAGAGACATGTACGAACTGAACAGCCAATGCATAATGAACACAATAAGGTAGACGAAGACAGACAACAAGCATATATATCATGCAAAATAGCTGTTTCAAGCCGGTTAAGCGATAGCGGCCATCTTTAGTAGCCCTCTGCGAGTCAGTCATTTTAACAAGAAACAAAATAACAACAATGATCTGGATTAAATCTTACATAGTTGTACTGGATTCATGTCTGCTTTTTTAAGTCTAGCCTTTAGCATTTCCACAAGACGTCATCGAACGACCATAAGGTAAACAATGGGGGCTTCCTAGACGTGGGGGTGGGATGGGTCAAACCTTGGGGGAATGCGATAGTGAGAAACGGCGCTAGATTTTACTCTTACCAAATAACGGAAAGTGTCTAGACTGTAAGCGGGAGTGTTCCAGAAGGATTTTCATGTAGCACAATTTCACATTTTAATAACGTCTTTGAGCTTCGACGAACAAATCATCTATTGGTATCAACACATATTGGGGTTCTGAGTTTACTGAGCGTTCTCTTTTATCTGTCTATCATAAATTATTCATAAGTAACGTTTTAACATATTTAGCAAGATGGCAAAATTGTGACTCAGAAATTAGTAAGTTACTCCTGGTTGTTTTTGGAGACAAAGCTGAAGTTCATGTTGTTCTATAACTTTAGGAAGAATATGAGACCAAAGACATTAAAATAGTTTTGTAGAACATTCTGTTGCAATTCCAAGATTCCAAGTTATATATATATATATATATATATATATATATATATATATATATATAGGTAAACATTTATTTATTCATGAGTTGCAAAATTAATCTAAAGAAACATTTACAGCTATGTTAAGAAACAGTGTGCGTTTTACAATTGTGGTATATCAGGACATTCAAAACTATTTGGATTCATTCAGAACATTCTATAACTTTGGATTTGTTATAAAACATTTAGGATTATGAGGGATTTAATTCGCATTGCTGTGTTTTACATTTTCACTTTGTAACGTGAAATAAACAGATTATTTGTTGATCATATCAAACGTTTTAGTGTCGCTTTTTTCGGTTACATTAAGACCAAGATTCCTAACAAAGTTAGCATTTGGGTCATAATGAATGAACGAAGAATGAACGAACGAAGACCATATATAACACAATTACAATCTTTGACTAACCTAAACCATGGACATATCGGTCATATCTTGATGTATGTTAGACTTTGTTTGTTTGCCTACTGACCTGAACTCGTACACTGTACATATTACAGAGGGCAAAATATATATGGCAGCTGCCATAATGCTTGCATTAGTATAATGCTTTTATGATACTGACTGTAATTCGTAGGATACAGAGAAAGCAGTCTTGCGTGTCTCTCGCTAATTGTTAATTAGTTATAAATTATATGAATTTGTTCTCTCTCTCTCTCTCTCTCTCTCTCTCTCTCTCTCTCTTAAACACACACAATCTTACAAACATATATAAACGCAAATTTTTCTTAGAATCTATTATGACCCTCATGTATCGTTGTAAACATAAACACGAACCCCGAGTATATGTAATTAATAAATAAAATGATTTATACAATTCCGTGACAGCATTTATGTTCATTTTGGCTAAACAGAAATGTGTCCCCTTTGCAAACTCAAACACTGACAAATAAGAGAGCATGACACTGTATCATTTCTGGAGCTGATATAAGGCGAGTTGCTTAGCAGAGTGATGTAAGCTTATTTATGATTGCTCATCCATGACTTCTAGGAATAACAAGATGAAATTCATATCATGTATGACACAATACCAGGTTCATACTACATTATTCATTGTTTAGCCTCAAACGCAAGTACTGTCAACACCGAGTCTATGATTTATTCATATATCCAGTCAAAGATGTATTTTAGTCATTTCTGGTTCAAAATGAGATCCCTTCCCTTTATAACTTACTTCTCCGCCACTCCCAAGTCAAGGGTTGATTTGTAGGAAGTGTTACTTATTGAACACACACACACACAGAGTGAAATTCCTCAAAACGAAAACCATTTGCAAGACTTCTGTTTTAAGATATTTTCGGTTTACTGGGGGTTTCGCACATGCGGACTAATGCCATTTTCTACGCTCGTATGTGTAAAAGTGAAAAACATTTGGTATTTTCTTTTATAGTATTAAATGAGAATTATCTGCAGAACATAGAACATATCGTCCTTCAGAAAATCACATCCTGCAACATGCATAAATACAGGGTTGCATATATATATATATATATATATATATATATATATATATATATATATATATATATAGAGAGAGAGAGAGAGAGAGAGAGAGAGAGAGAGAGAGAGAGAGAGAGAGAGAGTCAGTCTGATATGAAAAAATGAAGAGAATTTAATTTCGAACACAACTGTTGCAGCCAGAACATGGCTGCTACAAAAGACCCTGACCTTGCGAAAAGATTTTGATGGTTTCTTATTTGGTTCTGTAACTATAATTTTAATACCCGAATTAGAAGGCACAGCCATTTTTATTTTATACAGTATATGTCTCTATTTCAGTATTGGCTGCTTTTAATGTGACTCTATATAGACATTGATATAAAGTAGTTCTCCATTCAGTTTCTGTAGGAATATTACAATGGGGTTTTTTTGCAGACCGAGGAGGATGGTATCAAGTTTGTAATGAAACCATTCAATTTGCAAGTGTATATAAAAATCCTCTCCTGGGTTCAGAATCAGAACAAGTGGTGATTAAACAAAAGCCGGAAAATAGAGATGAACATATCGACACACACAAAAATATGCCAACTATATTCGCCATAACACCAGCTTATTTTCGTTTGGAGCAAAGGGCCGATATTACAAGACTTTGCCAAACTTTTCGTCTAGTGGAAAACCTACATTCGTTGCTAGTGGAGGATTCCCTTAATAAAACCGCACTTGTTCAAAGAGTTTTGAATAACTGCAAAGTTCAATATACCCACCTGAATGCTCAAACTCCTCAAAACATTAAAAACGTTCCCGGGCAAAGAAAATTTCCCAGAGGAGCCGCCCAAAGAAACGCTGCATTGGCCTGGATTAGAAAACATGTTGATCCCAAGATAACAAAGGGAACTGTGTACTTTGCTGACGATGATAACACATACGATGTCAGGATTTTCGAGGAGGTAAGTGGAGAATGTTTGTGAGCTGTCTTATTATTATTTTTTGTTTTAGGTCCATTTAGCATTGTATCTAACACGTTCTCATGTTGAAAACATACGCTAAAGTTTACACTGATGGTGAAAACTGATGTTACATACGCTAAAGTTTACTCTGCTGGTGAAAACTGATTTTACATACGCTAAAGTTTACACTGATGATGAAAACTGATGTTACATACGCTAAAGTTTACACTGTTGTTGAAAACTGATGTTACATACGCTAACGTTTACACTGATTGTGAAAACTTATTTTACATACGCTAAAGTTTACACTGATGGTGAAAACTGATGTTACATACGCTAAAATTTACACTGTTGTTGAAAATTGATGTTACATACGCTAAAGTTTACACTGTTGTTGAAAACTGATGTTACATACGCTAACGTTTGCACTGATGTTGAAACTGATTTTACATACGCTAAAGTTTACACTGATGGTGAAAACTGATTTTACATACGCTAAAGTTTACACTGATGGTGAAAACGTATGTTACATACGCTAAAGTTTACACTGTTGTTGAAAACTGATGTTACATACGCTAAAGTTTACACTGATGGTGAAAACTGATTTTACATACGCTAAAGTTTACACTGATGTTAAAAACTGATGTTAAACACAAAGATGAACGATTCATTTGGGTTGAAATGTTTCTTGTCTCTGCCATAGTCAGGAGTAAACTCAAAAGCGCCGAAAGCATAACCGTTATTATTTCTTGGTAATCGTCGTAACTGCTGTTGGTGCCAAACTGTCCCGTTTCTTCTTACAGTGACAAGTAAGATCGCAAGTAATTTTTCTGTTCAAAGTTAGGGTTCAAATGGTCTGGTGCACAAGGTCTGAGGATCTCGGCTGATTCATTTTTGGATACGTTAAAGTGTCAAATAGAAAAAGAGTTTTAGTGATGTCTCTACTGAGGGCTTCACTGCTGAAGGTACTGATGATTGAACGTATGCGTACCTGGAAATGTATGATATAAGACCATCGAGTCCATATTAATGGTAAAGTTGTCACTTCCACACGTTCTATCGGATATTTAGTGGTAGTTCTGGTCAAAATGTGACCAATATTTTTCCCATTTAATGCAATATTTCGACGCAGCGCACGTATATTCTGGCTCCTTTGGTGATGGTTTGTAATTGGCAGCATCAGCTATCAAGTGAAAAGTCGCAATGCTTCTATTCAGTCTCAAGCAGACATCCACGCCATCCAACAAATACTTGTCTTGCAATCGAATGTCTAAATGCAAAAGTTACATATGCGTACGATTTTACGAAGATCGTTAAATCCCCTCATTTAATATTTTGTCTTTTTCAATTATCAGCTCTATGGCGTATACATTTCCAACTTTGTCAGGTTAATATACCACTGAAACATTCAAAGGTATTCTCGTGGCTTCTTTTAAGTACGTCAAGTGATTTTCTCTGTACATTTGGTTAGGGTAAGTATCAATGAAATACAAATCCACTTCCCTGATCAACTAGTGCGTGATATTGTTGACAAGAACTCATTTTTCATCGTCTACAAGATATCTATCCGTATCGAGAACTTTGACATTCAAGTATATGTAACTGTTATTCAGATCGATTCAATCTTAGGTCTGTCTTTCGCTCAAATTCAATAGGGGATGAGTCAACCAACGACTAGATGGGATGCAAATTTACAATTTGGGATTCTTTCATCGTCATTTTGGTACCTGGCTTGGTAAACCTATCTAGTTCTAATCTTGGTGCATCATTTGTTTAATATTTAAGGACGTTTAAGTCTCTGGCTTTTCTTCTTCGTCTTTCTTAGGTTTTTCTCTGGACGTGTATAATGAGCTCTGGAGGGTGGCGGTATTATTTTTTGAAGTGTTGTAGTGCCGTGAAGGAGGAAGAAATGCATTGAACAACAGCGTTCGGCGCATTTATAGCGGTCACTCAGTGAGTCAGAAGGGTTTTGCCAAGATGTATTAACACATTGCTTTCACGGAGGTCTGCTGCTGCTATGATTCAAGTTTTCCTTGTGAAATTTGGCACAACATATCCCCCGTCAAAAATAGAGAAGAACAATTTTTTTTTCAAATATAAGTAAATCAATTTTCTGTTTAGGATCTTGATTTTATTTGCATAAACTCTTAATTACAAGCATTTATAACTTTAGGTTGACTATATGTCAAGAAAAGAACTAGTTCATACATTTGTTAAAGGAGTGGCGTAGTGATCTCAGTTGCGGATCATTGCCATCTCATCTGTCTGCCTGGGTTCAAGTCTCCGATTCGACCAGTATGAATATGTGATAAAGCTTGGCATTAGCTTCTCGTGGTTCAGTGGTTCTTTTTGGGAGTTTTCCTGTGTTCTTCCTACACCATTAATACTGGCCACCATGTATAGCATATCATGTGCTGCAAAATGGCGTTAAATCCTACAACAACAACAACAACAACAACAAGAAAGCATAACCGTGTACCATGCACTTCACGTGACCATGATCAACTTTATTCACCCGGTCATTCGGTGACTATGACCATATACATGATCAAGGTAGTAGAGAAGTTCACGTATTCATCTGCTCGTTCTTTCAAAACATAAATAGTTTGTCACGTGGGAATTGTTGAGCTATGAATATTTGAATTTTACCTGCGCTTGGGTTAAACCCGCGGGTCATTTCCCAACTGTTTTAATACAAGAAGCATGAGCGTCTCCTTGCTGTATTGCATTAGGGCTCTATACACAATGTGTATGAGATTCAATAATAACTCAGTCCCATTTCCTTTTTCAGATGAGATATATAAATGTCGTGTCAGTGTGGCCGGTCGGTTTAGTTAATGACAGCAAATTTGAATCTCCCATGGTGAAGGATGGAAAGGTTGGTATACAAAATAGTCCCTTACAGAGTATGTGTCTGGACGGACTGTAGTCCTAATTACTGTCAATTACACTTGTCCAGAATACTTCATTAAATATTTAGATTCAAATAGAGTATGTGTCTGGACGGACTATAGTCCTAATTACTGTCAATTACACTTGTCCAGAATACTTCATTAAATATTTAGATTCAAATAGAGTATGTGTCTGGACGGACTATAGTCCTAATTACTGTCAATTACACTTGTCCAGAATACTTCATTAAATATTTAGATTCAAATTGATTTGAAATTTGTGCATGAACTTGTAATACAAAAAATGGACCAAGTACTCATTCTAAATAGGGCATGTACAAAAAAATCAATAAGTTGGCATTTTACCGTACTATTCCAAAATTTCGTTAACTTTACAAACATAAAATTAAGTGAAACACGACCGACTTCGGGAGAAAGAAAATACATACTTTTGGACATATCCGCCATAACATTGACCTAATGGAATATTCTGTTCTGATACTATTTGGAGAAATACAATTTTTGCAAAGATTTACTCGCTACCACTAGCTAAGCTCCCATATGAATTACATTTTGTTGTTACAGTAAGTAAGAAAATAATAATTCCCAAAACGCTTTCATGAAGGAGTACAGTTTTGAAAAGTGGTACTTGTGAAGACAATGTTCTGTAAGAAATGCGACTTTGACTTGATCCAGATTTGAATATACGACGACATGTTAGAATTACACCAATATCTCAGTTTGGCCATTACCTCAAACTTCGACGGTCGGTTAGTTAATTTTGTTTTCATACTATAGTCGTGTCACACGGGATCACACATTGCATACATTTATGAAATCACTTCATCCATCCATTGTTATCGACCACATAGGGTGTGTATTTGGCGTCAGTCAAATATTTTATTTGCACTGAAACTGTGCAGTTTCCATGGTCTTTTCTTTCCTATCATTGATCACTAAATATTTGTTGCACACATTTCCATGAAAGCAAACATTTAAATGAATTCACACATTTCAATGAATGCACACATTTCCATTAATGCAAACATTTCCATGCAATGCACACATTTCCATGCATGCACACATTTCCATGAATGAAAACATTTCCATGAATGCACACATTGCAATCAATGCACACGTTTCAATGAATGCACACATTTCAATGAATGCAAACATGTCCATGAATGTATACATTGCAATCAATGCACACAATACTATGAGTACACAGATTTTACCATGAAGAAACACATTAAAATGAATACACACATTAAAATGAATACACACAATGTAAGTGCAAATATTGTCAGGTCTGAACGGTAAAGCGGTAATACACCAGCTTCATATCTTTGTACTCATAAATTCAATTGCAGGCTCCAGAAAGTGGAGAGGACAGTGTTGACCCATCCATGACATATTAATTTATGTCATTGTTTTTTTTTTCTTCTTCCAATGAAATGGTCACAGTGAAATTGACAGTAATTGAAATATGCAGTGAAAAACAATTGTCATGCTCAGTCAACCTGAATCCTTCTAAATCATTGTACATCATATGAAATTTCATGCAATTACCATGCCCTAACCAGCCTGAATCTACATAAATCATAGTATCGCACAATACATGCAATGCAAATATCATGCCCAATCAGCCTGAATCCATCTAAATCATTGTAGGGCACATGACATGTAATGCAGTTACCGTACAGTGACATGTACGCATATAATTCTAGTTTCCGTATCATTTATTGCACACCATGTTTGCCATATTAGTAGATCAATATTTGAATTGGTGACCCATGTAGACCACTAACAACATTATATCACCTCCGTATATCTTACATTGCAAGGCACCGTGAGTCTTTGCGGGTGACATACGACGTTAGAAGCTAATTTACCCAGAGTTCTAAATTCACACACTAAACTATACCAATACAAATTTATCCCAAATACGGAACAATTTAACTCAGTACCTACTAGTATGCGTATAACTAATTTACAAGTAATTGTAAGCTCTTTCCCTACACATGATCTATTCGACACACCGTAGAATCCATGGTAGAAAAATGCATATATGTATATTTGTATACGTTTCTTACGCAATAATCGTGTAGTTTTCTTAACATTAGCCTTTTTCCTCAAATCGATCTACACTCATGCCTTGCTGGAAGTGCTTTCTCCCACACTAGCGACAACAGATACTACAATATAAAAGTTCTCATATTTATAAGCAAAATCAATTAATGTCCCATTTTTGTAAACATATATGGTTAATGTAGGATACTGATAATACCACGTATACTTTGGGAGATTCATACTTACATAACTATATACGGTGAAAAAAGAGAGGAAAACAAGTAAAATATAAAAAGAAAGACACAAAATGTCGTAATACGTCTTCCCTATTAATAGTATCGATCATGACTGTATTTTCTGTATGGAATGTTTTGATAGCCATCGGACTGCAGATATGTTTGTAACATAACCATCAGTCATGCGAACGGGTTAAATAACGCCCAGTGTATATGCCCAGTGTATATGCCCAGTGTATAGTGTATATGCCCAGTGTATAGTGTATATGCCCAGTGTATAGTGTATATGCCCAGTGTATAGTGTATATGCCCAGTGTATAGTGTATATGCCCAGTGTATAGTGTATATGCCCAGTGTATAGTGTATATGCCCAGTGTATAGTGTATATGCCCAGTGTATAGTGTATATGCCCAGTGTATAGTGTATATGCCCAGTGTATAGTGTATATGACCAGTGTATAGTGTATATGCCCAGTGTATAGTGTATATGACCAGTGTATAGTGTATATGCCCAGTGTATAGTGTATATGACCAGTGTATAGTGTATATGACCAGTGTATAGTGTATATGCCCAGTGTATAGTGTATATGCCCAGTGTATAGTGTATATGACCAGTGTATAGTGTATATGCCCAGTGTATAGTGTATATGCCCAGTGTATATGCCAAACGTTAACACTCATTGCGTCTTGTTTATTCCTCATGCAGCATGATGATTACAAAGCAAGTTCTCTCTCAATGGCGTGATCATTTACGCGTAATGCATTATCAAATTGCATATTTCGTTTGTTATAGATAACGTTACCTCAAAACAAATTGTACTTCCATATTTAAATCACAGTCCTTAAGCTAATAATGTTAATACAGAGTTAATATATATACATGAGTATTTAAAAAAATGCTTTACATTTCTAAGAAGAAATTCACAGAGTTATATATATATATATATATATATATATATATATATATATATATATATATATATATATATATATATATATATATATATAACTTTGTAATTCATGAGTATAGCTTACATTTCTAAATAGACACCGAGCGAGCAGTAGAGAAGGCGACAAAACATTTGCTAAAGCGTCATTTGCTTAAAACTAAAGCTTCTTACGAAATGATATAAGGTATATATTGCCAAACGAACGCCTCCAGCTTACAAAGAGTCTCTAATTAGGTTAGTTGTTTTTGTTACTTTATCAGTCGTTAGTGATTGCATTTTAATTTCATGGAATTTCTGGTTTACCCAGTCGGACATTTCATTGATGTTGTGCCCTCTATGCTGATGTGAATTAGATCCTTAATTGATATCAATAATACGGGATTAAAATCTTATACAACTATACTAGATTGAGAGCGACTAGAAGCAGTTAAGAAATTTGTATCAGTCCGTGATTCTGTCAGACAAAAATTATATGTACGTCAAGAATATAAAATTGAATATGCGGAAGGTTCAGAACAATTATTTAGACCCGTGTCAAAAGTTCCTTTAAAATTTGCAGAAGCTACTGAAGGTCTTCTTCCATCAGTAAAACAAACTACTTAACAAACTAAGAAAACATAAAACTGTTTTGAAAATTATTCTACCGGTATAGCCGCTGGACAATTACAACACAATTACCGGTAAAAAATGACTGAAGAAAAAAAACTTGAAGAAGTTACACTATCTGAATAAGGCGATTATTGCGACTAAAAATGATGATAATATGGCTAATCTAGCTGGATTTTCCGTTGCCGGTTTTAGTCACAACGAAAGTCGCTAACTACCCGAATGTGAAAAACCTCTAGGCGGAGATATAGGTGGATATATCGCATAAAATATGACAAGGATCGAGTTCAAATTAAGATCCAATATTTATGATGTACATAAACAAATACACCAATATGAAAGTACTCATCAACCATCCAGTCTCAATATCAACTTCCTCCGCCGCTGCAGGAAATAGAGCAAGAACAAAATTCAACCACAAAAGAATAAATCACAACCTTCTATAACAAAAAAAAAAATGATGCGCCTGACACTGGTGCTACTGAAAGTGGTATTTCTAAATTAAATACGTCAGGAGGAAGTCGTCTTTCTACCTGCCCAGCAGCAGAGGGGGTGAATCCTACAACGTTTTTAGACAAATTTTGATTGAAATCCTAAAACGAGCCGTCCTATAATCTTATTTTAACCAAAAGATGGCGAATCCTACAACGTTTTCAGACAAAAAAAATTGATTGAAATCTCCCTACGAAATCATTTTAACTAAAAAAATGAAAACGATTTTTTAATTAATTTTGGTCGCAACTTGTTGTCATCCACCCTCTCTGCTGCTTAGTGATTTCATCACTGGGTTAACAAAAAATAATAAAATGATTTGATCTAGTCTTTATAATGAAAGTTCTTAGGATGAAAATCATTTATGATCTCACAAACAGACTAATCACTAACACCTCTTCTTGTAAATCAATCAGATTATTTGACTGGTCGGTGAGTTTGAAATTAATTCTGGTTAATGAATTATTATGGCATCGCATATAGACAGGATTAATTGGGTTTTCAATAATTAAAAATCCTGGAGGAGCTGTTGGTGCAAACGAATAAAGAATATATCCTTGCTGAGCTTGATTTGATCGTTCGAGATTAATTTGATAGCTTCCTTCGATAACATCACACACTAAATTGAGCGCAATCACCGATGAAATATTCACGTTGAACGGAGCGATATGCCTACCGCCACCATCTGGGTCATTATTGTGTTTGAGGATTTTTATTTCCTGTGATGTTGTTTTTTTCCATGCATCATGAATTATTTTAAAACCAACATCGATGGCATCACTGAGTAGTTTTTTTAGTTCCGGTACGTTATATCCTGGTAGTTTAAAATTCAAAATATCTTTAACGCGGATTTTATATTGGTTTGCAAATATTTCTCTCGATGTGGGGTTTTTATCATCTAATATCACTCGAATAATTTGTGAATTAAATACTTCCATATCGTCGATAATTTTATTGCATGTTTCTACGACGCTGATAAATTCATCTCGGTTGAGAGAGCCGGATTTAAGAGATATTAACAACAGCGATAAATCATGATTCATCGCTGTGAAATTTTTAATGATTTCAGGTTTGTTAACAAAATTATATTCTTTCGGTGGTCCAACCTCCACACTAGGTTCGTATCCTAACCCAAAAAACTCTATAAATAAGTTGTATTTTTTGTAACTCCTTATTGGATTTCTAGGTTTTATTTTGTCTGTGATATAATCAGATTTTTGTGGTTCTGGTAAATCAACGGTTTTCCCCCCTGGTGGTAATTCAGGCCATCCCAGTACGGTCCTTATTGAGCTTTGATATATATCTACGACATATCCTTCTGTGCTTATTTCAATGGCAGATGATAGCGTCGGTTCATGAACTGTTATAGCTATTTTTGATTCTTTTCCAGTAATCGATTTTATTCTACGCGCGAATTCATTATTGATTTGTTCTATTTGGTATGACCCTGTTGGTATTGAAACGACGTTCCAGTCTGGGGTTCCGTCGTCTTTATTCTTATTTGCAAACACTAAAGAATTATTGGGTTGTTGACCACCAAATGATTTTGATCTGATATTAGGCCAACTGTGATACACTCGTAGTTTTGCTAGCGCTATCTCCTTCACCGGAACCGGAGAGGGGAAATTCACACTGAATTCTGGATTCGTTGATGTTATTGATATCATGCTTGTTTGTACTGGGTTCGTGTTCTCCACTATTCGTTGAAGTAATTCCTGCGGTGTTGTCATTGTTATTATACTCATGATTTATTTCTAATTTTGGTATCGAGGAATCATAAATACTGACCATCACTGAGAACTCACAATCTGGTAATGTTGATATTATTGAGATCATTTTGTTTTTTGGGTTCGTGTTTTCTGATTCCATCGGTGTTGTCATTGTTATTATACTCATGTTGTCGCTCTAATTTTGATATCGCTGAATCAAAAATACTGACCATCTCTGAGAATTCACTATCTGATATAATTGTATTATCGAGTGATGACGATATCATCAGGGATAACTGCGAATATGCGGTTGATGCAATATGAAATTGAAGTAAGTAATTCTGCAGTTTACTCTGGCTGCATGATGATATCTTTTTTGCTATCCCGGTTGATATACCCCCGATTGTAGCCACCGCAGAAATGCAAATTGGAACTACGACCGGGGCAATCATTGTAACCGATGCAAGTATTATTCCGGCGCCAGTGAGAACGCTTGACACCGAGTATATAATAACATCAATTGCAGTGATTTTTCGTCGGTATTTTTTTATTTTTATTTGATACTCCTCGGCGAGGGTTTTGAGTCTATTCTGAAATTCTCTGACCTGATCATAGCGACATTGCGTTGATGAAATCATTGTTATTTTAAAAAAGCTAGCGTTTTCAATTGTGAAATCCTTTCAATTTAGTTATTTACTTAAATCCGCTACGAATTCCACATACCAGGTTACTGAAACCCCAATCAAATTTTTATCAGTAGCTGTTATAGTGAACTTTTCAGTTGTATCCTTGTCGATGATCGTTGAAATCGTATTGTTGACCCCGGATGAACTCGACGATGATATATTAAATTGAGTTAATGGTGTTACTAGTGTTAATCGATAAATACCCTTAACGGTTGCAGTGATATTTAATTTGTTGTTTGTAGGTGTCCACTCAAATGATCCGTGTTGGATTGTGTATACCACGTTGTTGGTTTTCTCATGAGGAATTTTTGTTTTTTCAATGATTGTTATCATCCTCGAAAAATCACCTTTGACGGCTTCGATGAAGTTTTTCGTCTCATCGATGGATTTTTTAATATCAGGGAGTTTTATGTCGAGTTTATCGAATGTAGTTCCAAGAAATTTATCCACGATATTTCTACGTAAAATTGAAACCTGTTTTCCGTGTTCTTCAATTTTAGATTGAAGTGTTGCTAGTTCTAACAGAGAGTTGTCATGATGGGTAGCAATCTTGTTGTCTTGGGTAGCAATCTTGTTGTCTTGGGCGCCAATCCTGATGTCGTTGTCGGCAATCATGCGGTTGTTGGTGATAATCATCTTGTTGTTGGTGTCAATCGCGTCTGTGATTGTAGACACAAGTGCACCTGGTTTAAGTCGTCCGTCGCTGGAATACAATGCAATAGAGTTTTCAATGACATCTTTCTGCCGTTTTAAAATATCATCCAAGGACACATCACTAGATTTCAATTTACCCTGCTTGTCTTGAAATACAACTATTTCGTTCGGGTCAACACTTGTTAAGTTCAACGTCTCAGCTATTTCATCTTTGATTAGTTTTTTTACATCCTTGACAGAATCAGGTGGTGCAGTGCCATCGGGTTTGGGTTTCAAAGATCTCCCCCAAATATCAATCATGTTATTGTAAAACTCTTTCTCTCTTTAAAATCGTTTTTGACGACTTCGTCGTTGCCAGCGATTACTAGTGTATTCATTCACGACAACATGTGGTGGTTTTCCGCTTGGGTTACTCAAGGAGTTAGAAATAGCATCAAGGACATTTAATACTTCGCTGCCACATATTGGTGGGTCATTCATTTGTTGTGTTGGTAGCGTAGAATACCAAGTCTTCATTGGAAGGGTTTTTATATAACGCAAAAACTCTTTTGGTGGGGCTAATCCATATGAATCGAAATAAACAATCCCACGTGGATCAATAGCGTATGCAACCCAGTGAGTTCCAGGTCCGGTGCTGTTATCGAGATTAATAATACCTGTTTCAATTTTGTTTGGTTGATGTGGTAATTGATCTTTCATAAAGACACCTCTGAAATTTTTAATCGCTAGTTTTTTAGCAGCATCCATTAAATCAAAATTGGACATGGGAACCATCGAAGATTTGGGAACCATAGGTTCGGAAATCGAAGATTTCTGAATTAATAAACCGGTCCTAGTCTTAGACCCTTTCCGCTGTACCACGAATACGGGGTTCCTGGTAGTCTTAGACCCAATCCGTGAACGGATCGTCCCTTTTTTTTATACCCTCGACCTTTCTTCGGTTCATATGATTCAGCAATGCTCTGTACCGCTTTTGCCCCCAAGCCTCCAGCTGCCCCCAATGCGACTGCTTTTGCAACTGCTGGGGCCGCTGCCGCAAACAACGCTGGTAACGCAGCAAACAACGGAAATATACCGCCTGTTTTAATCATATTTTTGATAGCAGCCGCAGAAAGAGTAATCTGAACACCCTTTTTTGCTACTAGTGCATCATTGAAATGTTTCACCTGACGAGTTGTCAGCGATAATTTATTTGCACCACCAGTCATTTGGTTGGGTTTCAACGTGATTGTGGTTCCACATCGCTTAGCTGATTCCGATTGCAATTTTTTTAATTGACCGGGAGTTAACGCAACACTAATAACACTATATGACATTATACATAATAGATTGATTCTAAATCGTTTACAATTTCAATTACATGTTTTCCACTGGTGCATCTACCACTCTCATTCTTCCACCAACACCTTCAAGTAACATTGATTTATCACTGAGAATGACAGCAACCGCTCTATAATTAATAATACCCCCAGGACGGGTTACACGGGCTCTAAAGTGTATATCAACGACAGATTGTCTCATCAAATCGAGATGTTCCAGTGAGAAGTAATAGATCGGATAGAGGCTTTTAAAATCCAATTGTGATATTTGCAAACCAGTATCCACATTTAGATCACGTGCCATAAATGACAACAGGTTATGATATACACGTGCAATATGGTTGTGAGTGTAATCAAGTTGTACATCTTCAGATGGTTCCTGTTGTCCGTTTATTCTCAGTGAGACCTCTCTAACACCTAACTGATCAAATATCATATGACTTCGTTGTTGATTACCAACTCGTGCATTATTCTGTAACGCCACAAATATATGACGTGGAGCTGAAACCCCTTGTTTTGATGCCAGATGCCAAGTAAATATATCATCAACATTATCCTGTTTGATATCAGTGGTCACTGATAACCAACTCAACAATGATTTTCCTCCTTGTTCCATAAATGACAACAATTTTTCTTCTGCTGTGATTGATGGAGTTAACACTGGCATCCATAATGCTAGTTTTGTTAAAATGACTTTACCATCAGCAACACCAGCATCACGCCATATTGCATCATTATCAGTACCCTTTCGTACAAGCGCTACTGTGTGTTTAGCTCCATAAATAACTTTTCGGACGTTTCTACAGAATCCGAATATATGATGCAGTGGAATTGCACATGAAAACTGTCGACGCTGTCCTTGCAACATTGATACGCGTGTTGCAAATCCTAGGTTGAAGTTAGTAATATTATTTATGACATCAAAATCACCAGCTGGTCTTGTATATCCGTCTGGTGCTGGATTAACTGAAGAAGCATGTGTTGCCTTGACTCTAGAATACTGGTTGTGTTCAGGGTGATCAGTAATATCCTTAGAAAACATCATAGATGGACCAGCTGATCTTGTATAATCATCAGAATATCTCGCTAACCCTATGATTGTTGTAGCCACATCAACTTCACGGTCAATGGATTCAATTTCTTTTCCATCAATGAGATATCTTGCACTTTCAAATAACGCCATTATGCCGTTATTAACAAAACCAACTCGTGTAGTTGGGTTATTGTCATATGGTGTATTAGCAGCATCATTGGTTACAAGTTCTCCTTCGATTTCGATAAATGCCTCACACGGTAGGAAGTATTTACTGGTATCATGAACTTGAAGTTCAATTCGCGATCGGAGATCTGGTTGTACTGCGTGATAAGAATAAAATTGAAAATCGCGTACAGAATCATCCTTGCCAACTGGGGCGTCTATATCAAATGCTGGATCAGGTGACCTTTTGAACATTTTATTCTATTTATCAGAGTCTAAATCGCGATTTCCCATTTCATCGTCGTGTTTTTTTAAAGCCACTTCCTGCTATCATGTTTGCTATCATGTTATTTTGGTCCTCTTGATTTATCAAGGGAGTCACCATCGACGCTAATTTTTCATCTACTGCGTTATTTATAATTCTACTAACACTTGCAGGCATTTCTGCTGTAGACGGTAACGGTACCGGTTTCTTTTTTCGTCTCACTAATGATGTTATTTTATTCTTCGCAGTTGAAAACGCTTTTCCAGCAAGATCTCCAACAGCACCAATACCCTTATCACGAATAACATCAATGGCTTTCATTCCTAGTTGTTTAGCTAACGGCATCACTTTTGGAGCCATTCTCGCAAATAACCCTGCAATGGTATTGCCTAAACCATCTCCGTAGTATGCTCTATAAACCGGAAACCGTGAATTAACTACGTAGACGGGGGTTGGTTTATCATGATTGTAGTGTATGATCATTATTTTAAATCAGAAACAATTTTTCAATTGTTATTTATCTAATCGATTCAGTCACTATGATAACCATGGACGGTTTCACCGTCTACTAACTCGCCAATGAAATCTCGATATGTGCTGATATCCATGATACCACCCTGAAATAATCGTCTACAGATATCAGCTGCTTCATTAATTATTTCCGGTGAGTTATTTCCAGCTCGTTTCCCTCCGATGAGAACCTCTAACCGTGATATATCACTGAGAACACTACCAGGACATGAAATCCTTGGATTCTCACTGGAATCTCTTAATCCACTTCCGCTATAACCAATTGCTTCATCCATTTTTTCTTCTTCATCCATGGGTTGTAAATAACCAAGAAGATCATAATCATCATAACGTGGTATTTGTTGTTTTTCAGGCGAGAAAAATATCTTTGCAGGTTGTTGTTTTTTAGGTGAAAAAGATATTTTCTTTGCAGGTTGCTGTCGCCGTCTTTGCGTTTTTTGCGGTTTTTGTTGTTGTTTAAACTCTTCGTATTGATTATACACGTTTCCCACATCATTGATATATCCAATGTATGATGCACTATCTTTCTTAACCTGATTTTGTTCAGTTTTGATTTTGTAGAGTATATCAGCCCAGTGAGTTATATTCGTAACATATTTATGTTGTTCTGGTTTCAACATTTTTTTCCTGTTTTCATAAGTCGTAACAACAAGCTTAGGAATATCTGCTAGTTTAGTATCATCAATTGCTGCTAACCCTTCCTCGTTAAATCTCACGCGTAAACCATCAACTGTTCTTTTTGATTCTATTTTTTGTACGGCCTGTTCTGTTTGTTCAGTTTTCGCTGCTATTTTTTCGAGTTCACCAATAACAGATTTCCCCGTCTCGGGACCATCTCCCAGTAAAGCGCGCTCTACTCCTTTCGTTGCTGTTGTTACTGGTTTAAACAATTCTTCAGACCCCAAAGCAAAATCAGTCTGAAAACTCTGTCGTTGTTGCAGTTTATTCCGTACAGAGTCACGAATTGGTACAAATCTCTTAATTGCATCTAATCGTTCACGAGCTAATCGGGTTGTTAATGCTTCATTGACCATTATTTGAAATCAGAAACAATTTTTCAATTGTAAAACAATTTTTCAATCCCGACCTAACGGCATCGGATGGTCATGGAAGTGTTTTAACAGCTCTATCATTGATGGCGAAAGTATCATAATTGTATATAAAAATAATTAATACTGATAGTTTCGCCACTTTTCTATTTGATCAATCCGACATGTCATAGATGATTTTTTTAACATCACCATGGAAGCGTTATTTCATCCTATCATTGATGGCGAAAGTATCATAATTGTATATAAAAATAATTAATACTGATAGTTTCGCCACTTTTCTATTTGATCAATCCATCGATTTTTGATATCTCTTGAGGGTAGGCTAAAAAAAAAATGATTAATGGTCGGGCAATCAAATAATGATAAATGGTCGGTCAATCAAATAATGATAAATGGTCAATCAAAATTGTTCATTTTCTTGAATTAACGCTCGTAGGTTTCTAACTTTAGAATTAACCTCCTTTTTCAATTCGTATTCGTACCCCAATTCTTTTCGTATTCGTTCTACGATGGTATATAACGGAGCGAACACACTTACGTCACTGGAGAATGCGAGAGAGTCCTTAATAGAATTCTGAATTCTTTTGATGAGTGCATATTTCTTTGGCAGCATGTATTTATTGTTGTTAACTCCGTATTCTATATCCTGAAAATCAGACATGATTTGATCAGAATTTAACCCATCTGATAGTTCAATATCCCAACCTTTCAATTTTGAAATCTCGGATATGATGCTATTCATGTTTTCAGAATTCATTATTCTATAGCAATGACATATTTCTAAATGAAAAATATGACGCATCAGACATAACTAAATTTAATTTTTTGTTCGGTCTTTTTTGAAATAGCCGTCTTGGTTATTCCCTCTGCAACGAATCGTACTGAGGATATACAAATATCGAAGTGCCTACTGGCTTCATTCATTGATTGAAATATTTTTTCTTCGTTAGTTATCGTATTCAAAGATTTCACAGGTCTCGCTTTTTTCGAGTATTTCCCAGTCCCCCCTCGTTCGGAATTTTCACTTTGTGTGATAGCCTGCAGATTTGATAAAGAATTGTTTTTCGGATTAGAATCGATATGATCAATAACAAAATCATCCTCGATCAATCCATTGAAACACTCGTACACGAAACGATGGCAGTAATATTTCTTCTTTCCAGCACCAAACATCAAATACCCCATACCATTATCCCACCCAACTGGTTTCTTCAGTCTGCGGTTTCTTACAACACCATCACTGGATGCTTCATAATTTGTGATCACAGGGTGTTGTCTGAATTCTTGGTTCATTTATATATTATACTATTGTTTGTCTAATTCATTGTTTGGTTTAATGATAAATCTTTCGATGTAGTCTTGAGGGGTTCTTATGATTTTAT
The DNA here is from genome assembly GCA_030141615.1 of Unio pictorum. Taxonomy (NCBI): domain Eukaryota; kingdom Metazoa; phylum Mollusca; class Bivalvia; order Unionida; family Unionidae; genus Unio; species Unio pictorum. The sequence continues at coordinate 2,996,738 of JARLTB010000121.1, read as the reverse complement.
CCTTGATACTGACTTTGTCAGCGTCAAGAATACTGACTTTGTCAGCGTCAAGAATACTTACTTTGTCAGCGTCAGGGTCATAATTTCTGATTGATTGTCCATTTTTTATTCTTTTATCATAATAACGCTTCAACTCCCTGTATCGCTTACCACCGCAATTTAGACACAACTGCGATTTCCCCCTGACCCCAACCCCACATAGAATACAAGGTAACGGACCATGGCTTCCACGTCGAAAGCTTTGCATATGATACCCACAAAACTCACTTCTGCATGATTTGTTACACGGGATTACTGATCCAATCATAAGCCACTTGCAGTGATTCATTATATAAAAATCTTTCATTTAAATGCTTGTTTTAATTATAGCATGAAGGAATTAAGGAAAACGCCTTCGAAAAATGCTGAATTCAATGTTGATAAAGAGTTTAAGAGATTATTAAAAATCAATCCTAGATTTAATCTCGATAGACCCAAAAAACGTATCAAACGTCCAAGAGACGGAAACATGAAAGAGTTTAAGAGATTATTAAAAATCAATCCTAGATTTAATCTCGATAGACCCAAAAAACGTATCAAACGTCCAAGAGACGGAAACATGAAAGAGTTTAAGAGATTATTGAAAATCAGTCCTAGATTTAATCTCGATAGACCCAAAAAACGTATCAAACGTCCAAGAGACGGAAACATGAAAGAGTTTAAGAGATTATTGAAAATCAGTCCTAGATTTAATCTCGATAGACCAAAAAAACGTATCAAACGTCCAAGAGACGGAAACATGAAAGAGTTTAAGAGATTATTGAAAATCAGTCCTAGATTTAATCTCGATAGACCAAAAAAACGTAACAAATTTAATCTCGAGAAACCAAAAAAAGCGTCCAAGAAATTACCCTGGAAGGATGCTCAATTCAATCTCGATATAGTCTCTGATACACCAAAGAATAAAATTCTTGATAAAGCCATGATTAATAAAATCAGAGATTGTTTCAATGAATTTAAGCGTGATGGAGCATCCTATTGTTGGTCAACATTTCGAATTGATGGTGTTGTTGACGCTACCATGAATGATGAAAAAGCAGCAGTGATAATTTCACATGTTGGGGAAAAACGGTATTTTTTCCGAATCAAATTCATTATTGAAGTCGATGGCAAATGGATTATTAGGGATAAATTTGAACCAATCCTCAAGAATAAAAAAGCTGTCATTGTGAGTAGAGATTCCAAACCAGGGATTCTAACCGGCATTGACAAACCATACTACGAAAGATCTTATCCCGTAACAGCAATGGTTTATGGGCTATATCCGTTAAATGATAAACCCGATATCGCAAAACTAGCTCCTATGAAATATTCGTCAGGGCTTAATTGTGTAGCAACACGGGTAATGGAGCACTTCACAAATGCATCCCGAGGAAATAAACTAACTGATCTAAGACGAAAAAAAATAACCGAGTGGGAACTGACAGTGAAACAGAACGGTGCAAAGATTTCTGATATAGCTAAGTTAGAAACATCATTAAGATTTCCAATAACAGTTATGACGATAACCGGAGAGGTTTTATACGAACCGAAATATAACAAAAATGGAGCACCAATACAGATTATTGATCATAACAAACACGCGTGGACACCTGCGGTAACAGTATTTCCACGAGAACGAACCGTGAAATATATCCCTAAGGAGTTCGTCGGGGATGTTTTCTATGAAGAGAGATTATTTGATGCTATTAATGCGTTGTGTAAGGATGATCCTGTGTCAGTGTGGTTACTTAGAAGTGATGAAGGATTCGATCAATTTGTAAAACCAAATGGTGAATTATATCGCGTTGAAGAATTAGATAACAGAATGAGAAAAATCGCTAATGATTTTTCACCGGAGAGTTTCCATGAAAAACTACTCACGGATAGTTTTACTATTCCATCAGTGGTAGCTCACTTCGCAAGAGAAAAAAACTCATGGCGTCCAACACGAAGTGATTTTCTTGAGGATGTTAAATCGAGTTGCGTCGAATTTGGTCATGGAGGATTGTGGAATACGAAATACTCACGTGATGGTATGATTTCAATTGATATAGCCGCGTGTTATCCCGGAAGTTTTCTCGGGTATGGGGAATGCGCTGAGTACTTCAAACGATTTGGACACCCAACACATGAAATGACTCGTGTTGCGATTAATGGACCATTACCTGATTTTGATTTAACCGGATTCGCTCGTGTGATATCATTCGAATTAGCTACAGGGTTACATCCGTGTAGTTATGTTTGGCTCGGTAGACACCTATCTGAAAAGGCCTGGATGCCAATAGTGTTACTACGATATATGATTGATTGTGGTATGCTAATATCGTTGATTGTTTCCGAGGCTATTATATGCTATCGAGCTCAGAAAGAAGTTTGGCTACCACAACCCGATCTAGATCGTATAATCAATGAACTACGAAAACAATTCCCTGATTTCAATGAAGAAGAAATCATAAATTGGTCTAAGAAGTTATTTGAAATTAAAAAAGAACAAGCAAAAGATCTCGGACGAAGAATAATCGGTAAATTCACTCAAGGTGGACGGTACGACAACGCAAAATATTCTTCGCGGTTGATCATAGATGTCGCTGAATACGATTTTCTTGTAGCGGATTTAATGAAACAGGGAAAACTTGTATCCCGTAAGGATGCTTTTCTATCCAATGGTGAGAAATTAGGTACGGTTGTTACCTACTGTGATGGACATAATTCCCAGTACACACATTTGAGAAGTTCAATGCTAGCCTATGCTTCTATTAATCTATTTTCGATGATAAATAGATTTCCTAATACCGCGGTTAGAGTGGCCACTGATTCGATGTATATACACAATAAATACAAATCAGCTGTAGCTAAATTCACAGATCCCGAGGAAGCGTGGGGGCGTTGGCGATTTAAAAGGGAGATGCTACATGAGTATTGTGAATCCGCAGACGTTGCCATGGATGATAAATATCTTTGTTGTAACCGCGCTGAAAATCAATCAGAATTTTCTAATGCACCACCGGTATCTGATCCAATATGTCGATACAAGACAGTTTATTTAAACGGTTGTGGTGGGTCAGGAAAGACAACTCGTGCAATTGAATTATTTCGTCGGTCAACCATGATTGTGCTAACACCGACTCACAGACTCGCCAGAGAGATGATACAGCGAGGGGTAAATGCCTGTACTTACCATAGTTTCTTTCGATGGAAGGGTGACAAATGGACTCCTGATCGAATGGGTGATAAATTCATTCCTGAAATCATAATTTGGGATGAAATATGCACAGTGTCATTAGATGTATTACAAATATTTCTTGAGTGGTTGTTAAACAAAAACACAAAAGTCGTCATGTGCGGTGATCACGGCCAACCACCACCATTTGTCGGTGCATCTCCACATGAATGGCTAAGGGGTTTTGTAGACTACTATGAAGAAATCACCACTGATTATAGATCAATTGATGAACGATTACGAGAATTCAAAGCGCTAATTAGATTACAACCGGATAGAATCCAGTGCGAAATAGCGCGTGAAGTGATTTCAGAAACTCAAATAAACGATTTCTGGGAAACATGGAAACCAAATGATTTGATAATTGCAAGTAGAAAAATAGTCAGGGATACACTTCAGATGAAGTTATTTGAATTGCATAAAGAAAAATTTGCAACGCTTCCAGTACCCCTTTGTTATAGGCCATCGGATACACGAAAACAGAATATTGAAGTTGATATTCCAGGACAGAGTGAAAAACAGAATTTAGTATTAAATGATATTGTGCTGGTTGATATCAGCGTCGTCGAAAATGCATTGCGTGCTAATAAATCCCCGTGGACTCTAGGATACGCAGCAACAATACACTCTTCACAGGGATTGACTATATCGGATACAATTGTTTGGATGGTGGATAATCACATCGAATGGTCGAATTTAGTCTATCTCGCAGTATCCAGAGTACGAAGAATAAATCAGCTTCGAAGAATTGTTTTCGATGATAATGACACCACAATAAATGATATTGATGTTAGCATCATTAATAAAAAACTCTCCGGTTACAAACAACAGGACAAAAAAAAACAACGAGAATTTGATATTGATGCTGAATTAATAATCACTTTGAAGAAACAACAGAATAATCACTGCGCGAGTTGCAATTGTATAATGCGTTGGCAGTATTCGGATAAGGATCCTCGCCAATTCACCGTAGACAGAAAAAATAACAGTCTCGGTCATGTCAGAAATAATGTGATGTTGACTTGTCTTGAGTGCAATAGACGCAACGGTGCTAGTTAAGACCATGCGGTGGCAATTGAGTATCCTCGGGAATTACCTGTAGTTGTTGTCGAGTAAAACCCCGCTGAGGGGCAGTTGAATCCAGTTTATAGACTGGAGGTCTACCAGTTGATCGTGTTATACTAGATATCTTGTGTGCAGTGACGCTCCAAATAGGATCGGTAGCCCTTTTTCTACCCCCTTCAAGCTCTCCTGGTTCGTATAAGTACCTCACAATGACATTACTACCAAGAATTGGTTCTTTGAAATCTTTTTGTGGTTGTACGGGTATTGACTTCTTTTTAATCGCGTTGATAGGTTTCATGTTGATTGTTCTAGTAATCTCGTTATTCAGTGCAGTAATCACAGATGGTAATCTTTTAACCCATTCACGGGATCGCTTTTCTTGAATGAATTCTTTTGCGTATTGATATCCAAATAACCGCTCAGCAATCGTCCGATTAAATCGTTCTACAATGGCCTGATCGCGATGTAGCGCAGTATGCCCTCGTCGTATGGTGACATTATGATGTTTCATTGTAGATAATACTGCACCCTGAAATTCCTTGCCAGGATCAACCTGCAATAGATTTGGCCAGTGCAGAGGACCTCGTCGATAAATCCTCTCAAATGCAGAAGCGACTTCAGTGGCTGATTTTGTTTTTAACGGTTCTGCTTCTTTGTATCGACTTGCAATATCAACTACGGTTAATGCGTATTTGTAACCACGATCATGTGGCAGAAATAATATATCAGCCTGATGAACTTCATTAGGAGCGGTCACATCAAAATGCGAGAATTGAATTTGTTTAGGCGGTGGTAGATAAATTTGCCATAGTGCCTGTTTGGATAACCAATTAGCCGCAGTGGTTTTTTTCACTTTTGCAGCGCTAGCGAGTTTATGGACTGCTGATTTACCCCTCCAGTATCCTCTTGGGGAATAATAAATTGATTCCATATTATTAATTACCGGCACCTAACATCAATTTGCTTTTCATAGCCGATTTTATTAAAAATGAAGCCAATTTTTCTTTGAAGGATTTATCAGGAATAGCATTTAACGCATGAATTAATTTCACATCTGCTAGATGTCTGTGTTGCAGATTGCTGCTTTTATAAGCAACATCATGAAGGTGACAGGCCTTATCAATGGCGTTTATTGGTTCTTCACCGGGGTTGGGTTGATTTTGATTATTGAGTCTGATATCAAGTCTGGTTCCCGGTCCACAGTAGCTATATCCGGGAAGGTGCTTTTCTCCGGGGTACTTTGCCCATGGGGTTCCAGGGAGCTTTGCCAATTTGGCTGCGATATCACCTCCTCGTTTTTTTTTAAATCAGATTTCATTGACACAAATCTAAATTTCCTTGTACCACATTGCATGCATTTACCAGAAAGCGCTGATCGGTTATTTTTAGTTGTAACCGTCGTCACATCTTCTGTGCCAGTACGCGTTTTGCACTTCACACAATATAGATCCATAATTTATGTATAGAGATATGGATATAATTGATTTTTCAGCGACTAAAAGAAGAGAACCGGTTAAGCATCATGCAGCGCTACCAAACTCTATCCGGATGATTATAATCGGGCCATCTGGATCCGGTAAAACGCAATTGTTGCTCAATTTAATAATGAGATGGATGAAATGGGATAAGTTGTATTTAATTGCCCCTAGCGTAGATGATCAACGATGTTATGAAGTGCTAAAAGATTTTAACGACAGCGCGGTAGAAAAATCCGGAGAGGGTATTATTGAGTTTATAACCGATATCGATGAAGCACCGAGCATTGATGATATTGATGGAGATATTAACAATTTAGTCGTATACGACGATATAATGTTGGATAAACAAAAAAATCCTGCTAGAATATTTTCCCGTGGGCGTCACAAAAACACTGACGTGATATATGTCACTCAACGCTACACTCAGGTTCCAAAAGTCATCAGAGATAACTGCAATATTCTTTCTGTATTCAACGGCGTTGATACACATACGCTACGAAATATTTGGCAGACATGGTGTTCTGATATGGACTTCAATCAATTTCGAGATTTCTTTAGTCATGCTCAGTCAAAACCACACGGATTCGCAACAATAAATTTGCATGATCCTCGGACACGATATCGTATCGGACTGGATCAAATATTCGGTTAAAATCATTTTATTATTTTTTGTTAACCCAGTGATGAAATCACTAAGCAGCAGAGAGGGTGGATGACAACAAGTTGCGACCAAAATTAATTAAAAAATCGTTTTCATTTTTTTAGTTAAAATGATTTCGTAGGGAGATTTCAATCAATTTTTTTTGTCTGAAAACGTTGTAGGATTCGCCATCTTTTGGTTAAAATAAGATTATAGGACGGCTCGTTTTAGGATTTCAATCAAAATTTGTCTAAAAACGTTGTAGGATTCACCCCCTCTGCTGCTTGCCCTAATATTTTTTTCCGACATAGCACGATTAGATGTTCTCAAAGGAGGAAATCGAGCTGGACGAAACTCATCAGAAATAAATAATGAAGACGCTGATATATGTCGACGATTATTTCAAGATGGTATCTTGGATATTAGCATTTACCAGGAATTTATCGATGAACTTGATGATAACTATCATAGTGACTAGTTTTCTGATTAGATAAATTGATAACAAATAAGATGATCATACATCAACGACACCGTGAACCTGCAATGGTTAGAGTAACAAATTCACGATTACCAGCCAGTCTATAAAGCAAGTTATGGTGATTGTCTTGGTAATGCTAATCAAGGGTTATTTGCAAACCGGGCTAACCAAATAGCTGTAATCGCAAAATAATTATCAATGAACGCTGTCAGTGTTATTAGTGAAAAAGCTACTGGTGATATTGGTAATATTGCTGGTAAAGCGTTTTCGGCAGCCAACGATACGCTAGCACGATTAATACGACGAAAACCATCGTCAGTAAAAATTAACATCTACTGAAATTATGCCCGTGAATGTCAGTACAATAATAAACAAAGCCGCTGATAAAAAAAAACTAGCAGCCTTGATGAATCAAGAATCAGAACACAAATACTAGCTTTACCGTATGTAGACTTCGTAGGAGACGTTGATTTTGATTGAGAAATATAAAATACAATGTTTAAACGTGTATATGATCCAGTATTTGACATAGACCATAAATGCAAACAGGTAAAAATGAAGCATACTTTTAATTTCTTCTTTTATGGATTATACTGTTTTTTCTTCTCATTCGCATATAATTGGGATTTGTAAAAGTGCAGAAAGGTTATTTCGTCTTTGTTTCTTTTTAGATCTTGGTCTGGCACACAAGAACAGAGAGGAATACTTTAAGGAATCAGCCAAAACTACAGCAGAAGTTCAAAACGGTTAATTTTGATTTGGAGGTTTAGGATCGTGACTAACGCAATACTTTAGAAGACATTTCTTGCGTCATTACAGTTACGTAAATAAATAGATAAGATACATAAATATAATGTATTCAAATATGTCTGTTATGTATGCATGAACATCTCCTGTGGCCTAATTGGTCCAAGCGTCAGCCTATTATAATGGTTTGTTTGTTTGTTTGTTTGAATAAGATTTTTAAAGTAGCTTTAACAGTTGTTCAGTCATACAATGTCTGCAGTGAGGCAGTTTATAATGATGTCTAGCACTTGGGTATCTTGCCTCAGACATGTAGCATGATGCCCCCGCCAAGGCACATTATCCTGACACCAGGCCGACCGGTCCTAACACTAACCTCTTAATTCTGAGCGCCAAACGAGGCAGCTGTTAGTACCATTTTTTCTAAGTCTTTTATATGACTCGGCCGAGCATCGAACCTATAATATCTAGCTTCCACAGAGGACGCTCTAACCACAATGCCATCGAAGAGGTTGCTATAATAATGGTACTGGCGCTCAACATTAAGAGATTAGAGGTTAGTGCTAGGACTGGTGTCAGGATAATTATAAGAAGTCTGCGGCATGATGCCCTGATACTATACACCACTATCAACTGCATGCATCGTAGCACTATGACTGCGACATTATTAAAGCTACCTTAAAAATCCAACTCACACGCACACATTTATGTATCTATGTCTGTATGTACGTATATATGTATGTATCTATAATCAGAGAAATGCATACGCATGTATCACTAGCATGGAACGCAATTTCTTGCTTCACCCCTTTCAATAGAAACTTATTAGGAACAATATTGAATACAGTTTTTTTGGTTAAAACTATAAGAAAAAATGAAATATTCCTAGACTAATTAATTTGAACTGTCATTGCTATAAAAGATGTATCAACACTATCAAGATATAAGATTGTGTAATCTTTTATATGGTAAATAAAAGAAAGTGTTATTAACTGAACGAAGCTTAATGTTAGAGATGCATAATCCACCTGCGTAAAACAAGGAGCGTTTTCTAAGAAATATAACACAATCAATGGATGCTTCAATTGAGAGATGCTGCAAATGGTAAAATGCCTTACTGATTGATATGATTAGAATCACAATTGTAATCAATTCTAGCTTTAAACAATAATAAGAAAGTTAAAAGAGTAAAACTTACAATTTGGTGAAATCAAGTGTAGCATGAATGTTTTTAAATATCGTTAAATGACATACTTCTTATAATATCAATAAAGAAAGCAAGAAAGGAATAATAAAAGCATTAAATATACTTGTTTATACGAAATGTAGCATAAGGGCATTATGTCATAAAAGTTATCGCCAATATGCATAATTACGTTCTTGACTTAACATATCAATCGATAATTAAAGTAATATAATGGGATAGGTCAGTCTAAAGAAAGCTGGAGTTCGAAACGAATTGCATATATTTAAAATAACACTAATGCTATAAGACATATGGGTGGCGTTTAATAATGTTTGTATGATTCGATACAAGATATACACAATCAGTTTTATATTGCTACTTGATTAGCATTTGATATCAGATTAAACATTGCAGAATCAAAACTGCTAAAATACTATTATATTCTTGATGACTGCTTAAGAGGACATAATATTTCACGAAAGACATATGTTAAAACAATTCATGAATAATAACTTGGCAAAAATGTAAAGCACAGAAAGTCAAGCTTATTATTTATGTCTGTTGATACTTGACATTTCGCAATATTTATAGCTAAAACGCCTTAAATGAACACGTGAGACAAATTAAGTTGAAATTTAATTCATTTCCAACTTTTCATTAAATAACATGTGTAAGTATAAAGTAAAAACTTTCTTGACTTGCTATGGAAAACACAATATCAGATATTAAGAATATATTTTAAAAGATTGAAGAAAATATTTCTTATCAAGGGTAACGAGATCCAAACGAGAACTGCAAAGACCTTGTATGATACCTTGGCAACGCAACGACCATGATGATGTATGTGATTACTTTGTAGGAAGGCACCCAAAGTTCTGATGGTCAGACGATATACATTCCCTTTGTTTTGTTGATGCAATAATTTTTCCTCTCACTTTTATTTCCTTGTCCGTTTATCTTCTAGCACGCATTTGGACACAAATGAATGTCTACCATGCAGTGGCGTACCGTCCATATATCAGGAATATGCAATAACTACGGTCCAACGAATTATTTTGTACACCATACATTAGGTAAAGGGCCATTTTCTAAACATTGTATAATGTCCCAGATACCCTACAGTTCACCGTAATGTCCTGCATAATTAAAGAAGAGAAAGAATTAAATTATTCTTTCGGCAAATTGCGGATGGAATAGAGTAAATTATTGACGTCGTATACAGATTGCATTAAATCTGCTTCTACCGATGCAAGGTATCTTTATTCATACACATTCTAATGAAGATATCGACGACATTTCATGGATGTGGTATTTGCAGTTTGTGGTACATATTGTAGACCCTACTTTTCATCGCGTTGTGACAGATTCAACATGTGCTGTAAAGTGTGAACTATAAGGTCGCTGGTTAAACATACTAACTTCATTGGCAGAAGTAAAGTAGGTAACTAAAGTGTAAAATCTAATAATGAACATTAGCTACTTTCGCTTACACATAGAATTAGGAACACACAGTCAGTTTTGTTAGAATCGGATAGTCACATTTATTTACATTAATGATGAATACCTAGCTTATAACTTGGAAACAGTGAATACAATTTTCACAAATTAAAGGCAGTCATGAGATAGCATGTTGGTTTATTTATCGTACAAAAACAAGTGTGCACATTCAAACATCTTACTGGAATCGTCATGAATGCAAATTCAAACATCTTGCCGGAATCGTCATAAATGCAAATTCAACCATCTTGCTGGAATCGTCATGAATGCAAATTCAAACATCTTGCTGGAATCGTCATGAATGCAAATTTGCACATGAACTATACAAATGACAAGATCGATCATTCATATTTACAAAGTGAACAAACTAGAAAAATATTGCATAAACCAGAAAATGATCTTGCGGAAAAAGAACAAACGATTTTTTGGTAAATTCGGTGGAACAGTAAAGGTTTATTAAACGTTTCTTCACTTCAAATAAAAATGAATCTAAATACATTAACATTTACTGAAACAAAAATATTTCTCAAAATTTTGTAGTAGAATAATAACATGAGACGGCGAATATCAAGTTTTAACGTTCGTTGAATTTAAGGACGATTAAAACTCAACTTGTTGTGCATTGAAATGTATATACAAAGTTTCAGAGTTGCGGGGTTTAATTGCATACACGGCGAAGGTAAAATAATTACATAACTGCACCGCTGATAAAACATAATAAAAAATGAAAACAAACAACACAAAAAGAAGAAAAAGCTTTACAAGAAAAGCTAGATAAAGTCAGATACTAAATATTACAACACCGGGCTGTTACATCGATTGTCTAAAGCATTATGTGATATCACAATAAATAGCCTGCGTGTTATAAATTTGCGCGTATATTGAAGAAAAGACAAGATTAGTGGATATAATGTACAAAATATGCAAACAATGAGACGTTGAATGTAATGGGATAATGGTGATGCCAAAAGAACAGAGAACCATACGGCGGAATTGTGGAAGAAATGTTAATTATTACTAAATGAGATTTCACTAAGTTTAACAGTTGACAATTATGTTTGAGACATTTTCTAATTCCTGAATAAGGGTGAAGGGGTGCTAAGGTATAATACTAATAAACGGGAGACGTTATCGGTACAGATTTCAGATATGATCCGAAACATATAATAGAGCTAAAGTGTATTGTCTTTGAACAGGAATAAAACGCAAATTTGTATGTGTTCAAATGCTAACCAAAAACAGCAGACAAACAGGAAATGGATGACGAGACTGCAATCGTAGCCATTATTTCAACGTATAAGAACGGTACGTTACTTTGAGTAAGTTATTGAAGTCGTCCAGAAACGGTTTTGTATACATCATGTACAATTCTATTTTTTTTCATTTGTATCGCTCTTTCCTACAGCATTAAATCAAATATAATTGTTACATATGATACTGAAAGTAATTTTTTTCATCAACTCTGTTCTTTGTCTACTGTACTTCTTACTTTACATGAAAATGTGCATGGTGGAAAAAAAGGGGTCAGTTAGTTGACCACGGGAAAAATCATCTTTAAATGAGCTAACATTATGTTGTAATGTACTATGGATACTGCCCAGTGTTTTCAATAATTAATAAGTCTTGACATTTTGCTTGAGACGATTTATGGACATAAACACTCTTTCAAAACACAAAAACACGTATTGCATTCATTATTCCCTTCGAGAGTGTTCCATAAAGATACTTCAGAGGGTATAAAATAAGATTTGGTAGAATTTAGCCTGAAACTGAAATAAATCATAAACATTGAAACTTTGTTTATTATAATAATGGGGAAGGGAGTAATTCAATGATAATAGTTAAGAGTTTTTATCGTTTTAATGTTGAAAAGTGTTAGTAAGTTTTGTCCTTTTCTTCCAGACTGCCGACTTTACCCACCACATTTCAAAATAGAGATTCTACTTGCTAGTGTATTTGGGAATTCACGTAGAGATTCTACTTGCTAGTGTATTTGGGAAGTCACGTAGAGATTCTACTTGCTAGTGTATTTGGGAAGTCACGTAGAGATTCTACTTGCTAGTGTATTTGGGAAGTCACGTAGAGATTCTACTTGCTAGTGTATTTGGGAAGTCACGTAGAGATTCTACTTGCTAGTGTATTTGGGAAGTCACGTAGAGATTCTACTTGCTAGTGTATTTGGGAAGTCACGTAGAGATTCTACTTGCTAGTGTATTTGGGAAGTCACGTAGAGATTCTACTTGCTAGTGTATTTGGGAAGTCACGTAGAGATTCTACTTGCTAGTGTATTTGGGAAGTCACGTAGAGATTCTACTTGCTAGTGTATTTGGGAAGTCACGTAGAGATTCTACTTGCTAGTGTATTTGGGAAGTCACGTAGAGATTCTACTTGCTAGTGTATTTGGGAAGTCACGTAGAGATTCTACTTGCTAGTGTATTTGGGAAGTCACGTAGAGATTCTACTTGCTAGTGTATTTGGGAAGTCACGTAGAGATTCTACTTGCTAGTGTATTTGGGAAGTCACGTAGAGATTCTACTTGCTAGTGTATTTGGGAAGTCACGTAGAGATTCTACTTGCTAGTGTATTTGGGAAGTCACGTAGAGATTCTACTTGCTAGTGTATTTGGGAAGTCACGTAGAGATTCTACTTGCTAGTGTATTTGGGAAGTCACGTAGAGATTCTACTTGCTAGTGTATTTGGGAAGTCACGTAGAGATTCTACTTGCTAGTGTATTTGGGAAGTCACGAAGAGATTCTACTTGCTAGTGCATTTGGGAAGTCACGTAGAGATTCTACTTGCTAGTGTATTTGGGAAGTCACGTAGAGATTCTACTTGCTAGTGTATTTGGGAAGTCACGTAGAGATTCTACTTGCTAGTGTATTTGGGAAGTCACGTAGAGATTCTACTTGCTAGTGTATTTGGGAAGTCACGTAGAGATTCTACTTGCTAGTGTATTTGGGAAGTCACGTAGAGATTCTACTTGCTAGTGTATTTGGGAAGTCACGTAGAGATTCTACTTGCTAGTGTATTTGGGAAGTCACGTAGAGATTCTACTTGCTAGTGTATTTGGGAAGTCACGTAGAGATTCTACTTGCTAGTGTATTTGGGAAGTCACGTAGAGATTCTACTTGCTAGTGTATTTGGGAAGTCACGTAGAGATTCTACTTGCTAGTGTATTTGGGAAGTCACGTAGAGATTCTACTTGCTAGTGTATTTGGGAAGTCACGTAGAGATTCTACTTGCTAGTGTATTTGGGAAGTCACGTAGAGATTCTACTTGCTAGTGTATTTGGGAAGTCACGTAGAGATTCTACTTGCTAGTGTATTTGGGAAGTCACGTAGAGATTCTACTTGCTAGTGTATTTGGGAAGTCACGTAGAGATTCTATTTGCTAGTGTATTTGGGAAGTCACGTAGAGATTCTACTTGCTAGTGTATTTGGGAAGTCACGTAGAGATTCTACTTGCTAGTGTATTTGGGAAGTCACGTAGAGATTCTACTTGCTAGTGTATTTGGGAAGTCACGTAGAGATTCTACTTGCTAGTGTATTTGGGAAGTCACGTAGAGATTCTACTTGCTAGTGTATTTGGGAAGTCACGTAGAGATTCTACTTGCTAGTGTATTTGGGAAGTCACGTAGAGATTCTACTTGCTAGTGTATTTGGGAAGTCACGTAGAGATTCTACTTGCTAGTGTATTTGGGAAGTCACGTAGAGATTCTACTTGCTAGTGTATTTGGGAAGTCACGTAGAGATTCTACTTGCTAGTGTATTTGGGAAGTCACGTAACGATTCTTGCCCCTTTAATTTATAGTTGTCCAGTTTTTCCGAGTCGATCAGCGAGCATCCGTTCCAGACTACTCTGACATATTCCAGTTTAAGCTTGATATATGTTATATAGTTTTGATAACATTTTCCTACTTAGTTAGTATTTTCGCTTTTGTAGATTACCTATTTGAGATGATGCTGTTTTTAAAATACTATCAATGTGACAGTTCAGTTTGTATTTTATAAAGAAAAAAATCCTAGGATAAGGATCTACTTATTTAAGTTCGATATTATCAAAAACTAATTCAGAATTACCGTTTAAGCGCCAAATCGGACCCAAAACTGTGGAGGTACATATACGCGACCTACCATTGCAGATTGACACAGAAGAGCTCAAAAACAAAAAATATAAACGATTAAATGTGAGACCAATAGCTCTTAAAATGGCTAACATCTGGGACTGGAGCCACATCAACTCAGGGGCAAGGATAGTTACAGTGTCAGAGTATGATGCAAAGAAATTCCCGGCATTTTTCTACTGTATGGGGTTCAAACTTCGCTCCTGGTATCGTAATTGCGAAGCGGATAGGAAATGCCCCAGGTGTGAAGTGCTTGGGCACGGGCCGTGAGACTGCAAGAACCAGCTAAATGCAAGAACCACCAGCTAAATGCAAGAACCAGCTAAATGCAACTGCAACTGGAGAAAAAACCCATTCAACAGTGACCGCAGGGAGAACAACCCCAAATCCAAAAGAAAATACAACTCAACAAGAAGTAAGAGAGAAGAGAAAGGAGAAGGAGCAAGAAAAAAACACCGGAGAAACAGGATAAATGGTATGAAATCCTAAACCCAATAAAATAGGTTTGAAAACACCAATGAAAGTGCAGAACCTCATCCCAACGAGCAATCCTTTCGAAACTCTAAATGTAGAGGAAGAGAGAGAACGTTTTACTATCCAGGAAGGCTTGATGAATCCACTAACGTCTTCAACCCCAATCCCAAGGGGAAAAGGACAACAAAAAAGAGGAAAACGGTCAACTCTTCTTCCTCTTTTGAAGACAAAAGTATATATTACACAAAAGAAAAGAATACACAAGGGAGCTTGTCCAAATCCCTAGAAGAAGGAAGGCCAAAGGGACAGAAACCACAAGTGGACAAGGAGGAATCAAAACAAAGCGAAAAGGAAAACAACTTAGGGAGCGAGGAGAAACATGAGAAATGTGAAGAAGGGACAATTTTAAGTGATATTGCCTCTGAGGGTCATGTCACGGGAAATGTTTTCTGGGACACACTATTTACATCTCAGCACACCAGTGACTTCGAGATAATAGATAGTACCAATAAGACGTTAAGAGATGACCCAGGATCCCCAGGAAAAAGGGGAGAAATAGGTGATGTAAATATATAAACAATAGACAATAACCCTTTCAAATAACCAGCAGTACTGATTTTCAGAAAGCGGCAACCTGGTGAGCAACAAAAAATGGAAGAACAAAACTTCCGTTTGTTGTCTATAAACATAAATGATTTTAACAAATAGAAAGCAACAAAATTAACAAAAATAGGCGACTATGACTTAATTTTTATGCAGGAAACACACAACGGACTGACAGATGAAATAAAAGAACAAATTGAAAAGGATATGGACAGTATAATGATATATTAACAACTATGGGGACAGGATATAAGGCGAGGGGTAGCAACGATAATTAAAAACAAACGAGGAAATGGGGAAGGATACAAGAAGGGGAGTTTTGTAAGGGAAGGTTAATTTATATCAAAATGGGAGGAAGTAATTTTTTGAATGTGTACATGTCAGTTAAAAGTAATATGAAAAGAGCTTTTGCAGCAACACTGATGGAGTACTTAGAAAACCACACAACAGGAAATTTGATCATAGGAGGGGATTTTAACTAGGTAGGAGACGAGATTGACAGAAAGGGAAAACTGACTCCACAGGACATGATTATTAAAGACCAAATGGAATATACCATGAAATCACTAAATCTGATTGATATACACAGACAGTTAAATATACTAAGGGTGAAATACACTTATATATACAAAGAAGACAAAGGGAGTAGAATAGAAAAATTCTGGGGTACATCTTTAGGAACAAACAAGTACATAAAAGCAGGGATGTTAAAATACCAAATTTCGGACCATAAGTTAATTTTTGTTGAGGTGGGGGAAAAAAAAGGACAAAATGGGGAAGAGGCTCATTGAAATTGAACAATAAAATTTTGGAAAACGAGGATTTTGGGAAGGAAATAAAAAGGGAAATAGAAAAATTTAAAAGTCGGGAAAATTTAGATATTATACAAGAATGGGATAAACTAAAAAAAACATTTAAGAAGACAGCGATCTTCCATTCAAAAGTAAGGGCTAGGAAAATAAAATTAGAAATAGTAGCACTAGAAAATTATATACAAACAATAACAACACAAAGAACAAAAGAAACACTAGAAGTAAGATTAGTAAATCTAAGAAAAGGACATCATAAGGGAAGGGACATTAAAGCAGGGCATTTTACACACCTATATGAAAACATCCAAAGGGAAGGGACATTAAAGCAGGGCATTTTACACACCTATATGAAAACATCAAAAGGGAAGGGACATTAAAGCAGGGCATTTTACACACCTATATGAAAACGCAGAGGGGCTATATAAAAGGGAGGAGTTAAGAAAAAAGGAGGGGGGGGGAACACTAGAATCTTTAAATATAGGGAGGGAAGTATCGACTGACAAAACTCAAATACTTGAATATATACAAAATTACTATAAAGACCTATATACTTCACAGAACATAGAAGTCGAAGATATAGATACGTACCGACGAGATAAAAAATGTGAGAAAATTACCTCAGAACATAGAGACATATGTGAGGAATTTATCTCGCAAGACGAAATTATAGAGACTATAGGGAAATTATCTAAAATTAAAGCATCGGGGAGAGATGGACTCTCAGCAGAATTCTACAAAACAAAATTCTGCGGAGAGCTGTCGCCAGTACTAGAATGGTTATATAACAACATTGCACTAAGGAATCGAAACATGTCAAACACAATGAGGGAGGGTATGATAACTTGAATATATAAATGGAGGGGAGATAGGTAAGAGCTAAGAAATTGGAGACCCATCTCACTCCTTAATACTGACTATAAAATTATAAGTAAAATACTAACAGAAAGGGTTAAAAAGTGTCTTGATAATATTATAAACGTAAATCAAACTAGAGGCCCGAAAGGGCGGGATAAACAAAACAACATACTAAACATCACAACTATTATAGAACATATAAATATCACTGGGAAAAAATTGTGCTATGGTACTAATAGACCAGGGAAAAGCTTTAGACACACTTGAACAAAACTATCTATACAAGACACTAGAGAAATTTGGTTTTGGAAAACATTTCCAAAATTGGACAAAAATCCTATACAAAGACATTAACTCATGTGTACAGGTAAACGGGGCCAAAACGGATAAATTTGATATCCAAAGATCAAAGTTCCATATCAAAGAAGAAGTGAAAATGATGAAACATGCGGATGATTGTGCTAACTTTGTTCAAGATACAAATTCCTATAATGAACTGATAAAAGAATTCGAACAATTTTGGAAAAGTGTCGGGATCAAAGATAAATACGGACAAAAAAATAAATACTTCTAATAGGAAACTGGAGAGGCAAGAAACATGGGCTACCTACTCTTTTAATTGAAGACAAAGTAAAATCTGTAGGTATAAACTTGGGGAAGAATGAGGCGAAAAAAACCTCAAAAAAGTCAGAGAAAAAATCAATAAAAACATACAAATCTGGGCGCCCACTATGCCTAGTGGAACGGGTACAAGTCGCAAAAAAACTACATGTATGTGCACCTTAACTAAATAAAAAACGTTAGACATTAAAAACGCAACACTAAAAAAGATAGATAATGAAATTATTAAATACTTATTGGGTTTTAAAATGCATTACATCAACAAAGAAACTCTATATAGGGAAGGGAAAAGGGGAGGCCTGGGCCTTCCCCACCCTACCTTAATTAAAATCACCAACATCCTAAATAGATTTAAGGAAATTAAATCAGAGCCTAAAATAGTATGGCAAGGGCTATATATTTATTACATTGGTTTCTCAATGAAGCAGAGA
Source organism: Unio pictorum (assembly GCA_030141615.1). Classification (NCBI taxonomy): domain Eukaryota; kingdom Metazoa; phylum Mollusca; class Bivalvia; order Unionida; family Unionidae; genus Unio; species Unio pictorum. The sequence goes on along the minus strand of JARLTB010000121.1, from coordinate 2,978,490 downwards.
AATTATATATATATATATATATATATATATATATATATATATATATATATATATATATATATATATATATATATATATATATATATATATATATATATAGGAATAATAAACTTATAAAACTTGTAGAGGTGCCAAGGAAATTAAGATCCATAAAAGAACTTCTATATAAATATAGGGATGCTAAGGACCTGTGGGAAATTGATAAAAAATCCACATACAAGTGGTTAACTGAACACACGATAAATAAGGATAAAAATAAAATAGAACAAAGAAACATAAATATCAACTGGGATAGGGCCTTGGGAAACTGCGTCAGATTAGGATCATTAAAAATGAAAAGTATCCTGTTCAAATACATGCATGATGCGTGGTTGACAGGAGAAACCGCAGTGAGAAGGCATATGATCGTAGTGTCGCCTAAACGTCCACTGTGTAAAATTCACTCCTTTTAAAAAAAAACATATTATTACCCAATGTATTACCAACACACACGAGAGAGGTAAATATAATCCAAAATATTAAGAAAAAACAAATATACAATGACAAAACACCTACTATACCTAGACGGAAAATTCACAATAGATATACTATATGAAATAACAAATTTTATAGTTAGGAATATGACAGCATGCAGACCAGTTATAAACATAGAGGAACACATCAGATAGAAGGGGGAAACAGGGACCTCAGGAGGAGAAGTACTAGTAAGGAAAACACGGGGCTAAATTCACATGGCGCCACGCGAAGTGGGCAGGCCCGTGAAAGAGCTGGGGAAAAAAACTCACCTAGAGAAAATAAGCACAGCAACACAGTTCAAGCATTAGTTAGTTTAAACTAAGAAAGAAACATGTCCCCAAAAAAGAAGGCTATCATACTAAGTTACTAGTGACCTATACTTAGATTATTATGTATACTCTCTAGAGCTTCACATGAACTATACAGAAAGCCCGTTTTAGAGGGATTATAAACATAACACCATTTTGGAATGAAATAGGCAAATAAATAAATAAATAAACAAAGGACGAAAAAATGACCGAGACGGGTAAAGTACAAATAAAAAAAGAAAAATGTACCGATCCCGACTTGAACAAAGTAACCCTATTGAATAAATAAGGCAATATACAAGTCATGGAACGAAATAAATGCAATCATTAAAACAATAAGAAAGGTAACAATCCCTTTTGAAAATTATAAAACCTAGTACACCATGCTTGTACAAAATTCAAAATTAAATAATAATTAAACGGAAGTACTCAATATATAAAAAGCACAACAAGTTTTTAAGACTGTTTAGAGGTCTAAGAACTGGTAAACAACTGGGAAATATGATATAGAAAAAAGCGATCCTAACAGACATACTGTATATATGTATACAATAGTAACACAAATAGCACAACACAAATAGCATACACAGGATGCAAGGAACCCCCAGCCATGGTTAACTATATAAAATATAACAGAAAGGAGACCCAAGATGGGAAATTGAAACCCAACTTGAGGAAACCATCTCACAGAAAACACTAAGGACTAAAAATACCTCCTATTTTATATATAATCCCGATGGGAAAAACTTAAGGTTAGTTTAAAATGAAAGAAAATATCCTTAAAAAAACACATAACAACACATCAGGGGGAACACAGTCACACATAAACACACTTTTTCTAGTTTATTAAATCGGGGGAGGGGCATCTGTCTGGTCCCCCCCCAAAAAAAAAAATAATTCAGAATTACTTTTTACGTTTTTTTTAATGACAAACATAGCTACAGGGTTTTGCTAGATTAAACTTTAAAAGCCATGATGAAGCTCTTACTGTCGGCAAGATCGTTTGCATAACTTAAACAAAGCGTAGCCCAAGCTCTGATCCTTGCGGCACATCAGCACATATAATCATTTCCTTTAAATAGGTATCGTTAAAAACCACCGTTTGTTCTCTATTGCTTAAATAACTTTCAAGCTATTAATTGCTTAAACAAGTTTCAAACGATTTTATCAGATTACGTGAAACGCCGTGAAGGAAACATATAAAGCCCAAAGAGATAATACGGTCGTCACGCTACCTGTTGCCAAAGTTAACAATTAAATCAACCTTCAGCTTGGTTGGTTGGGGGATTAAATCTCGTGCGCACTGTAAAAAGACTGTTTAACGAATAATATATAAGACATTAGGAATAACTATTCAACATATTCATCAATGTTATCTCAGAGACATTCTGTTCTTTTTCTATATATAAATGAATAAAACATTGAAAACATTTATAATTTGCTTCTTACATTTCTTTTCACAAATAATTTGGGACTTATTTGCGCACTTGATATAACAGGCCAATTCGTTTTTTATAATGCTTTCCAGAAATTGTGTAGGGCCATGCGGCGTATAACTGCATGAGCGAACTGTGCGGATGCCGGATAAAGAGTAAATAAGAATACTTTTCATCGGATAATTTACCTTGTACTCCTTTAACATCCTTTTCAAGTCAAACATGGAATGTAGTAATAGTGAATGCCAATTTACATCAAATACTTTCACATCCTTCCGAATCAGGTATTTTTTTAAAATTAATAATGGTCTCTAGTACACATCAGAAAAGTTAACATTCTTAATTCAGATCTGGATTGTACCAATCGTGAAAATGCATATGCATAGAATATTTTGACATTCTTCCCAGGTCTAGAAATGAATTTGACCAATACTGAAACCCTATATATATCAAAATGTTTTGATATCCTTCTCAAGGCAGTCAACCATTATGCCAATAGTGAATACCCAATATTCATAAAATGCTTTTTCATAGTCCGTAAGTCAGACAGTGATTGTAACAACAGTGAATATCAATATTCATACATTTATTTTCCTAGTCCGTAATTCAGACAGTGATTTTACCAATAGTGAATATCTAAATTCACCAAATTTTTCAACATAGTTCGTAAGTCCGACCGTGATTGTACCAATAGTACATAGTGAATGTCCGCATGCATCAAATACCTCGACATCCCTCTGTAGTCAGAGTGATTGTACCAATTGTGAATAGTGAATGTCCGCATACATCAAATACCTCGAATCCCTGTCTAGTTAGAGAGTGATTGTACCAATAGATTAGGATGATTAAAAATGAAAAGTATCCTGTTCAAATATATATAACTCACAATCCAAATATAAGGCTGGGGCCCCGAGTGGCCGAGTGGTTTAAAGCGGTCTCCGTTACGGATCACTTCCATCTCACCTCTGCCTCTGTGTGTGTGTGTGTGTGTGTGTGTGTCTTTTTCATTTGTATATCTGTTCAATAAATTGTTCTTTCTAATCAAAGACGGTTTGCAATAACAAGGAGCTCGATGTTAAGAGCAAGAAATTCGTTTAAACACATTTCGCACGCAGATTCAAAACATGACTAGTATCTGAACAAGAAATAAGAATGTGACTAATGCTTGGAATTAAAGAATTTTGTGATAAAATATGGTTTTATAAACACCAGAGCATGCCTTAAATCAACAAGTACAAAAAGGACAAAACGTGTAAAATGTCACTTTTGAAACATTTTATATTTTTTGTTTTGTTTTTAAAGAACATCCATGCAAATAATTTGATTCTACACCTTTGATTCACTTTCATCATACTGGATAGAAAAAACCCAAGGTGAAGACAAGGTCAAGTGCAGAATATAATTTCCATCCAGTGATATGTAGACTATCAATACAAGTTACACTAATCACGTGAGTTTCAAAATAAGGATATAATCGTGAACCAGGATCCATCGTAACGATACATGAACTCAGACTACAACAAAAAAATCTTTATGAGTCAATTAATGCTTTAGGAATTTGTACGTATTCAGAAACACATCTATTTATATTTAATATTTAAACACGCACATCTGTGTCTGTATCTAGGCTGCTAAACAGGAGGTCTGAGTTCTAAACTCGCAGCGGCATCCAAGTTTCATTTTATCCATGTTTGTATTCTATCTACAAACTTTCTTTCAAAGTACCTCATCGCATTTTGATATTATTACATATTTTGTTCAATTCCTGTTCTTGGACGGGCTATTAATCCAATGCAATAATAAAGTGTTTATGAATACCTATACCTTCGTATAACCTAACGCAAAGCGTATATATTTATAAAAAAATGGGTTACACAAAGTGCGTTCGAATATTGGAAACATGAGCAAGAGCGTATATAGATTAAATAAATTGCGTATGAATACGTGGTTGTAACCCATATAAGACTTATCTATAAATGATACAAAGCGTCCATACAATGATAAAAAAAAACATTAATACAGAGCTATACATGTAACCCATATAAGACTTATCTATAAATGATACAAAGCGTCCATAAAATGATAAAAAATACATTAATACAGAGCTATACATGTAACCCATATAAGACTTATCTATAATGATACAAAGTGTCCATACAATGATAAAAAAAACATTAATACAGAGCTATACATGTAACCCATATAAGACTTATCTATAATGATACAAAGTGTCCATACAATGATAAAAAAAAACATTAATACAGAGCTATACATGTAACCCATATAAGACTTATCTATAAATGATACAAAGCGTCCATAAAATGATAAAAAAACCCATTAATACAGAGCTATACATGTAACCTATATAAGACTTATCTATAAATAATACAAAGTGTCCATACAATGATTAAAAAAAACATTAATACAGAGCTATACATGTAACCCATATAAGACTTATCTATAATGATACAAAGTGTCCATAAAATGATAAAAAAAAAAACATTAATACAGAGCTATACATGTAACCCATATAAGACTTATCTATAATGATACAAAGCGTCCATAAAATGATTAAAAAAACATTAATACAGTGATATACATGAATACGTTTGTGTAAATTCGCCGAGAGCTTTTCTATAGGTAATTTGATAAAAAGCGCTGATAAATATGTGGCTATAGCCGTAGCTATAGACGATGCAAAGTGCCCCTAAATTACCAATCGTAACTTCGTCCAGAGCCTAGCTATAGACGATGCAAAGTGCCCCTAAATTCCCAATCGTAACTTCGTCCAGAGCCTAGTTATAGACGATGCAATGTGCCCCTAAATTCCCAATCGTAACTTCGTCCAGAGCCTAGCTATAGACGATGCAAAGTGCCCCTAAATTCCCAATCGTAACTTCGTCCAGAGCCTAGTTATAGACGATGCAAAGTGCCCCTAAATTCCCAATCGTAACTTCGTCCAGAGCCTAGTTATAGACGATGCAAAGTGCCCCTAAATTCCCAATCGTAACTTCGTCAAGATCCTAGCTATAGACGATGCAAAGTGCCCCTAAATTCCCAATCGTAACTTCGTCCAGTACCTAGTTATAGATGATACAAGTGCCTTTTAAATCTGAATATGAATTCAGTATCAAGTCTGGAAAGTTTCTTAAAACATAGGTTTCAGTATATGTCTCTATGACACACACACACACACACACACACACACCTACCTTTCCACAAAACTAACCAGCTGGCTAGTGTTACGTGCTTAGGCTCGAATAAACAGTAACATAGAAAGAGTGAAAAAAACAAGTTTGTAAAAACTTAATAAACAATTTATTGAGCACAAATATTTTCCAGAAAAGAAAAATAAACCTACGGTTTTAAGAATCAATTCCAAAATTAATCCAAAAATAATTCAAAATATAATCCACTAGTGAAATTGCAAAAGTCCTGGTAATAAAATGTCCTAATAATTCCCAGTTCGAATCTTAACGAAGCATCCAATATGGAAGACGATGTCACGTGATGAAGTCAGTTCTGGTCTTATGAAATTCAATGAGCACAATTATTTTCCAGATAAATAACAAAATAAATCCTCTTGATCCAAACGAATTGAAATAATTTCCAATAATTTAAAATAACTCAAAACAATACAACTTAATATTCTAACAGGCCAACTTCTACTAAATAGTTCGCTCTATAACATCATTTATATACCTGTTTTTACGTAAACAAGGAAGGGGTCACATGATCATCTAGAATCTTTAGAACAAATTTACGTTAAAAAAATCTCGTGCACACCGTATGACCCAACTAAAAATAGAAAGATGTTTACAACAAAGCTCCATAATTTCCTTGGAATCAACCAAACATTTTTAAAGCTTGTTTACAACGCTGAAGCCGGGTCAGAAATGATGTCAACATCTGGTGTTTATTCGTAAAGTACAGGTCATCCCACTTTTAAAAAAAATATCTCCCAATGAATGAATCTTAAACTTAAATTGTCAAATTTGAATCTGACACAAACAATTAAGACAAAAATAAATGACTTAAATCAAATATACGTAACACCTTCCCCCATAAAAAAAATAAAGGTTTATATGAAAAAACTTTCTTTTTACCACAAACCAATTTACACCCGAGGTAAAAAGAACTAGTATAAATTACATAGTGTATGTGAAATAATATATTGTTATACACGGGAAAAAGGGTCTGCTATTAAATTATCTTTTTCCTTGATTTGCTGGATGTAAACGATTATATTCCTGCAATAACAAACTCCACCTTAGTAATCTATTGGTTTAACTTGTCCATGTCCCACAATATGTCCTAAGAAAGTCACACTAGCACGACAGAACTCACTTTTAGATAAATTAACTGTCAAACATGCATCAGTGAGTCTGTCAAAAAATTTTTGAATTGTTGCTAGATATTCTATCCAGGTGTCGTTGTAGATGATGACGTCATCTATATAGGCATCACAATTTTCTAGACCAGAGGTGATCATATTCATGAGACGTTGAAATGTACTTGGTGACCCTTTCATCCCGAATGGCATTACTTTATATTGGTAAAGTCCATCTGGAGTCACAAATGCCGAGATTTCCTTTGCTCTTTCAGTTAGTGGAATCTTCCAAGATCCTTTCAGAAGGTCAAATTTGGTGACATACATGGCATTCCCGATTTTATCAATACAGTCGTCAATTTTTGGTAATGGGAATGAATCTGTTTTTGTCACACTATTCACCTTCCTATAATCAGTGCACATACGGAAATTTTTATCTGGTTTTGGAACACGTATGCATGTGAACTCCAATCATTTTTACTGGGCTTGATAAAATCATTATCCAGCAAAAATTTAATTTCCTTTTTTAAGTATTCCTGTTTGAGTGGATTCATCCTGTATGGATGTTGTTTGACAGGTTTAGAATTTACAATTTCAACGTCATGAAAAATTGTGTTTGTCCTTGTAGAAACATCTGGAAATAAGTGCTCATATTCAGATAATAACTGTTTCAGTTCATTTCTTTCTTGCACTTGTAAATGTGAAAGTTTCTGGTCTTCATATTTCATAATTTCTGCCATAGCTCTGGTAACTGCACAAGTTGAAATATATCAGAGAATTCTTTTTCAATTGGATCAACTTTCTGATCCAAATCAGGCTTGTCAGTTACAAGTGGATTAACCACAACTTTGTTTCCAGCTAAGTCGCTGCCTAGCAATAAATAAATGCCCTCAACGGGTAAAACCGAGACTGTTCCGACTGTCACAGGTCCTGATACTAAGTCTGATGACATATTTACACAATGGAGAGGAACATTAACAAAGCCGCACTCTACTCCCTGAATAAGAACACTTTCATTAGAAGAAGACTTCTCAGAAAAAGGCAAAGTACCTGACAATAAAAGACTCTGAGAAGCTCATGTGTCCCTTAACATTTTAATAGGGGTGGGATTGGCTGAATCAACAAAGAGTGATATAGAACCCTTCGATATGAATGGTTCATAATTCTCCATAATAAAATCAGACTGGGATTTATTAGACCCAACAGATGTATAAGCTTTCAATACATGACCGTGCCCTCGACTTATTAGAAATAAGAGCATTTGGAACAGGTCTGTCTTGATTCTGATGCCTATTTTTCAATTTGTAGCAATCAGAAATAACGTGTCCTTTTTTCTTGTAATAGGTACACGTCGGAAGAGACAAGGATCTAGAAACAAGCTTCTCTGAAGTTTGATTTTTGAAAGTTGTGCTAGTTTGAGTTTTAAAAGGGCTGGTATTAAGATGACTTAAATCAAATATACGTAACACTAGCATTAAGTGCGCGCGGTTTGTCAGGTATTAGACAAACGGACTATTATCATTATTGCCTTGTATATTTGTAAAGTACACGTTATGGATTTTTAAAAACACCGGATATTAATATAATTAACGTATCCATTACCGTAAGAGAGAATATTGTCGTAAATTGATGATATGACACCACGATAGAGCTGAAAGAATTGATTTTCATTCACACTATACTTCCATTGGTCAATGTTGCAATAATATAACAACACTTGACATAGATGGGTTTGATAGCGTATATTTTCCAATTCATAAAAGAAAAGAAAACAGCTCTTAGAAAAACAAACTTACATAAGACTGGTGTATAAAGATGTCTTCCCCCACCCCCATAATTACTGGCCGCCGTGTATAGCCTATCTTGCGCTGGAAATGGCATTAACCTGATACCAATGACACATTTTAAATAACATTAAAAAAAAACTTCTTATACATTTTCGTTACTTTAGAAATTTTAGTGTAATTACTCGTTTTAAAACTGAATAGTTATTTGAGAGGTGATAAAAATCTCATTAACGTTGAATTAATTGCATGATATCTATAGACAGTGAGTGGACTGTTTCATCTGGTACAAACATACGCCTCTATTTATGATGACTTAATTTGTGCTTAATTCCTAGTTTGGCCAAGTATCCGTGTCCATTAATCTTTGAAATGTACAAATCTATATTAGCAGTGAAGATATCATTAAAAAAATGCCCAGCAAATAACCAGAAATTTCTTTCAGTTCGAAGTAAATAAAATACCACCATCGCTTTTATCTTTGACAGGATAGATCTGAAACATAAGCATCTTTATACCACAACTTTCTCACACACAAAAACATAAAGCAAACAAATAACATAAACACCCGTATCAAACTACCTTGACAATTATTGTTCAAGAGTACAGTAAAATCAACATTTGCTGTGATATAGAAAGTAGACACATCCACGTTACCAGTTACCTGGCCATTTTATCGTAGTTGTATGGTATTCGGACAGTCTACGTAGCCTTGACCTTGCTATCATTTTGAGACGCCTACGCCACTTATGCATGTGTTTCCAGACACGGAAAAGTTAGTCCAGGGATTCGTGACAGAAAGTAAACAGATAATGAGGACGAACTTAATTGGAAATGAAAACCTATAATGCTATTTTGCTATGCATATGCTACTGAAGTCGTACCACGAAATAATGACAATATTTAAGACATTGAAGGGTCAGTAATTGGGAAAAAAAACTCTTTCACGGTTTTGCCCTGAGCTAATCTATGAAACACATGAACAGATTACACATATATACATTATTTAGAGATAACGCATTTTTAGCACTACATGACATGACCTGGCATTTAGAATGGACCGCATTCCATTTTCAAATGGATTCTGGGTCAGAATACTTTAGATTTAAGATTTTTTACAGTAGTAAATACAGTTTGTTCTAAGTAAAAAATATTATAAAAATATTATACGTGGCATTAGCTGTGAGGCTATTTTCATAGACTCAGACAATAGACAATAGTCTAAACACCTTTTCAACCAGATCTAACCAATAGGTATTAGGTACCATTTATTATTTTCAACGCTATGCAATCCATCTATACCAACGTTGGCAGTATTCATGTCGTTTAACAGAATTCTAATTTTCAATTTTACGTAGATAATGTAAATATAGCTGTAGTCTACTCCATAAGAAGACATTAATATGCATGCATCTCACGTGCTGGTGTATAGTACATGCATCTCACGTGCTGGTGTATAGTACATGTATGCCACCATACTAAGTACAATTAACTGTTATACGGAACAGTTAGAGACCATGTCAGTCAATAGCGTTTGAATTCAGTGAGAATACAGCGAACAGAACACAGCCTGATGATCAAAGATCATACCAGTCAAAATAACGTTTGACGCAGTGAGATTAAAGTCGACAATCCACCAGCTGATAATTCGAAGAAAAGGTGTTTATCGTGTATTCGTCAGTGTAATTGTTGTCTCATCGTCAATGATAAATTATTATCTGACATCGTTAAGATCCTTTACTCCGTATCATTATCACTATACGTACAAGCATGAACTGCCATGGAACACAGATAGATAGATAGATAGATAGATAGATAGATAGATAGATAGATAGATAGATAGATAGATAGATAGATAGATAGATAGATAGATAGATAGATAGATAGATAGATAGATAGATAGATAGATAGATAGATAGATAGATAGATAGATAGATAGATAGATAGATAGATAGATAGATAGATAGATAGATAGATAGATAGATAGATAGATAGATAGATAGATAGATAGACAGACAGACAGACAGACAGACAGACAGACAGACAGACAGACAGACAGACAGACAGACAGACAGACAGACAGACAGACAGACAGACAGACAGACAGACAGATAGATAGATAGATAGATAGATAGACAGACAGACAGACAAGTAGATAGATAGATAGATAGATAGATAGATAGATAGATAGATAGATAGATAGATAGATAGATAGATAGATAGATAGATTCAGTCTTTGTTGTATAACGCTCATATGTAATGACACTTAGTGTCAATATTTAAATTCATGTGATTGTACACAGTGTATATGACAGAGCCGTTCATTAAGTAATGTATTCAAAGAATATCGACCATAGTGGGAAAATTGCCGTTAACAGAAAAATATCGCGACATCAAAAGCCACGTCTGGGCACGACTAACAATCTATCCTATGGAAAATAATACCACTTTGGCGTTACTTAATGCAAGTCGGGCAATGGAATTTAAAAGAAGAATAAGGACAGAGGCTACGCAAAGAGTTAGTTAAAATACTGCTGTTTAGATAATTCTTTGTGTGTATATATATATATATATATATATATATATATATATATATATATATATATACCATCAATCGGTTGTACCTGAGAATCCCCCAATGTAAAGTGTGACGTCATAGCCACATTTTGTTGATAACGTTCCACACGAAATTATGTGTTGGCTTTGCAGTAATCTTCAATTCTAAATTTCGTGTCTTATACAATCCCAGAAAACTTCAAAATTTGGGCGGAGACAAGTTAAGTAGACCTTTCGATCTGAGGCACATGATATTTGCTTCCGGAAGAGGTGAGAATGAGGACATTGACTGGAGTAGCCGTTTTATGCTTACTAATTAGTAAGTAAATGTGTAGTTTAATTCGTCAGGTAACACATCATTCCATTAAAAATGGCGCTTTCCAATGTCGTCCTTAACTTTTTACAGTAATATACTGAATGCTAAGCTTCCATAGGCCAGAGGCGGTATGCGCCATTTTACGTATTACAAAACAGGGTCACGAGACTCATAACTCGGATAGGATCATTTTTGGCAGGATTAGAAATGCTGAATGTGGAAGAGAGTTATCATATGTTAAATTTATCGAAAGTATTAAGACGTTATGATTTTCAAATAAATTGAAATAATGATCAAATAGTCGAATTTGACAGCATAGTAACAAACATATGAAAACTTGATCATTTCGATTCTATTTATTTTAACTTAGTTCAAGCACTGCCTTATAACTTTCCTAGATATTTTGCCGTCCGGTAGGATTGAGCTTTGACGTCATAGAGGTCAATCATGAAAGCCTGAAAGTAACAGAAATATTATTCTCAGTCTTCGTTTATATTGACGCATACTCAGTCGCTATGAAATATGTACAGTTATCAACAATCGCAGCGCCTTAAGATTTTGATTGAAGGTTCGCATCGAAATACCCGGAATTTATAACTACCCTCTTGAATTTCTGCCTGTATCTATACAATTTAAATTGATTAGTTACTCATCACAATTGCAGAAATATGGAACTATTGACAACTACACCATTCATTTTCTGGCAGATTATTTTGCTGAATCATATTTCTGAAAATAAAGATGTATCCCCGTCATATAAAAATATAAACAAGGGTATGAATAATAAAAGGAAGTGGAACAAAATAGGAAGACACGTCCGTTATTACACAAACATTTCCTCACCAAACTTACATTGAATTTTTTGTTTTGTTTATGTTATTCTTTGCATTTTATTTTACATTGGTGAATAATTTTGAAGCAAAATCGAAACAGTGCTTGAACCAAACTTTTAATTTATGTTTGTTGTTGGAGTGATAAGCTGGTATTAAAATATTGAATATTTTGTATACAGCGCAAACGAAATAAGACTGTGTCATTTCGGGGCAATATCCATGCCGAATGTACGTGCTACCCCTTACTACTGCCGTAATGATCAATTTGGCCCAGTGTTTTATATTCAATGCGGTAGACCAGATCAGTTTATTTACACAGTTCATAGCGATCAGCCGCACAATAATGTTGTAATATGTTTACAATGTAGGTTAATGACATACACAGACAATGGCTGATGCAATCATAATATAACAAGACTACCAGTGTGTGCAACTTAGAGGCGAATTTTACCGATCCTACCTGAAATCTATGCCCTTAGTTGCCATTTTGATCACATTGACTAACAGTGATTGATCTAGTAATTTAGGATGCATCGAACTATTGTTTCATTCGGATTTTGTCAGTCAAGTGTATACTCAATCCAATCATACAAAAAGCTGAGATATTTCTAAAATATTACTGTTTAGTTTCCGCAAAGAAAATATAATTTTTCGTCAAAATACTGTGCCGACGTACATTCGAGTCATCATTTTTGAGTCGCAGTAGGTAATGAGCTGATCCAAATACACATGCAGACGATGAAATGTGTTCTCATGCCATATACATAAGATACCAGTGTCATATTAATGAAATCAATGTCACTACTGTTACTCTTTGGAAAGTAGGGCAGACGACGTAAGTCAATATTTATTGGGTAGAATTATGACTTTTCTGTGTGATATGTGTTCCCCCAAAATTACGTTAGTCGACTGAATTTGAATTCTTTTAAAATTCTTTGTTATGAAATAGCATTAGGGTACAATAACATGTTGGAAGACTAACATATAAGATTTGCTCTCTCTCTCTCTCTCTCTCTCTCTCTCTCTCTCTCTCTCTCTCTCTCTCTCTCTCTCACGATGATGATTGTAATTGTAATTATTATTATTATTATTATTATTATTATTATTATTATTATTATTATTATTATTATTATTTCAGAATGTATTCAATCTGAGATGTGCAATGATATAAGCGACTGCAGATATGAGACCTGTCATGACGCCGGTTGGTTCCTCACCTGTTCTCACACGATTTGTACATGTTCCCAGCACGCTAGTCTAAGTACGTTGTCCAGCACACACACACACACACACACACACACACGCGCGCGCGTGTTGTATATCTCTGTCTACGTTCACATCATGTGTTTCTTCTATCACTTGAACAATGTTTCCGTCGTATATTGTTATTGTTCACACAAAAAACATTATATATATATATATATATATATATATATATATATATATATATATATATATATATATATATATATATGGGATGAAAAGATTTCTCTATGCATCAAACGCGTATTTTTAAACCTAAAGACCATCTACTCATTATTATTATTATTATTATTATTATTATTATTATTATTATTATTATTATTATTATTATTTCAGTTTGTACACACGACAGTGAATGTATACAATCACAGCTTCTGGGTCCTTGTCCGAACGGTTTACGTTGGTATTGCCGTGAGTCGGATGGAACCTGTCACTGTCGCAAACATTAAGATGAGACCCTTTTCAACTTTCTCTGCATACAACATGTGTGTCAATGTGACTGATACTGAAAAATGCTTTATGTGGCTCTGATTAATTTCATGTTCCAGATTCCTAGGAAACGCTTTTGGTTTTTGCTTTTGTTTGCCTTAAACATTGTATTTAGACGTGTGTGGTGAATCATTAAAGTATTCATGAAATATTTGATTCATTGTTTTTTCTTTTATTGTTAAAGAATCTTTGCTATATTTTGTTCTCAGATATAACCGCTTCGGTGGCCTAGTGGCCGTCTTGGATGCGGCAGATCAAGGGTTCAAACCCTCGTCGAGTTATTATTGTGCAGTTAATTATTAAATGTTTTTTGAACGCCAGCCGTATGTTGGCACCATGTAGCCATTATTGTGTTATGGTTTCGTGAAGAATTTCTACAATAAAAAGATCATCCATTGTGCCAGCAGTTGTGTGGGTGCAATGTTTCCCGGTAAAGAGTGATGCTCTTAATTTTTGTACAGAAACAAATCATGTGACACGACTGCTAGTATTGGGCCTAAGACACTTGGATGAACGGCAAGTCATGCCAAATATGGGCCATGATGACATTGTTTTTTAAAGGGTGAAATATTCCACATGATGTGTGTATACGTGATGCTTTCACGACCTTACTGGATACAGTAATTAAAAGCTGAGACAAATGCAAAACAAAACGTCACATTAGAAGGAAAGCCAAGTCAGTAATTGGACTGAATGGTCTAGTTCTCTTCATGTCCTAGTTTTCTAAAAATAGTGCAGTACTCACCTTTACACATGTATAACACGACTTACAATGAAATGCTTCCAATGGAGTTTGAATTACTAAGCTAACCGAAGTCTAAAATATATTTGTCTGAATTAGGTAGCAATTTAAAAGACAAACCTCTACTATAAATTGTATTACATTGCTGACAAGACCGCTTGATGAACTAAACTAAATATCAATTATCGGATATTAGAAATGATCACAATGACGCGATTTTACGGAACGTTTTAAAAAAAATCAATATAATTATTAAATAAACAAAATGGTGAAGATGATGATTTAGAATATGTCTATAACGATGATAAGTCTGATGATAAATGAAAGATGTAGCACAAATAAGAGTCCAAAATCAGATGGAAAAAAAATGTACCCAACACTCCTGCACGAGATAAGATTGTATGTAAGACAAAGTCGTGATAACGTGCACGATTCATCTTATCTGAATTTCACCGCTGTTGCGTAGGTCATGAAGATTTCATCAGTGGTATTTCATTGTATCACTCACTCTCACCGAAACAATGTGGACGCTCGTACTTCTTCTTGCGTGTTCCCTAATAGGTATGTACACGTTTTGTCTTTTTTGACCATTATAGTGGAAATAAAACCAATTGAATTCAGGTAGCCCGTGTCAAGCTTCTAAAATGGCAGAGGATAAGCTTACTCTGAAATATTGTGTTTTTTTTTTTTTACAGAAATGAATGAAATAGCAAGCGAAACCAAAAGTTTACTTCTGGCTATACATACAATTTTTTATTAACACTGCAAATGTCGTTCTAATATTCCCAGATTGCCTTGCATCACAATATTGACACAAAATACATAGCACATATATCATTATACATGGACATAATAAAATATAATAATTGTAACGTAGCCTTGAAGAAATTCAATATAATATTAAAAATTCTTCATATTTGTTTTTACTCTATACCATACTCATGATTTGTTCAAATTTGAAAGTATTAGAACTAGTATTATTTTGTTTCAAAATAAATTGAAATTTCAATAAATGCTGAATTCTTCTTCACATTTTCTCTTCTATATAAAGCCTTCAATCACTACGTGGTATTAAAAATTTATAAAAGCGTTTCGCAGTTTGCTGTGCCAAAATATGAATATGTTTTTTTCATAACTTAGATCACTTTTAACATTCACTATTGTATGAGAACGTATTGCCTGACCGAATTTTGTACATGCATCTATTATTTATCTTGGGGGAGGGGTAAATCTATTAAGTTTTGTTTTGTAGGAATCCCATCATGAATAAAATCCTTATTTTTATAGGCTTTTTATCTGAAATAATATCTCGCAATTTTTTCAATACAAATCTATCAAAGTGAAAACGTCAAGATTAGGCTATTAATAAGAATGGTTTTCATATAGTATAACATAAATATAAGAGAAGAAGTAAAACCCTCAAAATAACATATGTATACAAACGGAAAACTCTTGAGTTCATCTTATGGTTTTAATGTTTGCTTGAATACTGTTAATTGTTGCTAGGTAGCCGTTACAAGACATAAAGAAGATTCAAACCTCCGAATAAAGGTGAGCAAGTGCTAAGTTAATGACAATGGAAGAAATAATTTATCCTTGTCTTCGTCTAAATACTCACTGATATTCAATCCTGCTCAACAGAGCCGATGAGATGGGGTGAGGGAGGAACACTTTTTAATTTAATAAAAGAACACTTTTGTTTGAACAAGAACCAGGAGAGGCCCGGGTGATTCTTACCCCAGGGCCTGTGACTGCTCTCTACGGCCCTGCTACTCTCTTGGGTCTGATATTCTCTCCAGACGGTATTTGACAGACTCGAATTAATGATTTAATTTCCAATGCGTCATCTCGTAGTGAAAATACTGCGAAAACATAAATTGTCTTTAAATGGCTCTGCATTAAAGACTTTCTACTTTTCTTCCATTCACCGTGTCTCGAATATGCCCATGTCACACGGGATAACTGCCATACGAGTCTCGGGAAATAAAAGAAAATAGAATGTATGAAGCTAGAATTTGAAATGAAGTCAGTAATGATTTACTACCGATTAAATATGAATGAGGAACAATTTGGAGTTGGATGACATACCAAAAACGTTTGCATTTTTTGTTATGAAACGACAAGACGGCATATTTAACCAGTGGGGAAATAGTTCTGGACGATTTCGCAGTCGTATTGCAAGTATACCAACAATAACTATGCGCAAAATGGAATTATACATTTTATCCTCCCATCTAACGGCAAGAAGGGACTGCAGTTTGTTACTAATTTCAAAATATATTCATACGTTCATCTTCTCTACCCACAATTCTGATATGTTAACCCTCTCTACACTTTAGCAGATCGAGTAGTTTTTTGTGTGCTTTGGGTCTGTGAATTTCAATGTATTTGGTGGCAAGCTCAAGAATCCAATCAAAATTAAGTTGTTCAAATTCAAACACTGTTCATGCATCCTCAAATCTAGGGAAGTACACAACTTGAATTTACTCATAAAATAAACGATTTTCCACTGGCGGTCTGTGTTTATATAAATACTTTTCACTTCAATCAACCTGTAATAGCTTCTCTCTGTTATACGCTATTGGTTAGATGGCATTGCATATTAAAGGAGCCAACTCATGGACTTCAATAGATATTGGCTTGTGAAGGTATTCTCAAGTTGGAAAAAGAAATAAACCAAACTGACATTCACCTGTAACGTTACCTCGCAGCAAAACAATAAAACACCTATACAATATAAATATTATTGTTTCTTGTCTATGCTCTTGCGGAAAATAAGAAAGTACATTTTTACTGCATTTTTAAAATTATTTTGTCACTGGGCAGCATTCATTGTATTGTATTCTAACTCGGATTAACTCTGCCATATGGATATCTTCAGATGAACAGACATTAAAACGAGAAGTTCTTACAAATTCACGATTTCCTGAATCTGGGCTAATGAATCCTTATTCATCAATCACACACACACACACACACACATACATACATAAATACATAATATATATATATATAACTCACAATCCAAATATAAGGCTGGTGCCCCGAGTGGCCGATTGGTTTAAAGCGGTCTCCGTTACGGATCACTTCCATCTCACCTCTGCCTGTGTGGGTTCGAGTCTCAGATTCGGGCAATGTGGGTATGTGAGAAAGCTTGCCAGTAGCTTTGCTGGGTCGGTGGTTCTTTCCGAGGGTTTTCCCCTGGTTCTTCATCCACCATTATTACTGGCCGCCATGTATAGCCTGTCTTGTAGTGAAAAGTGGCGTTAAAATCTTACAACAACAACCACCAAATAAAAGGCAGGGTTAATTATAAATGTTACACAGTCCAAATTAGAGTACTAGTAATATTATTCAGTGTTATATAGACCGCTAATAATAAAAATTACCAAGTCTTATATAGACCGCTAATAATAAAAATTACCAAGTCTTATATAGACCGCTAATAATAAATATTACCAAGTCTTATATACGCCGCTAACAAGAAAACATTTAGAAGGCTAATAATAAATATTACCCAGTCTAATACTGTCACAGAATTAGGCGAAAATTGAACTGATTTTTTGTTCTTCTTGAATTGCAAACGAAACTCACCATTTTCTTGATTTCGTCGTACACGCATTACCTGGGGTGATTAAGTGGTTTTCTCCAAGGTAAGTGGCGTGTAACGATTTGCATGTGCCAGTTTGTTATTTACATGAAATCCGAAATACTCGTTTCACGTGGTGCACGGCAAGCTCGATGTGATTTATGTTCACCTATAGAGAGTATATAAGGCGAGATATTTCTCATAATAATGACGGGAACCAAAATATCTAATCGAAGGATAGATAAGCTCGTCTTGCAATCTCCAGCCAAAGGGGTGAGTGTTAAATTTACATTTTCGTTTTATTGTGAATTTTATTCAGATTATCATTTCGTATAATGATACTTTTATTGCAATTAAACGTGGAATATTTGGAATTACTAGTCACTATTAGACTTGAAATGCAATATCGTAATCTACGGCTTAGATTATTTTTGAGACAACTATTATTAGTCTGGTTTTGTTTATTGTAGCTGTTACCGTGTTTCTGATACTGTAGCTGACAATAGCTGTTACCGTGTTTCTGATACTGTAGCTGACAATCGCTGTTACCATAGATCTGATAATCGCTGATACCGTAAATGTCAATGTTTCTGATACCGTAGATCTGATACCGTAGATCTGATACCGTAGATGTCAATGTTTCTGATACCGTAGCTGCTAACGTAGTTGATACCATTTCTGATACCGTAGCTGTTAACACATCTGATACCATCTTTTGATAAACGTCTTTGATATCGTCTGATTTGTTGTGGGACATCTATTATTTGTTCCGGAACATCTCTGTATAAATATCTGAATGTGATTGTGCCGTTAATTTGTGCAAACGGAATTGAAGTATCTGTCTGTGTGTCGAACTGTCTGTTCGTCAACATCTGTGTAACGTGTAAATATCCGGAAAGCTAGAAGTCCAAGTGTCGGAGCTGTCTGAGTTGTAAAACATCCGGGTCGACATCTAGGGTAGTGAGGAACCGTTGGTTCTGGTAGATGTTGTATGTTGTCTGAACGTATAACTGTGGTGGATCCGTGAAGGGAAACGTCCGATAATAGTATTGGTCAACCCTAGGTTTTCGGGGAAACTGGGAGACGATTCAACTGTTGCTGAATCGTGCGGTTATACGGGGTCGAGACACATATGTGTATTGAAATTGTAATACAATTTAATACATTGTTGTATTTGCATGCTTATGTCAGATCACAATAATATTTCAAGTGATCGCATAGATATCAATAAAAGCTAGCAACTTGATTGAATACAAGTATATGGTCGTGCTAGTTATCGCAATCCATCGTGCGATAGTATAGTTTGTCGTTTGTGTTCATTTTTCGTAATTTATATTTGCATTAATTTAACTTTCGTAAAGGATCCTTGGATCTGTGTATAGTCCAAGAGATCCCTTTACATCTGAGATTCCTTTTGTATTAATATTTAATTTGTTCATGTATTGTGAATGGTTGTGAGTGTAATTGTGGGTTGAGTGCATGAATTATTGTGTTGTTACATCTGTATTTTTTTTCATTTATAATTTATTACATAAATTTGTATTTTCTTTCACAAATTGTGTTTGTATTGTTCATTTAATCCACCCTCCTCTCGGTAACAATTCTGTTACAAATACAAACCACAAATTGCAAATAGTAATAATCCAAATAATGACAATGCATTCAAAGTTTTGAACAAGCCGCCTGCGTAAGCAAACTATCAAATTTGTTTCTATAGTTATTGTTCTTGGCACATGCAGCTGAATACAAAGTGAAATGAAAAGTGAAATGAAATGTGAAATGACTAAATGATACGTTTAGTGACCATATTACAGATGTCTGTCTTACTTGCGCATCTGAGATTTTCATCGCCTATATTGATGAAAAAGGTATTACGAATTCAACAGATTGACAAAAATAATATACTGCAATGATTACCAGTTGTAAAGCAGCAGATGTTAAAAATAGTACTAATTTCTGGACACACGGGATAGAACCCCTGTGTTTTCATGACTCGCATTATGTGGCCCTATTCTGCGCATGGCTTTGAAAAGACGGAACATGCATGCATAGGCCAGTACTCATGTCCCATATCGAGGTGAAGAGTCCTGTCTCATGGCTGGTCCAGTACTCCTGATCCATGCCTAGTCCAGTACTCCTGTCTCATGGTTAGGCAAGTATACCTGGTCCATGCACAACCTTGGGTAACGTCTAATCACGCTTTTTTACTTACGATTTTTAATCATCTGATTGTATTAGTTTTAGACAACGCTCCTCAACCAAACAACTAACAATGAATGAGTGACAAATATAGAGGCAAACAAGAATAGATTTAGACACAAGCTCCTTGACAATCGCTTAGAAAATCGTCATTCAGGCACGTACCTAAAGTATTTTGCGTATCCTTCCTTTGGCAACTCACACATACTTTTATAATGTAAACACACATAAAAAGTATGGTATATTTGCAAGTAGATTTTTAAATAATACAGTGCTGTCATTAGCTAACTGAAAATAACTTTTACTTTGGCTATATTTCAATTTTATTTCAAAACTTGTAACTTGTACTGGTATTTCAACTCTCCCGATGACATCCCACTTCTGGCTGTCTCCCGAGGCGGACAATCCCCTTTGCACTCCACCCCCTCCTTAGTATGCTACTGTTGTCATTTAAAGAATATTAATTACTATTTACGGCAGTTCGAAGTATGGCAAATGGCGGTGTTGTTTAAAGCTCCAATCAAAGGTGTATTTTAAAGAGCAGAAAATACGGAACTATTGGAACTCGAACGACAGGCTTCCACTTCAAACACAGTAAATAGGGTTATTGTTTGGTTCTCAACCCAGAGGTGTTTGCTTTCAGTACAGGATATAGAGGTGTCTTTATGGAGTTCCAAACACAGGTGTCTGATCGGACTGGGTGTTAGTCAGTCAGAAACATAGTAAAGTTAACATGCAAAAATTGGCAAAATAGATGGCGGCCTCCTTGCTTCGGGACATTAAATAAGGAGACAGGTGGCCGCCACATGTTGTCGGCATTTCTTGTTAAACCGAGTACAAATCTTGGTTACGCTTTAGAAGGACTAGTGACAAGGGGACAATACAAACAATGTCTCGCAAACCGCCAACCAGACGATAAAATGACACATGTTTCGGGCCAGAGCACCGCCAATACACTTCTTTGACTGTTGCATTTATTTCGGGGCAGAACTATTACGGTAAACGTTAAGTATATGCAGGGATGCAACTGCTTTGTTCTGAAAGGGCGAGAACTCTGCAGGTGCATATCGATACACCATTTTATGTACCTATTTTATTTTTAAAAGCTTTTAAAGGCACTGTCCCCAATACCTAGATAAATAGATTCAAACCGCAATGAAACAACATAAGCATAACGTAATTACCTGTTTTTAAGACACATTTGTCCTTCAAATGCCAAACAAGAAGTATTCAAATGAATTTTTTCAGAGTTACCTATCTTCGAAGGTCATTTTGGTCATTTCTCCCATGGGCTGTACACTACACGTTTGATTATACATTGCTGTTTCGTGCTAAATTATATCAACGCGTCATTTGATACAGCACTATTTATCTCTTTACTTCTTCAAGTCTTATTCTTACTTTGCAGCATGCAGCCGCGCCTGCACTACTAACCAAGAGTGTAATGATGGCATAATCACTTGTGGCAGTGGATGGCACTCACATTGCGATCACAGCATATGTACCTGTATCCAGGATGGAAATATTCTTGGTTTGTATAATGGACAGTCTTTTAATATAAATCGACTTTGAATTTCAAAAAGCATTTGCTTTGATAAAAAGATTTCTGACACCCGTTGGACCCGTGCTACACAATCTGTATATATATATATATATATATATATATATATATATATATATATATATATATATATATATATATATATATATATATATATATAGATAGATAGATAGATAGATAGATAGATAGATAGATAGATAGATAGTGTAACATCACCCTCTTAGCAAGAGAGGTAGTTAATTGGATTTATCTGCATTATTTAGGGAATGACCCTGTATTAATGAATATATAGAATATATATAAGATTATTGGGAAGAAAGAATGCCGTATGAGCCCCCTTAGATAAGAAAATACCAAATTGAATCATAAGAAATTAACAGTGATACTTCCAATTCAACTTAAGTTATGTCAACAGGATTTAACAGCAGTGTTTAATTTGGATTTATTTCATCATTCCAAAGAGCACAATGACTGAGTGCATCACCTTCCTCTCGATCGTGTTCCGACGTTTCCTATTTATTTCTATTCCTACCGCTTTATCTCTTTCTGGACTTTCTAGTCCTCTACTCTGAACTCGTCACTTCGTTTTCTTTTTTCTGTACTTCCGTCTTCGGACTGTCCAGTCTCATTCTTTCTCGGAATACAGTTTCTTTAAAGGACAAAATTATCCCCAAATTTCTGTATGTACCAACTTTTAGACATACATTAAATCCGTCCCTTACGTTACTCAGAATATACTAGCTATCTACACACTGCATATATTCTGACAGTACGGTAGAACATTGCCCTCGCTTCACAGCAACATGTGATAAATTACCACCTGATTATTACCGAATGCTTACTACATGTTCGATTACCATTACATACTGTAATAAATTTGGAGTATGTGTATTTGACAGCATCCCGTTTTTAATTTGTGCGAGTATTTGGTCTTCGGTGCCATGGAAACATTACTAGCCCGAAATAGTTAGCCAGTTAGTAAGAGCAAACATCACAGAGCCGAGTGTTAGTGAATTTGAACCATGCTGGGGTCGTTAGTAGTGAATTTGGGTACAAGCCGAATGACTGTCCCTTTTTGTAACATAGTCCATATTAAAATTCCGCGGTGTATAAAAGTGATGTGATTGAAATGGCAGTATTTATGGGGAGAATATAATGGAATCAATAAGTTGGAACTTGGTAGGTACCGTTTATGTGCCCATAGTGGAAAATGGGCGTATGTATATGAGCGTGATACGCCGGAAATTCTGTGGATTGACTGGCCTACGGTCGCGCAGTTAAATATTTCCCAGTTAGTAAGGGAATACTAGTGGAATTTCTATGGCATGACGGGCTTGCGGTACGGAAATAGGATGATAAAGAAGAAACCATGCTAAGGTGCGGTTAATGGACTCTTGGGCAAGTTGTCTCCTCTGGGTCGCCAATTGATTAGAGCAAAGATTATTAATTATAGCAGACACGGCTTTCTTTCCATTTTACAACTCAAGTTGTATGGAAGTCTTTGGAAATTTGGGGAAAACATATGACTTCCAGCGTGACTCGCGCCAGGGTTTTGACACCGCTCGGTCAAGTGAATACCCCTGTGCGTGTAACAATACAATTCACACTCTTAACCTACAAGATTATTTAAACATTATTTAAGCAATACAAATGCAAAAATGATAGGCAATTATCGTTAACACGCGATAATCAGTATCGTCCTAACAGACAAAGGAAATTATCCATATTTTTCATATAAGCCCATGAAATCCTACACATATGAAACTTCTACCAATTAATTAATAGCTATAACATTAAAAAATATACGTTGCATAGCAACTCTTTCATAAACACACTTCCATAAAATTGAGTAAGATAAATTGCATTACTCTGTCATCAACACATTTCCATGAAGTTGAATACACGATACATAACTCTGTCATCAACACATTTCCATGAAATTGAATACACGATACATAACTCTTTCATCAACACATTTCCATGAAGTTGAATACACGATACATAACTCTGTCATCAACACATTTCCATGAAGTTGAATACACGATACATAACTCTGTCATCAACACATTTCCATGAAGTTGAATACACGATACATAACTCTTTCATCAACACATTTCCATGAAGTTGAATACACGATACATAACTCTGTCATCAACACATTTCCATGAAGTTGAATACACGATACATAACTCTGTCATCAACACATTTCCATGACGTTGAATACACGATACATAACTCTGTCATCAACACATTTCCATGAAGTTGAATACACGATACATAACTCTGTCATCAACACATTTCCATGAAGTTGAATACACGATACATTACTCTGTCATCAACACATTTCCATGAAGTTGAATACACGATACATTACTCTGTCATCAACACATTTCCATGAAGTTGAATACACGATACATTACTCTAGCATCAACACATTTCCATGAAGTTGAATACACGATACATAACTCTGTCATCAACACATTTCCATGAAGTTGAATACACGATACATAACTCTGTCATCAACACATTTCCATGAAGTTGAATACACGATACATAACTCTGTCATCAACACATTTCCATGAAGTTGAATACACGATACATAACTCTGTCATCAACACATTTCCATGAAGTTGAATACACGATACATAACTCTGTCATCAACACATTTCCATGAAGTTGAATACACGATACATAACTCTGTCATCAACACATTTCCATGAAGTTGAATACACGATACATAACTCTGTCATCAACACATTTCCATGAAGTTGAATACACGATACATTACTCTGTCATCAACACATTTCCATGAAGTTGAATACACGATACATAACTCTGTCATCAACACATTTCCATGAAGTTGAATACACGATACATAACTCTGTCATCAACACATTTCCATGAAGTTGAATACACGATACATAACTCTGTCATCAACACATTTCCATGAAGTTGAATACACGATACATTACTCTAGCATCAACACATTTCCATGAAGTTGAATACACGATACATAACTCTGTCATCAACACATTTCCATGAAGTTGAATACACGATACATTACTCTAGCATCAACACATTTCCATGAAGTTGAATACACGATACATAACTCTGTCATCAACACATTTCCATGAAGTTGAATACACGATACATAACTCTAGCATCAACACATTTCCATGAAGTTGAATACACGATACATAACTCTGTCATCAACACATTTCCATGAAGTTGAATACACGATACATAACTCTGTCATCAACACATTTCCATGAAGTTGAATACACGATACATAACTCTGTCATCAACACATTTCCATGAAGTTGAATACACGATACATAATATGGAACCTAGTCATAGCAAACACATTTGCATAAAAGAAATAATTAAAAATAGAATATTATGTGAAATTAAAATTGCGTAGCTTAATGCTTTTATCTTAAGAAAGTGTGCGTCCTAGCCGTAAACACTGTCAAGAGTCAGAGACCTGGCCCCTTTCTTGTTTAACGAGGAAAGCACTTTTCATTTCACCAGGATTCCCCGGAATCAAACGTCTCTCTCTCTCTCTCGAACTAAATAATTATTACCAAGTTTGTCTCTTTAATCTCACATTACTTTCAAGGGTTACACCTTAATTTCACTCGGACCAGTCATAAGCAGTGGTTTATAATACTTTCCTAGGATAACATTTCTTTCGTCATTCAGAATCTCTGAATTACGTTATGTAGTACTTTCCTTTGAATAATGACTATTTGACATTGGTCGGAAGTTTAACTGTCTCTTTCACAATACCGTGCTAAGATATGCAAGTCAATTATCCGGTTTAAATGTGATAAAATCTTAATGCTAAATGCATCCAACTTCAAGGTTCAATGCTTGTTCAAAATTCGACACTTCACTTCACACACACACACACACACACACACACACACACACACACACACACACACACACACACACACATACATACATATATAGGCAAAATTGTAGTGCAACGATATAGATAGGTTTTGTTTAACACGTTTGAGGCTTCAATGGGCACCCCGACAAAAGAGCGCTTTTTTTGTTGTGCGCTCTTTTGTCGGGTCACTGCTTCAAAGTTACATTGTGGATGTGTATCATGGTTTACATTGTGGATGTGTATCATGGTTTACATTGTGGATGTGTATCATGGTTTACCTTGTGGATGTGTATCATGGTTTACCTTGTGGATGTGTATCATGGTTTACCTTGTGGATGTGTATCATGGTTTACATTGTGGATGTGTATCATGGTTTACATTGTGGATGTGTATCATGGTTTACCTTGTGGATGTGTATCATGGTTTACCTTGTGGATGTGTATCATGGTTTACCTTGTGGATGTGTATCATGGTTTACCTTGTGGATGTGTATCATGGTTTACCTTGTGGATGTGTATAATTTTTTACATTGTTGATGTGTATCATGGTTTACATTGTGGATGTGTATCATGGTTTACATTGTGGATGTGTATCATGGTTTACATTGTGGATGTGTATCATGGTTTACATTGTGGATGTGTATCATGGTTTACATTGTGGATGTGTATCATGGTTTACATTGTGGATGTGTATCATGGTTTACATTGTGGATGTGTATCATTCAGGAAACATTATTTAGGTCACGGTCAAAGTGGATGAAAACTTATGGTGTACTCCCGCAATGTTTTCCAACATTCCTCTCTCTCTCTCTCTCTCTCACCGCTTCGGTGGCCTATTAGTTAGTGCGTCCGCATCGGATGCGGATGGTAGTAGTGGCTTCGATCCCCGGCCGAGCCATACCCACGACTTATAATAATGGTACTAAAAGCTACCTCGCTTGGCACTCAACATTGAGAGGTTAGTGTTAGGACTGGTCATGCCTGGTGTCAGGATTATGTTACTGGGAGGGGCATCATGCCGCATACATGTTGCAGTGCCAGACATCACTATAAACTGCCACACTGCAGTCATCGTAGCGATATCACTGAAATGTTTTTAAAGCTACGTTAAAAATTATAATCACAAACACAAACTCTCTCTCTCTCTCTCTCTCTCTCTCTCTCTCTCTCTCTATATATATATATATATATATATCTATATATATATATATATATATATATATATATATATATATATATATATATATATATATATATATATAGGGTGCCTAGCGGACTCAGACTGTAATGATGGTGTCCACGTCTGCCAGGATCCAAGATCGCAATGGCGCTGTGTGCTCCGCCAAGTGAACGGCGTAGAAAGAAATGTGTGCACCTGCCTGAGAAATTAGCCAGGTATGGTGTGTTGATCATGTAAACGTCTATGTATGTGGCACTTTTCTCTTGATGTATTTTGTCCATCATTTTAAAGAATATTCGTATTGAAATCATATTCTTTATTCTCCATGTGTAGGTCTAATTTTATGAATCTTTCTTTCTAAATCACCACCATCCAGTGTTGGTGTGCAAAAGCCCAAAGAACACTTGTAAATGCAAACAGTACGATCGTAATACATGTCTGCATAGGAGACCACACTCAGAAAAGAGATAGCTTCTGATGGTGAGCTATCTAACGAAACAAATGGTGAATCAGTCAGAATGTCTTAGATATTCAAAACACAAATCAATGTGGCATATGGCTATCTTACTATTTTAAGTAGGCAATATAAAAAAAATCTTGCAAGTGTTATTTGATGATGCGTTCATTTACAAATTCTAAGACTACAACACTGGATACCACAATAAGTAACGCTTAAAGGTATCCACTGGTTAAAAAGAAACGCTGTAACTATGCGTCTATCATTTTTGGGAGCTAGCAGAAACTGTTATTGCGTAATAATGACTGATGGTAACATAATAGATATCACTGTTTATAAGGAACATCAATCATTTGCGTGCCTGAAAAACAGGAATTGTCTAGGAACTAAATCATGTGGTAAAAACAGCGCATAAGAAATGAAATACTTGAAACACTCACGTCAAACTAATTTGCACTGATCACAAAAGCAAGTGGCAGGCTTTTTCCTGTACTAGACATATTAAGAAAGTAAATTTACACCCAACCAATGTCGGTTAAACAATGAAATGGCACAAGAGATACACCTGATAAAGCTACTACTTTGTAAGCAATGTCCTGGCATTGTAATAAATGACAGAGGATTTTGCAATGGCAAGAGTGAAGTTGTTAATGGTTTCAAAAACATATTTAGCGCTTGCTGATCTCGTTACTGTTTCAGATGGTGGGAAATTATAAGATTATAAAAATTTGGAAATAAATTCAAGTTTCTCAGTTACTATTAAAGTAGTGGGTATAAAATTCCTCCTCACGACCACACTGGTTTAAATGCACCCCACTATAACGATTCGAAACAAAAGTAACCCAATTTTGTCTTACTTATTCCAGTTTTTTACGACTCCGAAGTATCGCTGCTCCTCTAGTCTTGTATTAAGACCAGAGATTATTAATTTCTTATAAAAAATGATACATATTTTTAAGGCGTTCACCAATGAGAACAATTCTAAGTCAGAAGTAACCTTATCCTTAATCGAGAACTATTTTGACCTTCACCTGCGAGCAGGGCACACCTGAGTTAGCAAACTTCCCCAATTTACATCATCACTTGAGCATTCACGCACAATAACCATGATAAAGAGCATTAACATTAACACATTTGCACACTATAACATACAGAGATTGACATTGTGTCCCACAAGCAGACAGCAATTGAAGTTGTGTCCCACAAGCAGGCAGCGATAGAAGTTGTGTCCCGCAAGCAGATAGCGATTGAAGGTGTGTCCCACAAGCAGACAGCGATTGAAGGTGTGTCCACACATACAGACACTGATTGAAGGTGTGTCCCACAAGCAGAAAATTTCACTTTGATCAACCTAAATACATGTATAGTGTATGCAGTCCGATTCAGTCGAAAATGCTTTAATTGTTATTTATTTCAAATTCACATTCTCATCGTTATTTATAAAGGTAAATCAAGGATAGGTCAAAGTTGAAATGAGGATTATATCATGTTTATGTCCGTCTCGAAAATTATTGTTTTGCTCTGGTTATATTTGTCATGCTGTATAAGCTCTATGCAGTACACAAATCAGACACTGTATTGCCATTAGCTCTATGCAGTACACAAATCAGACACTGTATTGCCATTAGCTCTATGCAGTACACAAATCGGACACTGTATTGCCATTATCTCTATGCAGTACACAAATCGGACACTGTATTGCCATTAGCTCTATGCAGTACACAAATCGGACACTGTAATGCCATTAGCTCTATGCAGTACACAAATCAGACACTGTATTGCCATTAGCTCTATGCAGTACACAAATCAAACACTGTATTGCCATTAGCTCTATGCAGTACACAAATCAGACACTGTATTGCCATTAGCTCTATGCAGTACACAAATCAGACACTGTATTGCCATTAGCTCTATGCAGTACACAAATCAGACACTGTATTGCCATTAGCTCTATGCAGTACACAAATCAGACACTGTATTGCCATTAGCTCTATGCAGTACACAAATCAGACACTGTATGGCCATTAGCTCTATGCAGTACACAAATCAGACACTGTATGGCCATTAGCTCTATGCAGTACACAAATCAGACACTGTATTGCCATTAGCTCTATGCAGTACACAAATCGGACACTGTATTGCCATTAGCTCTATGCAGTACACAAATCGGACACTGTATTGCCATTAGCTCTATGCAGTACACAAATCGGACACTGTATTGCCATTAGCTCTATGCAGTACACAAATCGGACACTGTATTGCCATTAGCTCTATGCAGTACACAAATCAGACACTGTATTGCCATTAGCTCTATGCAGTACACAAATCAGACACTGTATTGCCATTAGCTCTATGCAGTACACAAATCAGACACTGTATGGCCATTAGCTCTATGCAGTACACAAATCAGACACTGTATTGCCATTAGCTCTATGCAGTACACAAATCAGACACTGTATTGCCATTAGCTCTATGCAGTACACAAATCAGACACTGTATTGCCATTAGCTCTATGCAGTACACAAATCAGACACTGTATTGCCATTAGCTCTATGCAGTACACAAATCGGACACTGTATGGCCATTAGCTCTATGCAGTACACAAATCGGACACTGTATGGCCATTAGCTCTATGCAGTACACAAATCGGACACTGTATTGCCATTAGCTCTATGCAGTACACAAATCGGACACTGTATTGCCATTAGCTCTATGCAGTACACAAATCGGACACTGTATTGCCATTAGCTCTATGCAGTACACAAATCGGACACTGTATTGCCATTAGCTCTATGCAGTACACAAATCGGACACTGTATTGCCATTAGCTCTATGCAGTACACAAATCGGACACTGTATTGCCATTAGCTCTATGCAGTACACAAATCAGACACTGTATTGCCATTAGCTCTATGCAGTACACAAATCAAACACTGTATTGCCATTAGCTCTATGCAGTACACAAATCAGACACTGTATTGCCATTAGCTCTATGCAGTACACAAATCAGACACTGTATGGCCATTAGCTCTATGCAGTACACAAATCAGACACTGTATGGCCATTAGCTCTATGCAGTACACAAATCAGACACTGTATTGCCATTAGCTCTATGCAGTACACAAATCAGACACTGTATTGCCATTAGCTCTATGCAGTACACAAATCGGACACTGTATTGTCATTAGCTCTATGCAGTACACAAATCGGACACTGTATTGCCATTAGCTCTATGCAGTACACAAATCGGACAATGTATTGCCATTAGCTCTATGCAGTACACAAATCGGACACTGTATTGCCATTAGCTCTATGCAGTACACAAATCAGACACTGTATTGCCATTAGCTCTATGCAGTACACAAATCGGACACTGTATTGCCATTAATTTTGCCGTCTCTACCACTGTGTCTTCAACGTAAAACGTGTTTAAATATAGCTTAAAAACAGCGCAAAAAGCCACATTACTTTAACGACATTAAATTATTACTGAGTGGTACAATGCTTATAAATTACATCAGTGTTCAACATAAGCCTTAAGATTTTGTTCAGGAAAATGAGATAAATACACCTACAATACGTATCGGTGTTAAATAGGAACATTCTACCTCAGGATCACAAGAACCTGTGTAAAATGGCCCTATCATACAAACAAACATCCGTTTAGTTTGATTTTCATGGTTGTCGGAGCTTTATGGTATACATTTGAAAAAGGTCACTGTTTTTGGTAGCTAATAGGGCGCTCAGCTAATGTGTATTGCCGAGACAGGCACACTGGAAAGAATGGCTAATGTGTATTGCCGAGGCAGGCACACTGGAAAGAATGGCTAATGTGTATTGCCGATTTAGTGACAGGCACACTGGAAAGAATGGCTTCCAAATATGTTACTTTCATGTATTGTAGCTAACATATGTTTGCACATTGTACTGATGGAAACTGTAAAGCGTCTAAGCGTACATGAAACCCAAATGTCTGCTCCAACGTGCTCAAAAGATCAGCCTGAATTTATATAAAGTACACAATCAATATCAAATTTATTCAAATAGGGAAAATTAATTTTCCAGACAAATCAATATCAGCTTCTGAAATTGATATGATATTAATTACAAAATATATTAAACAAATTAAAATAGTCATCAGCTCGATTTAAAAAAAAAAATTATCTTTGTAGTCGAGGAATGAAAAATGGCCACGCGAAGGTAGCAGTATTTCATTTATAGATGCACATTTGAAGCAAAGCCAAGCTGTATATAATATAACCCACATGAAACCCATTGACAATGCACCAAACTAAACGGAATTAAGAGTGCTTTTAACAAAACCTAAAGGGGCCCTGAGATAGCGGTGATTTTTAAACTGGTTCTATATCTTGCAGGTTTTATGTCACCACTACACAGCGATGCTTTTCAAAATGTTTCTGTATGTTCCAGGTTTTATCTTGCCACTTCACTGGTTAGCGGCAATTTTAAAATGTTTCTCTATCTTCCAGGTTTTATCTTGCCACTTCACTGGATGGTAATACTCTATAAACGTACAACAATTATGATCCATGTAATCAATATAATGAAGTCATACTTTGGCTGAGAAAAGTTTTATCAACATTTTTTAATTTCAGACCCATGAAGAGAATGTGAAAGACGAGGTGCACGTACCTTCATATTTTCTGTACATAAAAGTTTTCACTAACAGTAAATAAATAAAATGTTTGCCAACATTCGTTTTGTTTTTAACTATTAACTGTGTTTAACGGTACATTAGCACTCATTAGGTTATATAGTGATGATGCAATCTGAGCTGCAATTTAACACACTCATCTTTCGGCGACCGCTTAAGATTTTTTCCACGTGTGTGTATGTGTGTGTGCTCTAGCGCGCGTGTATGTGTGTGTGATATGTGTGGGGGGTTTGGGGGGGGGGTGAGAGAGAGAGAGGGGGGGTGAGTATGGAAGACGTTGGGACGAATTTATATAGTCTCGTCCGTACGTTGTCCGTAGAAAAGAAGTAGTGTATGACTGTGCCTCACATTGTATCAATATGATTTTGTATTTTTTGATATCTCGGGCGGAACAGTTGTTTTGGGCATTCCGCCCACGTGTTTACGGGACTGACAAGTCAACACAGCGAGGCTACCATGGATACCATATAGACACAAAGACATGTTTGTTATATGCTCTTCATTCTCATCCGTTACAGGATATCATAAATCTCTATAGGAAGAAAATATAAGAATTCAAATAAGTAATACCATTTTATTCTTTCTAAGAGCTTATTCATAATTTCTTGACGCACATGAATATATTTCGGGAGAAATGAATGACGTTATAATTTTTTACCCACGCGACAGAATTATCATATTGGATAAGCTTTCTTTTCTTAATTATCTGATTGGGTAAGCTTTCTTTTCTTAATTATCTGATTGGATAAGCTTTCTTTTCTTAATTATCTGATCTGATAAGCTTTCTTTTCTTAATTCTCTGATTGGATAAGCTTTCTGCTCTTAATTATATGATTGGATAAGCTTTCTGTTCCTATTTCTGCCTAGTTGCCTCAGTCCTGTTATCTCAGGCATGGTGTCCACGTGATAATAACTAATTATGAAAATATTAAACTCATTTTGGCATCTGCCTAGCCTGTCTGAGTTGATATAATATCAAAATGACATATAAGTAACAAAAGAACTTCACTCAAAAGGCGACTTAGTCTCACCAACTACGATAACACACCATAAAATCATATTGTGAGTAAGAGAGATGCACATACGCACGCACTCGAATTCGATCTATTTGGTAGAACGTTTAACAGACAATACACATCGCTGGCTACAAAAATCCTCACTTTTATGTCGGTAACAGCCAGAATTGTGTTGTGTCGGACCGGTGTTCTTCAAACTTTGTCAAACATGCCCAATCCACCCATTTGAATCAATCACTCTAACACAACTGCAAATGAAAACTCATGCACCTACCAGTTAGAGTGGTTCATTTATCAATCGACACTCTATTCCACTATTTAGAGTATCATGCACTAGTTATCATCAAAACTTGCCATGTATCCAAGAGAGAAAATATACATTTCTAAAAAAAATCATGAATTGCCTACCGGAGAACATTTTTATCGAAATATGAATTGATACAAGTTAAAAGCTATCTGTATAAAATATATTACATACTTATTATGATTATGATATGACATTCATCGATTAAATGAGAAAATACAGTAATAACATTATATAATTTTATGTTTCTATTTCCTCATAATTAGAACTTGTGTACTTAGAGTCGACATGTCACCCAGCTTCCCTTATTGACATATTCGCATTACTGCGCGATGTTTACAAACTAAAAAGCACGTTGCTCCAGGCTTTCAATACGGAACAATTATAACTTTTTTCTTAATAATTTTCTTCGTTCGTAAAAGCGGCATATATATCTAGATTCTGCTTTATTTTCTAATTATTCAGTTTTTCATAAAAGAGGGGAAAAAAAACTGATGAACTTGATGTAGGGTGTGAGGCAATAATATTACCTGATTATTACTGTATGTGTTGAAATGCTACTTAGCAAAAATGCAGGGTTATTTTAATTTTAAAATATATGGTTAGAAAAATTAATATACGTTGGTGTTTGTACCAAAACAAGAAAACCTCGCTTAACATAATGTATCCCCTTCACTGGGATTTCCTTGTCTCGATGCATACCCCAGCATAAAATAATGTCCGTAACAGAATGGGCTAAGTCATGAAGACACGTGTCTCCTCTTTATTGGTAAGAATTGCAACATGTTATTGATTTCTCCGGGAAATTATTTCTCAGTTATCTTCTATGTTAATGCGACAATAAGAGTATGTCTTAATACAATAAGATGTGTGTTATAGAGTCTGAGTATATCCCCTGGTCTCAGAACAGAGGATTTTCCTTTATATAATTTTCTTTCTTAGAAACGTTTCTAATACATACACATCAATTAGTAATTATCGGCCGAGATGAGGCGCTGTTGTTTATTCGATGCTTTTTTTCTCTGAAGTTGAGTTTTACCCGCGACGAGTCTGAAGTTGAGTTTTACCCGCGACGAGGATAACAGTCAAATGTTTTCTAAACTGAGCCACAAATTGTCGTAATCCAGTTTCCGGGTTCTCCTTTTTTCTTCGTACTTCCGTGCTCCATTCCACAAAAACCCGTAGCCGAACAATATTTAAATTATCATCAAGTAAATAGCCGTTAATGTGCGTACAGCTTCAAATACATGGTATATATCCCTTAATTCTAAATCAAAATAATGTTGTGATAGCTTTACATATTCTTTGTAAATATCTTTCAAGACTCCTATTTTTTCATACAGTAATTAAAGATAACTCTATTACAAGACTGATTATCTATAAGGCACGATGATGTAAGTTAAAATAAACATATTTATACATCATCAGCTTTTTTACCCCGTGCAGGACGTATATTTTGCACCGGATAATATGTTTTTAGATGGAAACGTCTTTAGCGTCTTGTGAAATTAACAAATTGAAAGTGACAGCCTTTAAAGAAACCATAACGGATGGCTCAAATTCCAGATACATATCAAGAAGTGTATATTAAGCTCAAAGAGGTTTAGAATAAAATGGGAACATTATTTCTAATGCTATATGATGCAGTCGATGGGTTTATGTAGCTTCAATTATATAGTTATTCTGAGGAAAGACAATTCATAATCACTGAATAAATATTAATACTGTATCACCTTACCAAGACAAAGTACACTTAGCAACTAGATTTGCGAGCCAGTGTTGTAGTAAATAATACACTCGACAGCTAGCTTTGGAAACAATTGTTATAGTGAATATGACACTCGACAGCTAGCTTTGCGAACAATTGTTATAGTGAATATGACACTCGACAGCTAGTGTTGCAAACCATTGTTATTGTGAATAGTACACTCGTTAGCTAAGTTTGCAAACCGTTATTATAGTAGATATTTCTTTCAACAGTTATCGTTGCAAACCATTGTCATTGTGCATATTACATTCATCAACTAGGTTTGCAAACCATTGTTATAGTAAATATTACACTCGACAGCTAGCTTTGCAAACCAGTGTTATTGTGAATAGTATATTCGACTGCTAACATTGAAGAGTTTTGGTATTGTGAATATTATACTGGACAGCTAGCTTTGCAAACCATTAGGTAGCTTGGCAAATCATTGTTATGTTGAATAGATAGCTTGACAAAACATTATTATATTGAATGCTACACTCAATAGATAGGTTAGCAAAATATAGTTATAGTGAATGTTACACTCGATATATAACTTTGTAAACCATTACTATAGTGAAAGTTACAATCGTAAGATAGCTTGGCAAACCCTTATTATTGTGAATAGTACACTCGATAGATAGCTTGGCAAGCCATTATTATAGTAAATGTTGTACTCGATAGATAGCCTGGCAAACCATTGTTATAATGAATATTACTCTCTACAGATTCCATGGCAAGCGATCATCATAGTTAATTTTACACTCGATAGATAGCTTGGAAAACATTGGTTATAGTGAATGTTACACTCGATAGATAGCTTGGAAAATGTTGGTTACAGTGATTGTTACACTCGATAGATAGCTTGGAAAATGTTGGTTACAGTGATTGTTACACTCGATAGATAGCTTGGCAAACCATTGTTATTATGAATGTTACACTCGATAGATGGCTTGGCAAACCATTGTTAAAGTGAATGTTTCACTTTTGTAGATAGCTTGGCCAACCATTACTATAGTGAATATTACTCTAGATAGGTAGCTTGGAAAACAATTATTATTTGGAATATTACACTCGATAGATAGCGTGGCAAACCATTAATATAGTGAATATTACACCCGATATATAGCTTGGAGACCAATTGTTATAGTGAATATTATAATCGATACATAACTTCGCAAACCATTATTATAGTCAATGTTACACTCGTTGAATAGGTTTGCAAAATATGGTTACAGTGAATGTTGCACTCGATATAGAACTTTGTAAACCATTAATATAGTGAATGTTACAATCGTAAGATAGCTTGGCAAACCCTTGTTATTGTGAATATTACACTCGATAGATAACTTGGAAAATCATTGTATAGTGAATGTTATACTCAATAGATAACTTGGCAAGCGATCATTATAATTAATTTTACACTCGATAGATAGCTTGTCAAACCATAAATATTTTGAATATTACACTCGATAGATAAATTGGCAAACCATAATTATTGTGAATATTACACTCGATAGATAGCATGACAAGCCATTGTATAGCGAATGTTATATTCGATAGATAACTTGGCATACCATTGTATAGTGAACGTTATACTCGATAGATTACTTGGCAAACCATTATTATAGTAAATATTACACTCGATCCTTTCTTACAACGAATGTTACACTCAGTAGAGAGCTTGGCAAACCATTGTTATTGTGAACGTTACACTCGATATATAGCTGGGCAAACCATTGTCATGGTGAATGTTACACTTTTGTAGATAGTTTGGCTAACTATTATTATAGTGAATATTACTCTCGATAGATCGCTTGGCAAACCGTTAATATTGTGAATATTACACTCGATAGATCGCTTGGCAAACCGTTAATATTGTGAATATTACACTCGATAGATTGCTTGGCTAACCATTTATATTGTGTGAATATTACACTCGATAGATAGTGTGGCAAACTATCGTTATACTGAATATTACACTCGATAAAATTGCTTGGCAAACAATTGTTTTTGTGAATATTATGCTCGATAGATAGCTTGGCAAACCATTATTATTGTGACAACTCTAGAGATAGCTTGGCAAATCTTTGTTATAGTGAATATTACTCTCGATAGATAGCTTGGCTAACCATTGTTATTGCGAATATTACACTCGATAGATACCATGGCTAACGATTGTTATAGTGAATATTACACTCGATATATAACTTGGCGAACAATTGTTATAGTGAATAATGCACTAGATAGATAACTTGGCAAACACTTGTTATGGTGAATATTACACTCGATAAAAAGCTTGGAAAACCATTATTATTGTGAATGTTACACTTTTATATATTGCTTGGCCAACCATAGTTATAGTGAATGTTACACAGCCTTTGACCATTAAAGCATCGCACTACAAAAACGTTTGTTAATTTTTCACAATACGTTAAAGGGTATATAATAGAACAACTAACAGTCTGTGACAAGTAGACAAAAGAGATAAAGAAATGAAAGAAGTGTTGTACAGTCTAAATAATGCGAGTAGGAATTATTTAGATAAGATGGAAGTGAGACAACGAGGTGATGATTTGGGCTAATAAAGATGTATCGCTTAATTATTATGGCATATACTAAGAATTTGCAGCCATTTCTCCTTTTCGTTTCTCTTACGATACAAATAGAGCAATGGATACAAATACGACTCGTATGACTTGAGGTTACATGCTTTTTAAAATTGGTCATTATTTCAGTACTCTTTTTAAAATTGGTCATTATTTCAGTACTCTTTTTAAAATTGGTCATTATTTCAGTACTCTTTTTAAAATTGGTCATTATTTCAGTACTCTTTTTAAAACTGGTCATTATTTCAGTATTCTTTTTAAAATTGGTCATTATTTCAGTACTCTTTTTGAAATTGGTCATTATTTCAGTACTCTTTTTAAAATTGGTCATTATTTTAGTACTCTTTTTAAAATTGGTCATTATTTCAGTACTCTTTTTAAAACTGGTCATTATTTCAGTACTCTTTTTACCCGTTTTCCTTATATTTATATTTGTTACCAACAATGTCGCCTGTTTTTCTTTCATTTATATTTGTTACCCAATGTTACGCCCGTATTCTTTTCATTCCATTTATTTTCTCAAATGACGAACGTTTAGCTTTCATTTATATGTGTTATATTTCTCCAGTTCTCTTTTTTATTTGTTATCTAATATGACGACCGATTTCCTTTACTTATATGTGTTACCTAATATAATGTCCGTTTTCCATTACTTGTATCAATTACATAATATGACGACCGTTTTCCATTACTTGTATCAATTACATAATATGACGACCGTTTTCCATTACTTGTATCAATTACATAATATGACGACCGTTTTCCATTACTTGTATCAATTACATAATATGACGACCGTTTTCCATTACTTGTATCAATTACATAATATGACGACCATTTTCCATTACTTGTATCAATTACATAATATGACGACCGTTTTACTTTACCTTGTTTGTGTTGTTACTTAAATGAATGACCGCTTTCCTTTTACTTGTATGTCTTACCTAGTATGACGTTCGTTTTCCTTTTACTTGTATGTCTTACCTAGTATGACGTTCGTTTTCCTTTTACTTGTATGTCTTACCTAGTATGACGTTCGGTTTCCTTTTACTTGTATGTCTTACCTAATATGAGATTCGTTTTCCTTTACTTGTAGGAGTTACCTAATAGGATGACAGCTTTCCTTTAACTTGTATGAGTTACCTAATATGACGTCCGAATTCCTTTTACTTGTATGAGTTACATAATAGGATGACCGCGTTCCTTTTACTTGTATATGTTACCTAATATGACGCCGGTTTTCCTTTCATTTCCATTTGTTAGCTGAGATAACGCTAGTTTTCTTTTCATTTATGTTTGTTTTTATAAATATGAACAATTTAGTAAAACTGTGAAAAGTAATGCAATCCGAAGAAAAGATACGTTGTTTCAAGGAAAATGTTGTTGCTGTTGTTGTTGTAGGGTTTAACGCTAATTTCAGCACGCGATAGGTTATACATGGCAACCAGTATTATTGGTGGAGGAAGAACCCGGAAAAAATCCCCAGAAAGAACCAGCGACCCACGAGACTGGCAAGCTTTATCACATACCCACATTGACCGAATATGAGACTCTAACCCACGCAGACAGAGGTGAGATGGCAGTGATCCGTAACGGTGAGCGCTTTAGACCACTCGGCCACTCGGGACCCCCAAGGAAAATGTTTAACGTCATTTTATCACGTTCCCATCAAAATTAAGCATTTGTGTTTTTCGTGCGTTAGAAAAATTAAACTAATAAATGTCAATATTGTATACCTCTTTTACTTTTATAAGCAAATAGATATAATTTATCACCAATATTACTTATATCTGAAGAGGCCCCGAGGATTGTCCTGGGTTCTTCCTCCACCATTAATACTGGCCGCCATGTATAGCCTATCTTGTGCTGAAAAATGGCGTTAAACCCTACATCGACAACAACAACGTATATCTGATTTGATATATATTAGTTTTAAGTTACTATTGTTTGTCAGTTTTAATTCATTTTAATTTTCATTACATGCTTTATCTAATGAAAATGTGTATTCACTAAGAGATAATTTTTTTTTTCAAAACTCGGTTGGCCTGAATTATTCTTAGGTAAACAAGTAATGTTAACCTAGATCTTGACCATGATTCAGGTTTTACTTTTTTTGTAAATGATTGGTTATTGTCATGGTCAACAAAGCGCTAATAAATTAAAAAGTAAACAACATTTTATTCTTAATGTAACACATGTTTGGTTCTCGTCAGGGTCGTGTTAGGTGTATGTGATATAAACGATCACGCTAATTCTCCACGACCACCATCCCCACCCTTTCGTGATTTCGTAATTTAGGGATTTCATCGAAACTGCATATTAGAATACGATATAACCTTTGTTATGTGCAATATACTTTAGTTTTGGACTTTTTCAAATGGGATTAAGTCATTGTAGTTTGTTGTAGCCAGTTTTCAAATCCATGTTAATTTTCCTTCAGTTCAGTTGGATTTTAAAAGATAAATTCGTATCTCTGGAACTATGTGATGTGCTCAGACATAACTCATGGATAAAGACAGTTTTTACAAAATTTCATTCGTTAAATATTGTTTCTACAAGGAACTGTAGATAAGCACAAAACAGACTTCACCATACGTCACTGTTTTCCATCTTGGATTTTTCAACCGTACTCCAAATGTCATTACTAGGACTTTTGTAATTTATATCGTGGATTATTCTTGGATTATTAAATTGGATTTTTAAAACTGTAAGTTCTTGTTTCATTATTACAAACGATTTCAAGGGAAATAAATTAGTTATTCAATTTTACAAACCTTATTGTTTTCATTCTTTCTTTGTTACTGTTTATTAGAGCCTAAATTCGTAACAACACCCTCCCAGTCGACCGCATGTTGGTGGTACACATTGTGTTGCCTATCTCATTCATAATACTACAATGACTATTGCAATTTAGAGACTCTTTTATATGATATTTACTCTTTATATTTGCCAGATTTAAATGTCTGATTTTGTATGTGAATTCGCTCTATACTATATGAACACTGTACTGCATGAATAGCACACTGCGCGAACTGCATTCAACCAGAACAACGTATTGTATGCACACGATATTACACAAACATTATACTACACGAACAACATTGTACACAAACATTATACTACACGAACAACATTGTAGACAAACATTATACTACACGCACAACATATTACACAAACATTATACTACACGAACAACATTGTAGACAAACATTATACTACACGCACAACATATTACACAAACATTATACTACACGAACAACATTTTAGACAAACATTATACTACACGCACAACATATTACACAAACATTATACTACACGAACAACATATTACACAAACATTATACTACACGAACAACATTGTAGACAAACATTATACTACACGAACAACATATTACACAAACATTATACTACACGAACAACATATTACACAAACATTATACTACACGAACAACATATTACACAAACATTATACTACACGAACAACATATTACACAAACATTATACTACACGAACAACATTGTAAACAAACATTATACTACACGAACAACATATTACACAAACATTATACTACACAAACAACATTGTAGACAAACATTATACTACACGAACAACATATTACACAAACATTATACTACACGAACAACATATTACACAAACATTATACTACACGAACAACATATTACACAAACATTATACTACACGAACAACATATTACACAAACATTATACTACACGAACAACATATTACACAAACATTATACTAATACGAACAACATATTACACAAACATTATACTACAAGAACAACATTGTACGCAAACATTATACTACACGAACAACATACTACACAAACATTATACTACACGAACAACATTGTAGACAAACATTATACTACACGAACAACATATTACACAAACATTATATTACACACACAACATATTACAAAATCATTATACTACACGAACAACATATTACACAAACATTATACTACACGAACAATATATTACACAAACATTATCCTACACGAACAACATAGTACACAAACATTACGCTACACGAACAACATTGTAGACAAACATGATACTACACACACAAAATATTACACAATCATTATACTACGGAACAACATATTACACAAACATTATACTACACGAACAACATATTACACAAACATTATACTACACGAACAACATATTACACAAACGTTATACTACACGAACAACATATTACACAAACGTTATACTACACGAACAACATTGTACACAAACAGCGTACTGCATGAACATAAATCTGTACTAACAGAATACTGAATGAAAGAACATCCTACTGCACGAATTGCATAAAACACCAAGAGCGTTATGCATGAAGATCATATTACATGAATTACAATAGTACACCGTGATCGTTATGTATGAATATAATATTACATGAATTACATAGTACACCGTGATCGTTATGTATGAATATCATATTACATGAATTACATAGTACACCGAGATCGTTATGTATGAATATCATATTACATGTATTACATAGTACACCGTGATCGTTATGTATTAATATCATATTACATGAATTACATAGTACACCGTGATCGTTATGTATGAATATCATATTACATGAATTACATAGTACACCGTGATCGTTATGTATGAATATAATATTACATGAATTACATAGTACACCGTGATCGTTATGTATGAATATCATATTACATGAATTACATAGTACACCGTGATCGTTATGTATGAATATCATATTACATGAATTACATAGTACACCGAGATCGTTATGTATGAATATCATATTACATGAATTACATAGTACACCGTGATCGTTATGTATAAATATCATATTACATGTATTACATAGTACACCGTGATCGTTATGTATGAATATAATATTACATGAATTACATAGTACACTGTGATCGTTATGTATGAATATAATATTACATGAATTATATATTACACCGTGATCGTTATGTATGAATATCATATTACATGAATTACATAGTACACCGAGATCGTTATGTATGAATATAATATTACATGAATTATATAGTACACCGTGATCGGTATGTATGAATATCATATTACATGTAATACATAGTACACCGTGATCGTTATGTATGAATATCATATTACATGAATGACATAGTACACCGTGATCGTTATGTATGAATATAATATTACATGAATGACATAGTACACCGTGATCGTTATGTATGAATATAATATTACATGAATTACATAGTACACCGTGATCGTTATGTATGAATATAATATTACATGAATTACATAGTACACCGTGATCGTTATGTATGAATATAATATTACATGAATTACATAGTACACCGTGATCGTTATGTATGAATATCATATTACATGAATTACATAGTACACCGAGATCGTTATGTATGAATATCATATTACATGTATTACATAGTACACCGTGATCGTTATGTATGAATATCATATTACATGAATTACATAGTACACCAACAGCGTTCAGCATGAACATACTACTACATTATTATATATTTCACCAGCGAATATTATACTACACGAATATTATACTACACGAATATTATACTACACGAATATTATACTACACGAACAGTGTATTGCATTGTATGAACAACATCATACATGAACAACATAATGTAAGAAACAACATTACACGAATTATATACTACATCAAAAGCTTACTATATGAATATGTTAATATATTAATTATACATTATACCAGCAGCAAAATGCATGAAATTTAGAGAGCAGTCAAACCACAAAAGAGTAATTAAACTTGTCAATGTTAAATCTGTAATGACTGCTGTACAGACGTTAAACACTGTGATTCTTAAAGCCGTCCATACTGCACCAACTACAGAAGCAAGAAAAACTTTTCGAGTAGTAGTACTTCATGTTGCAAAGTCCACAGGGATTTATTTGAAACTCAAAGTCCACAGGGATTTATTTGAAACTCAAAGTCCACAGGGATTTATTTGAAACTCAAAGTCCACAGGGATTTATTTGAAACTCAAAGTCCACAGGGATTTATTTGAAACTCAAAGTCCACAGGGATTTATTTGAAACTCAAAGATCGTTTTATGGCTACCAAGGACTTAAATAAACGAAGAAGTACTAAAACGAAACAGAAAAAAGCACATCGATGATTAAACGTGTGTCTTAGAATACCTTATCAACACTTATTTTCACATTCGAGCTACCCAAAATAAAACTTCCGGAAACTCTGGAACCAGTCTGTGCACTTGGTTTCATTCAAAGGGTACAAAGTTGAATATTTAGAGGGGTGATGGAGGTGGAAATGACAAATATTAAAACGGCATATGATAAGTACAAAAGATAGAGTGAAATAGTAAAGATACAACAGACACACGAATGCCTCAACCATAACCAAAACAAAAGTTGATAAGATGGTACGTTAAAACAGGACTTGTGAGATAAAGCCTCCAAAAACAGGTGTAGACAACATATGGAACTATTTTCAAGACTATATACAACGGTTCTTTTCAGGGTCAACTTGTTCTCCCAGAAAAAGAATACTAAAGATCTTTAGAGTTCAATCGTAGCTGTTAGTGTGTTTATGTTTTTGAATCCGCTTTGTCTTTATATAAATAATACTTAAATACATCATTCTTCTAGGAGAACAGTCCTGTCATTTTCAAGGCTGATAGCATGTCTGCTTGTATGTGTTACCTGATCGTAT
The DNA here is from genome assembly GCA_030141615.1 of Unio pictorum. Taxonomy (NCBI): domain Eukaryota; kingdom Metazoa; phylum Mollusca; class Bivalvia; order Unionida; family Unionidae; genus Unio; species Unio pictorum. The sequence continues at coordinate 2,933,960 of JARLTB010000121.1, read as the reverse complement.
GTTTGTTTGTATGTATTACCTTGTTCTTTGGTATTATATAAGTATGTTTGTGTGTATGTGTTAGCACTCCTACCCTTGTTGTTTTGTATTATATAAGTATGTTTGTGTGTATGTGTTAGCACTCCTACCCTTGTTGTTTGGTATTATATAAGTATGTTTGTGTGTGTGTGTTAGCACTCCTACCCTTGTTGTTTGTTATTATATAAGTATGTTTGTGTGTGTGTGTTAGCACTTCTACCCTTGTTGTTTGGTATTATATAAGTATGTTTGTGTGTGTGTGTTAGCACTCCTACCCTTGTTGTTTGGTATTATATAAGTATGTTTGTGTGTATGTGTTAGCACTCCTACCCTTGTTGTTTGGCATTATATAAGTATGTTTGTGTGTATGTGTTAGCACTCCTACCCTTGTTGTTTGGCATTATATAAGTATGTTTGTGTGTGTGTGTTAGCACTTCTACCCTTGTTGTTTGGCATTATATAAGTATGTTTGTGTGTATGTGTTAGCACTCCTACCCTTGTTGTTTGGTATTATATAAGTATGTTTGTGTGTATGTGTTAGCACTCCTACCCTTGTTGTTTGTTATTATATAAGTATGTTTGTGTGTATGTGTTAGCACTCCTACCCTTGTTGTTTGGTATTATATAAGTATGTTTGTGTGTATGTCTTAGTATTCCTACCCTTGTTGTTTGTTATTATATAAGTATGTTTGTGTGTATGTGTTAGCACTCCTACCCTTGTTGTTTGGTATTATATAAGTATGTTTGTGTGTATGTGTTAGCACTCCTACCCTTGTTGTTTGGTATTATATAAGTATGTTTGTGTGTATGTGTTAGCACTCCTACCCTTGTTGTTTGGTATTATATAAGTATGTTTGTGTGTATGTGTTAGCACTCCTACCCTTGTTGTTTGGTATTATATAAGTATGTTTGTGTGAATGTGTTAAGCAGCAGAGGGGGTGAATCAGACAACATTTTTAAACAAGTTTTCAATGAAATCAGGCTTCTACGGCCAAGATGTGGTGAATCGGATAGCGTTTTTAAACAAGTTTTCATGGATTAGGATGAAATCAGTCCAAAAAAAAATCAATGATCAGGCAAAAAATAATAATGAAAAATCAATGAAATCAATGAAATCAAAAAATGACTAAGCCTCCATTCGATTTTCAACCGAATATTTGATCCAATCCGATACGATATCGTGTTCGAGGGTCATGTAAATTTATTGTTACAAATCCGTGTGGGGCAGACTGAGCATGACTAAAGAAATTTCGAAATTGATTGAAGTCCATATCAGAACACCATGTCTGCCAAATATTTCGTAGCGTATGTGTATCAACGCCGTTGAATACAGCAAGAATATTACAGTTATCTCTGATCACTTTTGGAATCTGAGTGTAGCATTGAGTGACATAGATCACGTCCGTGTTTTTATGCCTGCCTCGGGAAAATATTCTAGCAGGATTTTTTTGTTTATCTAACATTACATCGTCGTATACAACTAAATTGTTGATACTTCCATCGAGGTCTTCTACTGATGGTGCCTCGTCAATATCGGTTATAAATTCAATAACATCCTCGCCGGCAATCTCTGAAGCGTTTTCATTAAAATCTTTTAGCACTTCCTAGCATCGTTGATCATCTACGCTAGGGGCAATTAAATACAACTTATCCCACTTCATCCATCTCATTATTAAATTGAGCAACAATTGCGTCTTGCCCGATCCAGATGGCCCGATTATAATTGCGCGGATAGAGTTTGGTAGCGCTGCATGATGCTTAACTGGTTCTCTTGTTTTAGTCGCTGAAAAATCAATTATATTCATATCTCTATACATAAATTATGGATCTATATTGTGTGAAGTGTAAAAAACGTACTGGCACAGATGACTTGACGACGATTACAACAAAAAATAACCGATCAGCGCTTTCTGGTAAATGCGTACAATGTAGTACAAAGAAATTTAGATTTGTTTCTAAACCCAAGGAACCTTTAAAAAAAACGAGGAGGTGATATCGCTGCCAAATTTGCAAAATTCCCTGGAACCCCATGGGCAAAATACCCTGGAGAAAAGCACCTTCCAGGATATAGCTACTGTGGCCCCGGAACACGATTAGATATCAGACTCAATAATCATAACCAACCCGACCCCGGTGAAGAACCAATAAACGCTATTGATAAGGCCTGTCATCTTCATGATGTTGCTTATAAAATCAGCAATTTGCAACACAGTCATCTAGCAGATGTGAAATTAAATTATATCGCTGCCAAATTAGCAAAACTCCCTGGAACCCCATGGGGGAAATACCCTGGAGAAAAACACCTTCCAGGATATAGCTACTGTGGCCCCGGAACACGATTAGATATCAGACTCAATAATCAAAATCAGCCCCGACCCGGTGAGGAACCAATAAACGCTATTGATAAGGCCTGTCACCTTCATGATGTTGCTTATAAAAGCAGCAATTTGCAACACAGGCATCTAGCAGATGTGAAATTAATTCATGCGTTAAATGCTATTCCTGATAAATCCTTCAAAGAAAAATTGGCTTCATTTTTGATAAAATCGGCTATGAAAAGTAAATTGATGTTAGGTGCTGGTAATTAATAACAACATGGAATCTATTTATTATTCTCCAAAAGGATACTGGAGGGGTAAATCAGCAATCCATAAACTCGCTTGCGCTGCAAAAGTGAAAAAAACCACTGCCGCTCATTGGTTATCCAAACAGGCACTATGGCAAATTTACTTACCACCACCTAAACAAATTAATGTCTCGCATTTTGATGTAACCGGACCCAATGAAGTTCATCAGGCTGATCTATTATTTTTGCCACATGACCACGGTTACAAATACGCATTAACCGTAGTTGATATTGCAAGTCGATACAAGGAAGCAGAACCGTTAAAAACAAAATCATCACCTGAAGTGGCTTCTGCATTTGAAAGGATTTATCGACGAGGTCCTCTGCACTGGCCAAATCTATTACAAATTGATCCTGGCAAGGAATTTCAGGGTGCTGTTTTAACAACGATGAAAAATCACAATGTCACTATCAGACGGGGGCATACTGCACTGCATCGTGATCAGGCAATTGTAGAACGGTTTAATAAAACCCTTGCTGAGCGGTTATTTGGATATCAATACGCAAAAGAATTCATCCAAGAAAAAAGATCCCGTGAATGGGTTAAAAGGTTACCAGCTGTGATTACTAAACTGAATAACGAGATTACTAGAACAATCAACATGAAACCTATCAATGCGATTAAAAAGAAGTCAATGCCTGAAAAACCACAAAAAGATTTCAAAGAACCAATTCTTGGTAGTAATGTCATTGTGAGGTATTTATATGAACCAGGAGAGCTTGAGGGTGGCAGAAAAAGGGCTACTGATCCTATTTGGAGTGTTACTGCACACAAGATATCTAGTATAACACGATCTACGGGTAGACCTCCAGTCTATAAACTGGATTCAACTGGATTCAACTGCCCCTCAGCGGGTTTTTACTAGACAACAATTACAAGTGATTCCTGACGATACTCAATTGCCACCGCATGGTCTTAACCAGCACCGTTGCGTCTATTGCACTCAAGACAAGTCAACATCACATTATTTCTGACATGACCGAGATTGTTATTTTTTCTGTCAACGGTGAATTGGCGAGGATCCTTATCCGAATACTGCCAACGCATTATACAATTGCAACTTGCGCAGTGATTATTCTGTTGTTTCTTCAAAGTGATTATTAATTCAGCATCAATGTCAAATTCTCGTTGTTTTTTTTGTCCTGTTGTTTGTAACCGGAGAGTTTTTTATCAATCATTTTAATATCAATATCATCTATTGTGGTGTCATTATCATCGAAAACAATTCTTCGAAGTTGATTTATTTTTCGTACTCTGGATACTGAAAGATAGACTAAATTCGACCATTCTATGCGATTATCTACCATCCAAACAATTGTATCTGATATAGTCAATCCCTGTGAAGAGTGTATTGTTGCTGCATAACCTAACGTCCATGGGGATTTATTAGCACGCAATGCATCTTCAACGACATTGATATCAACCAGCACAATATCATTTAATACGAGAATTTGTTTTTCACTTTGTCCAGGAATATCAACTTCAATGTTCTGTTTTCGTGTATCCGAGGGCCTATAACAAAGAGGCACTGGAAGTGTTGCAAATTTTTTGTTTATGCAATTCAAATAACTTCATCTGAAGTGTATCCCTGACTATTTTTCTACTTGCAATGATCAAATCGTTTGGTCTCCACATTTCCCAGAAATCATTCATTGGAGTTTCTGAAATTATTTCACGGGCTATTTCACACTGGATTCTATCCGGTTGTAATCTAATTAGTTTCTTAAATTCTTTTAATTTTTCATCAAGTGATCTATGATCGGTATCAATTTCTTCATAATAGTCTACAAAACCCTTTAGCCATTCATGTGGGGATGCACCGACAAATGGTGGTGGTTGGCCGTGATCACCGCACATGACGATTTTTGTATTTTTCAATAACAACCACTCAAGAAATATTTTTAATACATCTTCTGACACTGTGACTATTTCATCCCAAATGATGATTTCAGGAATGAATTTCTCTCCCATACGCTCAGGAGTCCATTTATCTCCCTTCCATCGGAAAAAGCTGTGATAAGTGCAGGCATTTACCCCTCTCTGTATCATTTCTCTTGCAAGTCTGTGAGTCGGTGTTAGTACAATCATGTTTGGATTTTTCCCACGAAATAACTCAATTGCCCGAGTTGTTTTTCCTGACCCACCACAACCGTTTAAATAAACTGTTTTATACCGGCATATTGGATCAGAAATCGGTGGTGCACTAGAAAATTCTGATTGAATCTCTTTGAGATTCCGATAATTATTTTCAATGGTAACATCTGCTGATTGAATATAATCATGAATCATTTCTTTCTTAATTCTCCATGACCCCCAATTCTCGTTGCCAGTAGCCTTAAAATCAGCCATTTTGCTATTTATGTAAAATGAGTCAGTGGCAACTCTAACTGCGGTGTCAGGAAATCTATTTATCATTGAAAACAGATTAATAGAGGCATAACCAAGCATAGAAGCTCTCAAATGTGTGTACTGCGGATTGTATCCATCATTGTAAGTAACAATTGTACCCAATTTGGTTCCATCGGACATAAATGCGTCCTTACGATTGACATATAGGCCTTTATTCGTTAAATCCGCGATTACAAAATCGTATTCAGCATTGTCTATAATCAATCGTGAAGAATATCTCGTATTGTCGTATTTGCCACCTTGGGTAAATTTACCGATTATTCTTCGTCCAAGATTTTTTGCTTCATTGTTTCTGATTTCAAATAACTGTTTAGACCAATCCATGATTTGTTGTTCATTAAAATCAGGAAACAGTTTTCGCTCTTCGCTAATTATTTTTTCTAGATCAGGTTGTGGTAACCAGACTGATTTCTGTGCTCGATAGGATATAATTGCTTCACTGACAATTAATGATTTTAACATCTTACAATCAAGCATATACCGTAATAACACTATTGGCATCCAGTGTTTTTCAGACATGTGTTTACCAATCCAAAGATAACTACACGGATGAAGTCCTTCAGCCATTTCAAATGATACCACACAAGCGAATCCGGTTAAATCAAAATCAGGCAGTGGTCCATTAATAGCAACACGGGTCATTTCGTGTGTGTGGTGTCCAAATCGTTTGAAATATTTAGCACACACTCCATACCCGAGAAAACTTCCTGGATAACATGCAATCATATCAACTGAAATAACGGTATCAGGGTCGTATTTTGTATTCCATAATCCTCCATGGCTGTATTCAAGACAGGATAATTTGACATCTGATAAAAACTCACTTCTTGTTGGTTTCCACGCGTTTTTCTTTCTAGCAAAATGTGCTGCAATTGATGGTACTGTAAAACAGTTTGCTAATAATTGATTGTTGTCTTCCCCGTCCCCAGAAAACTCACTAGCTAGTTGTTTCATTTGATTATGCAGTTCTTCAGTACGGTACAATTCTCCGTTGGGCCTTACAAACTGATCAAATTTGCATTCTTCGTCTGAAGTACTATGAAATAGCCACATTGACACGGGATCGTTTTTACTCAAATGGTAAATAGCATCAAATAATTTCTGCTCTGAAAAAACTCTCCAATTTGGGGGATATATTTTACGGTTCTATCCCGTGGAAATATTGTTACTGCAGATGACCACGCGTGTTCGTTATGATCAATAATTTCAATTGGAGCTCCCTGTGATTTATATTTCGATTCGTATAATACTTCTCCGGTGATTGTCCTTACTGATATTGGAAATCTTAATGATTTTTCTAATTTGGTTATATCCTGAATTGTTGCCCCATTCTCTTTTACCGTTAATTCCCACTCGGTTATTTTTTTTCGTCTTAGATCAGTTAGTTTATTCCCCCGGGACGCATTTGTGAAGTGTTCCATTATTCGTTCTGCTACACAATTGAGCCCTGTCGAATATTTCATGGGTGCTAGTTTTGCGATATCAGGTTTTTCATTGAGCGGATAGATCCCGTAAACAACTGCTGTTACAGGGTAAGATCTTTCGTAGTAGGGTTTGTCAATTCCGGTCAAAATTCCTGGTTTTGAATCCTGATTCACGGTGACAGTTTTTTTGCCCTTCAAGATAGGTTCAAATTTATCCCTAATAATCCATTTTCCATCCTCACGGATAAGGAATTTTATTCGGAAAAAATTACTTTTTTCCCCAAGACGTGAAATTATCACTGCTGCTTTTTCATCATTCATGGTAGCGTCAACAACACCATCAATTCGAAATGTTGACCAACAATAAGATGCTCCATCACGCTTGAATTCATTAAAACAGTCTCTGATGGCTTTATCAAGAATTGTATACTTGGGTGTATTAGAAACTATATCAAGATTGAATTGAGCATCCTTCCATGGTGATCTCTTGTTACGTTTTTTGGGTCTATCGAGATTAAATTTAGGATTAATTTTCAATAATCTCTTAAACTCCCTCATGTTTCCGTCTACTACACGTTTTTTGGGTCTATCGCGATTAAATTTAGGATTGATTTTCAATAATCTCTTAAACTCCTTCATGTTTCCGTCTCTTGGACGTTTGTTTCCGTCTCTTGGACGTTTGTTACGTTTCTTGGGTCTATCGCGATTAAATTTAGGATTGATTTTCAATAATCTCTTAAACTCCTTCATGTTTCCGTCTCTTGGACGTTTTTTGGGTTTATCGATATTAAATTTAGGATTAATTTTCAATAATCTCTTAAACTCCTTATCAGCATTGAATTTAGCATTTTTCGAAGTCAATCTCTTGAACTCCCTCATGCTATAATTAAAACAAGCATTTAAATGAAAGATTTATGTATAATGAATCACTGCAAATGGCTTATGATTGGATCAGTAATCCCGTGTAACAAATCATGCAGAAATGAGTTCTGTGGGTATCATATGCAAAGCTTTCGTCGTGGAAGCCTTGGTCCGTTACCCTGTATTCGATGTGGGGTTGGGGTCAGGGGAAAATCACGATTATGTCTAAATTGCGGTGGTAAGCGATACAGGGAATTGAAGCGTTATTATGATAAAAGAATAAAAAATGGACAATCAATCAGAAATTTTGACCCTGAAAAAGTCTCTGACCCTGACAACGTCCTTGACAAAATCATAAGAACCCCTCAAGACTACATTGAAAGATTCATTATTGAACCAAACAATGAATTAGACAAACAATAGTATTATGTATACGAATGAACCAAGAATTCAGACAGCATCCCTTGATTACAAATTATGAAGCATCCAGTGATGGTGTTGTAAGAAACCGTAGACTGAAAAAATCAGTTGGTGTTGTGAGTATTCATGGGTATTTCAGGTTTACTGTTGGAAAGAAAAAATATTTCAATCATCGTTTCATATTTGAATGTTTTTATGGATTGATCGAGGATGGTCTTGTTATTGATCACAAGGATTCTAATCCGAAGAACAATTCTTTATCAAATCTGCAAGCTTTTACCCCAAGTGAAAATTCCAAACGGGGGAAGACTGGAAAATGCAAAACGGTTGGGAAGAGACCAGTAAAATCTTTGAATACAACAACTAAAGAAGAAAAAATATTTTCATCTATGAATGAAGCCGGAAAATATTTCAATATTTGTTCAACTTCTGTTCAAAAAGTTGCAAGGGGGATTTATCGATCTGCTATTTCAAAAAAGAGCGGACAAAAAGTTCAATTTAGTTATGTCTGATACGCCATATTTTTCAATTAGAGATATGTCATGTTATAGAATAATGAATTCTGAAAACATGAATAGCATCATAGTTGAAATTTTAAAATTGAAAAATCAGGATATTGAACTATCAGATGGGTTAAATCCTGATCAAATCAAGTCGGATTTTCAGGATATAGAATACGGGGTTAGCACTAACAAATACATGCTGCCAAAGAAATATGCACTCATCAAAAGAATTCAGAATTCTATTAGAGACTCTCTTGCATTTTCCAGTGACATCAGTGTGTTTGTCCCGTTGTATACTATCGTAGAGGGGATACGAAAAGAATTAGGTAACGAATACGAATTGAAAAAAGAAGTCAACTCTAAAATTAGAAACCTACGAGCATTAATTCAAGAAAATTGATTACCCGACCATTGATTGCCCGACCATTATCATTTTTTTTAGCCGACCCTCAAGAGGAAATGTCAAAAAATCAGTGAAAATATTTCACACACACTGAATAAAAAATCGATGGACTGTTTAGTCGATATGATATGTCAGATTGATCAAAACTAGAATGTGGAAAGTCACAGTATTATTTATTTTATATACAATTATGTGACTTTCCACAACCTTGATAGAAGGTGTCTCACGATGAAATAACACTTCCATGACCGTATCAAAAATCATCTATGATATGTCATTGATGTCAAAAAAGTGAGGAAAGTCACAGTATTATTTATTTTATATACAATTATGTGACTTTCCTCAAACCTGATAGAGCTGTTAAAACACCTCCATGATGGTGTTAAAAATCATCTATGATATGTCAAAAAAGTGGGAAAAGTGTTTTACAATTGAAAAATTGTTTACGATTTCAAATAATGGTCAATGAAGCATTAACAACCCGATTGGCTCGTGAACGATTAGATGCAATTAAGAGATTTATACCAATTCGTGACTCTGTCAGGAATAAACTGCAACAACGACAGAGTCTTCAGACTGATTTTGCTTTTGGGTCTGAAGAGTTGTTTAAACCAGTAACCACAGCAACGTACGGGGTAGAGCGTGCTATACTGGGAGATGATCCTGACGGTAAAAGAAAAGAAGAGGGTCTTATTTCTGTACTTGAAAAACTAGCAGCGAAAACTGAACAAACAAAACAAATGGAATCAAAAAGAACAGTAGATGATTTACGCATGAGATTTAACGAGGAAGGGTTAGCAGAAATTGATGAGACTAGTCCAACAGAAATTCCTGCGCTTGTTGTTACGTCTTATGAAAACAGAAAAAAATGGTTGAAACCAGAACATCATAAGTTTGTTAAGAATTTCATTCATTGGGCTGATATATTTTAAAAAATCAAAACTAAAAAAAGTCAAATTAAGACAGATAGTGTATCATACATCGAATATATCAAGATGGTGGATAACGTGTATAATCAATATGAAGAACTAAAACAACAACAAAAAACGCCAAGATTGCAAAGAAAGCGACAGCAACCTGCAAAGAAAATATCTTTCTCTCCTAAAAACAGCAACTACCACCTGATGATGATGATGATGATGATGATGATGATTATTTACAAAAAACGGATTTAGAAAAACTAGATGAAGCAACTGGTTATAGCGGAAGTGGATTAGGGACATGTCCTGATAGTGTTATCAATGATATATCACGATTAGATGTTCTTGTAGGAGGGTTCCGAGCTGGAAATAATTCACCGGAAATAATTAATGAAGCAGCTGATATCTGTAGACGGTTATTTGCCGGCGGTATCATGGATAACAAAACATATCGAGATTTCATTGACGAGTTAGCAAATGGGTATCACAGTGACTGAATAAAAACGCTAGCGTTTCCAATTGACAAATTGTTTTACAATTGAAAAATTGTTTCTGATTTCAAATAATGATCATACATTACAATCATGATAAGCCAATCCCCGTCTATGTAGTTAATTCACGGTTTCCAGTTTATAAAGCATACTATGGAGATGGTTTAGGCAATACCATTTTAGGATTCTTTTCAAGAATGGCCCCAAAAGTGATGCCGTTAGCTAAACAATTATCAATGAAAGCCATTGATGTTATTCGTGATAAGGGTATTGGTGCTGTTGGAGATCTTGCCGGAAAGGCATTTTCAACTGCGAAGAATAAAATAACATCATTAGTGAGGCGAAAAAAGAAACCGTTACCGTCTACAGCAGAAATGCCTGCAAGTGTTAGTAAAATAATAAATAACGCAGTAGATGAAAAATTAGCGTCGATGGCTTTAACTCCCGACCCAAATATGATAGCGGGAAGTGGCTTTAAAAAACTACGTCGATGAAAATGGATAATCGTTTACGATTTTACGATTTAGACTCTGATAAATAGAATAAAATGTTCAAAAAGTCACCTGATCCAGCATTTGATATAGACGCCCCAGTGCGCAAGGATGATTCTGTACGCGATTATCAATATTACGCCTATCATGCCATAGACTCAAATAGTCGATCAAGAATTGATCTTCAAGTCCATGATACCAGTAAATACTTTTTGCCTTGTGAAGCGTTTATTGAAGTAGAAGGAGAAATTGTAACAGCTGCTGGGACTCCTACTGTACCAGCACCGTATCCAGCTGGTACTCAAGTCGGGTTTGTCAATAATGGTATTATGGCGTTATTTGAGAGTGCAAAATATCTCATTGATGGAAAAGAAATTGAGTCCATAGATCGTGATGTTGATGTGGCTACAACAATCATAGGGCTAGCAAGATATTCCGATGATTATACAAGATCAGCAGGACCTTCTATGATGTTTGCAAAAGATGCTACAAATACCGCTGGAGGAAATCAATTTGTTGTAAGACGACCAAAAAAAACGTGATAATAGTGATGCTGATGTCGAGAATATGATTATAAACAAAGATGATAATTTAAATCTAGGAGCTGCAACACGTATTTCAATGTTGCAAGGAGCGCGTAAATCATTTTCATGCGCGATTCCACTGCATCACATATTTGGATTCTGTAGAAACGTCAGAAAAGTTATCTACGGGGCGAAGCATACAGTATCGCTTGTACGAAAGAGTGATGATAACGACGCAATTTGGAGGATTCCAGCAGACAATGCAAATCCCAATGATGATGCCGGTAAAGTCAAATTAACAAAAATATCATTGTGGATGCCAGTGTTGACTCCAGCAATCACCGCAGAAGAACGATTACTATCATTTATGGACCAAGGAGGAAAGTCGTTGTTGAGTTGGTTATCAGTGAGTACAGATGTGAAGCAATCAGATATTAACGGGTTATTCACGTGGAATCTAGCATCAAAACAAGGTGTTGCTGCGCCACGTCATATATTTATTGCGTTACAGGATAACACACGAGTTGGCAATCAACTCTCCAGCCATATGATATTTGATCAGTTAGGTGTGAAAGACGTCTCACTGAGAATAAACGGCCAGCAGGAACCATCTGAAGATATACAACTTAATTACACAGAAAATCATATTGCACGAGTTTATCATAGATTGTTGTCATTTATGGCACGTGATCAAAATGTGGATACCGGTCTACAAATATCACAATATGATTTTAAAAATCTGTATCCAATCTATTACTTTTCATTGGAACATCTTGATTTAACAAGACAATCTGTTGTTGATATACATTTTAGAGCTAATGTGACTCGTGGTGCTATTGCTAATTATAGAGCGGTTGCTGTCATTCTCAGTGATAAATCAATGCTACATGAAGGTGTTGGAGGAAGAATGAGAGTGGTAGATGCCCCAGTAGAAAATCTTTGAACGATTTTCTCGATTTTTCATTGAAATTGTAAACGATTTAGAATCAATCTATTATGTATAATGTCATATAGTGTTATTAGTGTTGCGTTAACTCCTGGTCAAATAAAAAAATTGCAATCAGAATCGGCTAAAAAATGCGGAACCACAATCACGTTGAAACCCAATCAAATGACTGGTGGTGCAAATAAATTATCGCTGACAACTCGTCAAATAAAACATTTCAATGATGCACTTGTAGCAAAAAAAGGCGTTCAGATTACTGTTTCTGCGGCTGCTATCAAAAATATGATAAAATCAGGTGGTATATTTCCATTGTTAGCTGCAATACCAGCATTGATTGCAGCAGCAGCCCCAGCGGTGGCTAAAACAGCGGCGTTAGGAGCCGTTGGTACTGCAGCAGGAATGGCGTTGAAAAAGGCAACTGGACAAGGATATAAAAAAAAGGGAAAGGGTCTAAGACTACCAGGAACCCCGTATTCATGGTACAGCGGGAGATCCGTTCACGGATCAGGCCTGAGAATCTCAGGAACGGTTTATTAATTGAGGAATCTTTGATGGTTCCAATGTCCAATTTTGATTTAATGGATGCTGCTAAAAAACTAGCGATTAAAAATTTCAGAGGTGTTTTTATGAAAGATCAATTACCACATCAACCAAACAAAACTGAAACAGGTATCATTAATCTCGATAACAGCACAGGACCGGGAACTCACTGGGTTGCATACGCTATTGATCCACGTGGGATTGTCTATTTTGATTCATATGGATTAGCCCCGCCAAAAGAGTTTATGCGTTATATAAAAAAATTTTCAATGAAGACTTGGTATTCTACGCTACCAACACAACAAATCAATGACCCACCAATATGCGGCAGTGAAGTATTAAATGTCCTTAACGCTATTTCAGCATCTAGAAAACCACCTCATATTGTCGTAAATGAATACACTAGTAGTCGCTGGAAATCGAAACGATTTTAAAGAGAGAAAGAGTTTTACAATAACATGATTGATATTTGGGGAAGACCTCTGAAACCCAAACCCGATGACACTGCAACCGGTGATATAAAAAAAAAAATTAAAGATGAAATCGCTGAGACGTTAAATTTAACAAGTGTTGACCCGAATGAAATAGTTGTATTTCAGGACAAACAGGGTAAATTGAAAACCAGTGATGTGTCGTTGGATGATATTTTAGTTAAACAACGAAACGCAATCGAGAACACCGTTGCGTTATTTTCGGATCAGGGTAAACTCAAACCGGGTGTACTTTTTTCGACGATTACAGATCGATTTAAAACTCTCAACGATGAATTAAAAAGTTCTGTGTTGGAACTAGCAGCACTTCAATCTAAAACCGAAGAACACATAAAACAGTTTACCGCATTTCGTAGAAATATCATTGATAAATTTATTGGAACTACATTCGATAAAATTGAACTAAAACTCCCTGATATTAAAAAATCCATCGATGAGACGAAAATCTTCACCGAGGCCATCAAAAATGATTTTTCGAGGATGATAACAGTTATTGAAAAAAACAAAAATTCCTCATGAGAAAACCAACAATGTAGTATACACAATCCAACACGGATCATTTGAGTGGACACCTACAAACAACAAATTAGATATCACTGCAACCGTTAAGGGTATTTATCGATTAACAATAGTGAGAACGACTCAATTTAATATTTCATCGTCGAGTTCATCCGGGGTCAATAATACGATTTCAACTATCATCGACAAGGATACAACTGAACAGTTCACGTTAATAGCTACTGATAAAAATTTGGTTAGGGTTTCAACAACATGGTATGTGGAATTCGTAGCAGATTTAAGTTGAAAATTGAAATCGTAATTGAAAACGCTAGCGTTTTTAAAATAAAAATGATTTCATCATCGCAATATCGTTATGATCAGGTCAGAGAATTTCAAACTAGACTCAAAACCCTGTCTGAGGAGTATGCAATGCAAATTAAAAAATATCGCAGGAGAATTACCGCAATTGATGTTACCGTGTATTCAGTGAGTGGTGTAATCACCGGAGCTGGTATTATACTGTCTTCAGTAACAATGATGGTCCCGATAGCTGTTCCAATTTGCATTTCTGCGGCAACAACAATCGCTGGAATTATTTCAATAATCACAAAAAAATATCATCATGCAGCCAACGGAAACTACAAGACTACATAATTCAATTTCATGTTGTGTCCACTGCATGCTCGCAATTATCCTCATTGATATCGTCATCTCTCGATGATACAATTATATCAGAGAGTGAGTTTTCAGCGATGGTAGATATATATGATTCTGCGATGTCAAAATTAGAAATACAAAAACATGAGTATAATAACAATGACAACACCGATGGAATTGGAGAACACAAACCCGAAAACCAGAATGATCTCAATAACCTCAACGATATCAGATAGTGAGTTCTCAGTGATGGTACGTGTCTATGATTCCGCAATATCAAAATTAGAAATACATCATGAGTATAATAACAATGACAACACCGATGGAATTACTTCAACAAATAGTGGAGAACACGAACCCAGTACAAACCAGCATGATCTCAATAACCTCAACGAATCCAGAATTCAGTGTGAATTTCCCCTCTCCGGTCCCAGTGAAGGAGATAGCGCTAGCAAAATTGCGAGTATACCATAGTTGGCCAAATATCAGATCAAAATCATTTGGTGGTCAACAACCGAATAATTCCCTGGTATTTGCAAATAAGAATAAAGACGACGGTACCCCAGACTGGAATGTTGTTTCCATACCAACCGGATCATACCAAATTGAACAAATCAATAATGAATTCGCGCGTAGAATAAAATCGATTACTGGAAAAGAGTCAAAAATAGCTATAACAGTTCATGAGCCAACACTATCATCTGCCATTGAAATAAGCACAGAGGGTTATGTCGTAGATATATATCAGAGTTCTATTAGAACCGTACTAGGATGGCCTGAAATCCCACCCGGGGGGAAAACCGTTAAATTACTACCTGAACCACAAAAAACCGATTACATCACCGACAGGATAAAATCTGATAATCCAGTAAAAAGCTATAGCGATTATGATAAATTGAATTTTTTCACTGAATCGGTAGATCCTTCCACTAAAAGAAAATCCTACTTACTTCGACAGCAAAATACCACTGAAAATTTCAGAGCGATGAATAATGATGTTTCATTGTTGTTAATATCCCTCAAATCTGGTACTCTCACCCGAGATGAATTTATCAGCGTTGTAGAAACATGTAACAAAATCATCAATGACATGGAAACGTTTCATTCACAAATTATTCAAGAGGTATTAGGTGACGATAATCCTAAAAAAATAGCAGAATTTGCAATACCAGGATATAACGTACCAGAACTAAAAAGACTTCTCAGTGATGCCATCGATGTTGGTTTTAAAATAATTCATGATGCATGGAAAAAAACATCATCACCGGAAATAAAATCCTCAAACACAATAATGACCCAGATGGTGGCGGCAGGCATATCGCTCCGTTCAACGTGAATATTTCATCGGTGATTGCGCTCAATTTAGTATGTGATGTTATCGAAGGAAGCTATCAAATAAATCTAGAACGATCAAATCAAGCTCAGCAGGGATATATTTTGTATTCATTTGCACCAACAGCTCCTCCAAAATTTTTTAATCATTGAATCCCCGGTGAATCCAGTCTATATGCGGTGTCATAATAATTCATTAACCAGAATTAATTTCAAACTCACTGACCAGTCCAATAATCTAATTGATTTACAAGATGAGGTTTTACAAATTAGTCTGTTTGTGAAATCCTAAGGATTTTCATCCTATGACCCTAGGACCGGATTGGATCAAATATTCGGTTGAAAATCGAATGGAGGCTTAGTCATTTTTTTATTTCATTGATTTCATTGATTTTTCATTATTACTTTTTGCCTGATCATTGATTTTTCATTCATTTTTTTTTGGACTGATTTCATCCTAATCCATGAAAACTTGTTTAAAAACGCTATCCGATTCACAACATCTTGGCCGTAGAAGCCTGATTTCATTGAAAACTTGTTTAAAAATGTTGTCTGATTCACCCCCTCTGCTGCTTGTTAGCACTCCTACCCTTGTTGTTTGGTATTATATAAGTATGTTTGTGTGTATGTGTTAGCACTCCTACCCTTGTTGTTTGGTATTATATAAGTATGTTTGTGTGTATGTGTTAGCACTCCTACCCTTGTTGTTTGTTATTATATAAGTATGTTTGTGTGTATGTGTTAGCACTCCTACCCTTGTTGTTTGGTATTATATAAGTATGTTTGTGTGTATGTGTTAGCACTCCTACCCTTGTTGTTTGGCATTATATAAGTATGTTTGTGTGTATGTGTTAGCACTCCTACCCTTGTTGTTTGTTATTATATAAGTATGTTTGTGTGGGTGTGTTAGCACTGCTACCCTTGTTGTTTGTTATTATATAAGTATGTTTGTGAGTATGTGTTAGCACTCCTACCCTTGTTGTTTGGTATTATATAAGTATGTTTGTGTGTATGTGTTAGCACTCCTACCCTTGTTGTTTGGTATTATATAAGTATGTTTGTGTGTATGTGTTAGCACTCCTACCCTTGTTGTTTGGTATTATATAAGTATGTTTGTGTGTATGTCTTAGTATTCCTACCCTTGTTGTTTGTTATTATATAAGTATGTTTGTGTGTATGTGTTAGCACTCCTACCCTTGTTGTTTGGTATTATATAAGTATGTTTGTGTGTATGTGTTAGCACTCCTACCCTTGTTGTTTGGTATTATATAAGTATGTTTGTGTGAATGTGTTAGTATTCCTACCCTTGTTGTTTGTTATTATATAAGTATGTTTGTGTGTATGTGTTAGCACTCCTACCCTTGTTGTTTGTTATTATATAAGTATGTTTGTGTGTATGTGTTAGCACTCCTACCCTTGTTGTTTGGTATTATATAAGTATGTTTGTGTGTATGTGTTAGCACTCCTACCCTTGTTGTTTGGTATTATATAAGTATGTTTGTGTGTATGTCTTAGTATTCCTACCCTTGTTGTTTGTTATTATATAAGTATGTTTGTGTGTATGTGTTAGCACTCCTACCCTTGTTGTTTGGTATTATATAAGTATGTTTGTGTGTATGTGTTAGCACTCCTACCCTTGTTGTTTGTTATTATATAAGTATGTTTGTGTGTATGTGTTAGCACTCCTACCCTTGTTGTTTGTTATTATATAAGTATGTTTGTGTGTATGTGTTAGCACTCCTACCTTTGTTGTTTGTTATTATATAAGTATGTTTGTGTGTGTGTGTTAGCACTCCTACCCTTGTTGTTTGTTATTATATAAGTATGTTTGTGTGTGTGTCTGTTAGCACTCCTACCCTTGTTGTTTGTTATTATATAAGTATGTTTGTGTGTATGTGTTAGCACTCCTACCCTTGTTGTTTGGTATTATATAAGTATGTTTGTGTTTATGTGTTAGCACTCCTACCCTTGTTGTTTGTTATTATATAAGTATGTTTGTGTGTATGTCTTAGCACTCCTACCCTTGTTGTTTGGTATTATATAAGTATGTTTGTGTGTATGTCTTAGTATTCCGACCCTTGTTGTTTGTTATTATATAAGTATGTTTGTGTGTATGTGTTAGCACTCCTACCCTTGTTGTTTGGTATTATATAAGTATGTTTGTGTGTATGTGTTAGCACTCCTACCCTTGTTGTTTGGTATTATATAAGTATGTTTGTGTGAATGTGTTAGTATTCCTACCCTTGTTGTTTGTTATTATATAAGTATGTTTGTGTGTATGTGTTAGCACTCCTACCCTTGTTGTTTGGTATTATATAAGTATGTTTGTGTGTATGTGTTAGCACTCCTACCCTTGTTGTTTGGTATTATATAAGTATGTTCGTGTGTATGTGTTAGCACTCCTACCCTTGTTGTTTGTTATTATATAAGTATGTTTGTGTGTATGTGTTAGCACTCCTACCCTTGTTGTTTGTTATTATATAAGTATGTTTGTGTGTATGTGTTAGCACTCCTACCCTTGTTGTTTGGTATTATATAAGTATGTTATTATATAAGTATGTTTGTGTGTGTGTGTTAGCACTCCTACCCTTGTTGTTTGTTATTATACAAGTATGTTTGTGTGTGTGTGTTAGCACTCCTACCCTAGTTGTTTGTTATTATATAAGTATGTTTGTGTGTATGTGTTAGCACTCCTACCCTTGTTGTTTGGTATTATATAAGTATGTTTGTGTGTATGTGTTAGGACTCCTACCCTTGTTGTTTGGCATTATATAAGTATGTTTGTGTGTGTGTGTTAGCACTCCTACCCTTGTTGTTTGGCATTATATAAGTATGTTTGTGTGTGTGTGTTAGCACTCCTACCCTTGTTGTTTGGTATTATATAAGTATGTTTGTGTGTATGTGTTAGCACTCCTACCCTTGTTGTTTGGTATTATATAAGTATGTTTGTGTGTATGTGTTAGCACTCCTACCCTTGTTGTTTGGTATTATATAAGTATGTTTGTGTGTATGTGTTAGTATTCCTACCCTTGTTGTTTGTTATTATATAAGTATGTTTGTGTGTGTGTGTTAGCACTCCTACCCTTGTTGTTTGTTATTATATAAGTATATTTGTGTGTATGTGTTAGCACTCCTACCCTTGTTGTTTGGTATTATATAAGTATATTTGTGTGTATGTGTTAGCACTCCTACCCTTGTTGTTTGGTATTATATAAGTATGTTTGTGTGTATGTGTTAGCACTCCTACCCTTGTTGTTTGGTATCATATAAGTATGTTTGTGTGTATGTCTTAGTATTCCTACCCTTGTTGTTTGTTATTATATAAGTATGTTTGTGTGTATGTGTTAGCACTCCTACCCTTGTTGTTTGGTATTATATAAGTATGTTTGTGTGTATGTGTTAGCACTCCTACCCCTGTTGTTTGGTATTATATAAGTATGTTTGTGTGAATGTGTTAGTATTCCTACCCTTGTTGTTTGTTATTATATAAGTATGTTTGTGTGTATTTGTTAGCACTCCTACCCTTGTTGTTTGGTATTATATAAGTATGTTTGTGTGTATGTGTTAGCACTCCTACCATTGTTGTTTGTTATTATATAAGTATGTTTGTGTGTGTGTGTTAGCACTCCTACCCTTGTTGTTTGTTATTATATAAGTATGTTTGTGTGTGTGTGTTAGCACTCCTACCCTTGTTGTTTGTTATTATATAAGTATGTTTGTGTGTATGTGTTAGCACTCCTACCCTTGTTGTTTGGTATTATATAAGTATGTTTGTGTGTATGTGTTAGCACTCCTACCCTTGTTGTTTGTTATTATATAAGTATGTTTGTGTGTATGTGTTAGCACTCCTACCCTTGTTGTTTGGTATTATATAAGTATGTTTGTGTGTATGTCTTAGTATTCCTACCCCTGTTGTTTGTTATTATATAAGTATGTTTGTGTGTATGTGTTAGCACTCCTACCCTTGTTGTTTGGTATTATATAAGTATGTTTGTGTGTATGTGTTAGCACTCCTACCCTTGTTGTTTGGTATTATATAAGTATGTTTGTGTGAATGTGTTAGCATTCCTACCCTTTTTGTTTGTTATTATATAAGTATGTTTGTGTGTATGTGTTAGCACTCCTACCCTTGTTGTTTGGAATTATATAAGTATGTTTGTGTGTATGTGTTAGCACTCCTACCCTTGTTGTTTGGTATTATATAAGTATGTTTGTGTGTATGTGTTAGCACTCCTACCCTTGTTGTTTGGTATTATATAAGTATGTTTGTGTGTATGTGTTAGCACTCCTACCCTTGTTGTTTGGTATTATATAAGTATGTTTGTGTGTATGTGTTAGCACTCCTACCCTTGTTGTTTGGTATTATATAAGTATGTTTGTGTGTATGTGTTAGCACTCCTACCCT
Source organism: Unio pictorum (assembly GCA_030141615.1). Classification (NCBI taxonomy): domain Eukaryota; kingdom Metazoa; phylum Mollusca; class Bivalvia; order Unionida; family Unionidae; genus Unio; species Unio pictorum. The sequence continues at coordinate 2,913,997 of JARLTB010000121.1, read as the reverse complement.
TGTTGTTTGGTATTATATAAGTATGTTTGTGTGTATGTGTTAGCACTCCTACCCTTGTTGCTTGGCATTATATAAGTATGTTTGTGTGTATGTGTTAGCACTCCTACCCTTGTTGTTTGGCATTATATAAGTATGTTTGTGTGTATGTGTTAGCACTCCTACCCTTGTTGTTTGGCATTATATAAGTATGCTTGTGTGTGTGTGTTAGCACTCCTACCCTTGTTGTTTGTTATTATATAAGTATGTTTGTGTGTGTGTGTTAGCACTCCTACCCTTGTTGTTTGTTATTATATAAGTATGTTTGTGTGTATGTGTTACCTTGATGTTTGGTATTATATAAGTATGTTTGTGTGTATGTGTTAGCACTCCTACCCTTGTTGTTTGGTATTATATAAGTATGTTTGTGTGTATGTGTTAGCACTCCTACCCATGTTGTTTTGTATTATATAAGTATGTGTGTGTGTATGTGTTAGCACTCCTACCCATATTGTTTGGTATTATATAAGTATGTTTGTGTGCATGTGTTAGCAGTCCTACCCTTGTTGTTTGGTATTATATTAGTATGTTTGTGTGTATGTGTTAGCACTCCTACCCTTGTTGTTTGTTATTATATAAGTATGTTTGTGTTTGTGTGTTAGCACTCCTACCCTTGTTGTTTGTTATTATTTAAGTATGTTTGTGTGTGTGTGTTAGCACTCCTACCCTTGTTGTTTGGCATTATATAAGTATGTTGTGTGTATGTGTTAGCACTTCTACCCTTGTTGTTTGGCATTATATAAGTATGTTTGTGTGTATGTGTTAGCACTCCTACAATTGTTGTTTGGCATTATATAAGTATGTTTGTGTGTATGTGTTAGCACTCCTACCCTTGTTGTTTGGCATTATATAAGTATGTTTGTGTGTATGTGTTAGCACTCCTACCCTTGTTGTTTGGCATTATATAAGTATGTTTGTGTGTATGTGTTAGCACTCCTACCCTTGATGTTTGGTATTATATAAGTATGTTTGTGTGTATGTGTTAGCACTCCTACCCTTGTTGTTTGTTATTATATAAGTATGTTTGTGTGTGTGTGTTAGCACTCCTACCCTTGTTGTTTGTTATTATATAAGTATGTTTGTGTGTGTGTGTTAGCACTCCTACCCTTGTTGTTTCGTATTATATAAGTATGTTTGTGTGTATGTGTTAGCACTCCTACCCTTGTTGTTTGTTATTATATAAGTATGTTTGTGTGTATGTGTTAGCACTCCTACCCTTGTTGTTTGGTATTATATAAGTATGTTTGTGTGTATGTCTTAGTATTCCTACCCTTGTTGTTTGTTATTATATAAGTATGTTTGTGTGTATGTGTTAGCACTCCTACCCTTGTTGGTTGGTATTATATAAGTATGTTTGTGTGTATGTGTTAGCACTCCTACCCTTGTTGTTTGGTATTATATAAGTATGTTTGTGTGAATGTGTTAGCATTCCTACCCTTGTTGTTTGTTATTATATAAGTATGTTTGTGTGTATGTGTTAGCACTCCTACCCTTGTTGTTTGGTATTATATAAGTATGTTTGTGTGTATGTGTTAGCACTCCTACCCTTGTTGTTTGGTATTATATAAGTATGTTTGTGTGTATGTGTTAGCACTCCTACCCTTGTTGTTTGGTATTATATAAGTATGTTTGTGTGTATGTGTTAGCACTCCTACCCTTGTTGTTTGGTATTATATAAGTATGTTTGTGTGTATGTGTTAGCACTCCTACCCTTGTTGTTTGGTATTATATAAGCATGTTTGTGTGTATGTGTTAGCACTCCTACCCTTGTTGTTTGGCATTATATAAGTATGTTTGTGTGTATGTGTTAGCACTCCTACCCTTGTTGTTTGGCATTATATAAGTATGTTTGTGTGTATGTGTTAGCACTCCTACCCTTGTTGTTTGTTATTATATAAGTATGTTTGTGTGTGTGTGTTAGCACTCCTACCCTTGTTGTTTGTTATTATATAAGTATGTTTGTGTGTATGTGTTACCTTGATGTTTGGTATTATATAAGTATGTTTGTGTGTATGTGTTAGCACTCCTACCCTTGTTGTTTGGTATTATATAAGTATGTTTGTGTGTATGTGTTAGCACTCCTACCCATGTTGTTTTGTATTATATAAGTATGTGTGTGTGTATGTGTTAGCACTCCTACCCATGTTGTTTGGTATTATATGAGTATGTTTGTGTGTATGTGTTAGCAGTCCTACCCTTGTTGTTTGGTATTATATAAGTATGTTTGTGTGTGTGTGTTAGCACTCCTACCCTTGTTGTTTGTTATTATATAAGTATGTTTGTGTGTGTGTGTTAGCACTCCTACCCTTGTTGTTTGGCATTATATAAGTATGTTTGTGTGTATGTGTTAGCACTTCTACCCTTGTTGTTTGGCATTATATAAGTATGTTTGTGTGTATGTGTTAGCACTCCTACCCTTGTTGTTTGGCATTATATAAGTATGTTTGTGTGTATGTGTTAGCACTCCTACCCTTGATGTTTGGTATTATATAAGTATGTTTGTGTGTATGTGTTAGCACTCCGACCCTTGTTGTTTGTTATGATATAAGTATGTTTGTGTGTGTGTGTTAGCACTCCTACCCTTGTTGTTTGTTATTATATAAGTATGTTTGTGTGTGTGTGTTAGCACTCCTACCCATGTTGTTTGGTATTATATAAGTATGTTTGTGTGTATGTGTTAGGACTCCTACCCTTGTTGTTTGGCATTATATAAGTATGTTTGTGTATATGTGTTAGCACTCCTACCCTTGATGTTTGGTATTATATAAGTATGTTTGTGTGTATGTGTTAGCACTTCTACCCTTGTTGTTTGGCATTATATAAGTATGTTTGTGTGTATGTGTTAGCACTCCTACCCTTGTTGTTTGGCATTATATAAGTATGTTTGTGTGTATGTGTTAGCACTCCTACCCATGTTGTTTTGTATTATATAAGTATGTGTGTGTGTATGTGTTAGCACTCCTACCCTTGTTGTTTGGTATTATATAAGTATGTTTGTGTGAATGTGTTAGCACTTCTACCCTTGTTGTTTTTTATTATATAAGTATGTTTGTGTGTGTGTGTTAGCACTCCTACCCTTGTTGTTTGTTATTATATAAGTATGTTTGTGTGTATGTGTTAGCACTCCTACCCTTGTTGTTTGGCATTATATAAGTATGTTTGTGTGTATGTGTTAGCACTCCTACCCTTGTTGTTTGGTATTATATAAGTATGTTTTTGTGTATGTATTACCTTGATGTTTGGTATTATGTAAGTATGTTTGTGTGTATGTGTTAGCACTTCTGCCCTTGTTGTTTGGCATTATATAAGTATGTTTGTGTGTATGTTTTAGCACTCCTACCCTTGTTGTTTGGCATTATATAAGTATGTTTGTGTGTATGTGTTAGCACTCCTACCCTTGTTGTTTGGTATTATATAAGTATGTTTGTGTGTATGTGTTAGCACTCCTACCCTTGTTGTTTGGTATTATATAAGTATGTTTGTGTGTATGTGTTAGCACTCCTACCCTTGTTGTTTGGTATTATATAAGTATGTTTGTGTGTGTGTTAGCACTCCTACCCTTGTTGTTTGTTATTATATAAGTATGTTTGTGTGTATGTGTTAGCACTCCTACCCTTGTTGTTTGGTATTATATAAGTATGTTTGTGTGTATGTGTTAGCACTCCTACCCTTGTTGTTTGGCATTATATAAGTATGTTTGTGTGTATGTGTTAGCACTCCTACCCTTGTTGTTTGGTATTATATAAGTATGTTTGTGTGTATGTGTTAGCACTCCTACCCTTGTTGTTTGGTATTATATAAGTATGTTTGTGTGTATGTGTTAGCACTCCTACCCTTGTTGTTTGGCATTATATAAGTATGTTTGTGTGTATGTGTTAGCACTCCTACCCATGTTGTTTTGTATTATATAAGTATGTGTGTGTGTATGTGTTAGCACTCCTACCCTTGTTGTTTGGCATTATATAAGTATGTTTGTGTGTATGTGTTAGCACTCCTACCCTTGTTGTTTGTTATTATATAAGTATGTTTGTGTGTGTGTGTTAGCACTCCTACCCTTGTTGTTTGTTATTATATAAGTATGTTTGTGTGTATGTGTTACCTTGATGTTTGGTATTATATAAGTATGTTTGTGTGTATGTGTTAGCACTCCTACCCTTGTTGTTTGGTATTATATAAGTATGTTTGTGTGTATGTGTTAGCACTCCTACCCATGTTGTTTTGTATTATATAAGTATGTGTGTGTGTATGTGTTAGCACTCCTACCCTTGTTGTTTGGCATTATATAAGTATGTTTGTGTGTATGTGTTAGCACTCCTACCCTTGATGTTTGGTATTATATAAGTATGTTTGTGTGTATGTGTTAGCACTCCTACCCTTGTTGTTTGTTATTATATAAGTATGTTTGTGTGTGTGTGTTAGCACTCCTACCCTTGTTGTTTGTTATTATATAAGTATGTTTGTGTGTGTGTGTTAGCACTCCTGCCCTTGTTGTTTGTTATTATATAAGTATGTTTGTGTGTGTGTGTTAGCACTCCTACCCTTGTTGTTTGGTATTATATAAGTATGTTTGTGTGTATGTGTTAGGACTCCTACCCTTGTTGTTTGGCATTATATAAGTATGTTTGTGTATATGTGTTAGCACTCCTACCCTTGATGTTTGGTATTATATAAGTATGTTTGTGTGTATGTGTTAGCACTTCTACCCTTGTTGTTTGGCATTATATAAGTATGTTTGTGTGTATGTGTTAGCACTCCTACCCTTGTTGTTTGGCATTATATAAATATGTTTGTGTGTATGTGTTAGCACTCCTACCCATGTTGTTTTGTATTATATAAGTATGTGTGTGTGTATGTGTTAGCACTCCTACCCTTGTTGTTTGGTATTATATAAGTATGTTTGTGTGTGTGTGTTAGCACTCCTACCCTTGTTGTTTGTTATTATATAAGTATGTTTGTGTGTGTGTGTTAGCACTCCTACCCTTGTTGTTTGGTATTATATAAGTATGTTTGTGTGTATGTGTTAGGACTCCTACCCTTGTTGTTTGGCATTATATAAGTATGTTTGTGTATATGTGTTAGCACTCCTACCCTTGATGTTTGGTATTATATAAGTATGTTTGTGTGTATGTGTTAGCACTTCTACCCTTGTTGTTTGGCATTATATAAGTATGTTTGTGTGTATGTGTTAGCACTCCTACCCTTGTTGTTTGGCATTATATAAATATGTTTGTGTGTATGTGTTAGCACTCCTACCCATGTTGTTTTGTATTATATAAGTATGTGTGTGTGTATGTGTTAGCACTCCTACCCTTGTTGTTTGTTATTATATAAGTATGTTTGTGTGTGTGTGTTAGCACTCCTACCCTTGTTGTTTGTTATTATATAAGTATGTTTGTGTGAATGTGTTAGCACTTCTTCCCTTGTTGTTTTTTATTATATAAGTATGTTTGTGTGTGTGTGTGTGTTAGCACTCCTACCCTTGTTGTTTGGTATTATATAAGTATATTTGTGTGTATGTGTTAGCACTCCTACCCTTGTTGTTTGGTATTATATAAGTATGTTTGTGTGTATGTGTTAGCACTCCTACCCTTGTTGTTTGGCATTATATAAGTATGTTTGTGTGTATGTGTTAGCACTCCTACCCTTGTTGTTTGGTATTATATAAGTATGTTTGTGTGTATGTATTACCTTGATGTTTGGTATTATGTAAGTATGTTTGTGTGTATGTGTTAGCACTTCTGCCCTTGTTGTTTGGCATTATATAAGTATGTTTGTGTGTATGTTTTAGCACTCATACCCTTGTTGTTTGGCATTATATAAGTATGTTTGTGTGTATGTGTTAGCACTCCTACCCTTGTTGTTTGGTATTATATAAGTATGTTTGTGTGTATGTGTTAGCACTCCTTCCCTTGTTGTTTGGTATTATATAAGTATGTTTGTGTGTATGTGTTAGCACTCCTACCCTTGTTGTTTGGTATTATATAAGTATGTTTGTGTGTGTGTTAGCACTCCTACCCTTGTTGTTTGTTATTATATAAGTATGTTTGTGTGTATGTGTTAGCACTCCTACCCTTGTTGTTTGGTATTATATAAGTATGTTTGTGTGTATGTGTTAGCACTCCTACCCTTGTTGTTTGGCATTATATAAGTATGTTTGTGTGTATGTGTTAGCACTCCTACCCTTGTTGTTTGGTATTATATAAGTATGTTTGTGTGTATGTATTACCTTGATGTTTGGTATTATGTAAGTATGTTTGTGTGTATGTGTTAGCACTTCTGCCCTTGTTGTTTGGCATTATATAAGTATGTTTGTGTGTATGTTTTAGCACTCATACCCTTGTTGTTTGGCATTATATAAGTATGTTTGTGTGTATGTGTTAGCACTCCTACCCTTGTTGTTTGGTATTATATAAGTATGTTTGTGTGTATGTGTTAGCACTCCTACCCTTGTTGTTTGGCATTATATAAGTATGTTTGTGTGTAGGTGTTAGCACTCCTACCCTTGTTGTTTGGTATTATATAAGTATGTTTGTGTGTATGTGTTAGCACTACACCTTGCATACTGTATTTATATTTCGTTATAGAGTTATAGAGTTATAGAGTTATAGGCCATAACGGTTTTAGTGCGAGGTAGATTGTTTCATAAAAGGATGTTGGATAGATTATAATGGGATTAGAGTAAGGTCTTGAAAATGTTATTTTTTGTTAAAGGAGTTTGACTTCTATTTTGTCAGTCATGTCTTACATTAAAACCTTTTGTAAGTAAGTTTAGGTGCTGGTCAGTAGAGTCCTGCTTGTTCGGTAGGCTCGTACATGTGTTGTTCAAAAGAAGACTTGGTGTTCGTTCGTCAGACTGTATTGGAAGAGACTGACAAATTACGCGCCTTGGAATTTTATGTTTATAATGAATAAAGTTAGGAACATGTTAAATTGGATGCAAAACAATTTAGTTTGCAGGCTGATAACGATATGAGCAGTTTATAAGTTCATAAGCCAGGTTCGTGACACAATGTGCGCATTTTCAGACTGTAATGCCATTCAAACTGGGTAAGGTGTAAAGAGCACCAGGATGGTGCATTCGTTTTTCAATTTATTTCGTAGAGGGTAATGTGTTGTTTCCAAACATCAAGAGAACCTTGGCCTGAAAAGCTTGTAAACAAGACATATATGTTGAGTGTAGCGTTCTAAATATTATACATTTATAGTGATGTGTTGTGTGTTGTTTTCAAACATTTATTGAAATAGAGAGGAGTAATATCAGGTTTCATAACAAAACATTATATACACTATACTTTTACCCTTAAAATAACAAACGAGTTCATAATTACAATTATATTATATAACCATTTGCACACAGGGATTCTTTTTCTAGTAGCGAACAGAATATATTATTACTAATCATAATCATGCAGCATAATTATTCTTCCGATATTGTTTCTTTTATGTGTCTTTGAGAATATTGTAGAACACTTTATATTGTAAATATTCTAGTATAATTATTATTTTAGCGATAGATCATGGCGTATATTATACAAATGGAGATGTCGACGTATGTAGAACTGGCTAATCTTAGGGGGAAAAAATAAAAGTCATTATACTATATTGTGCAAGAGGAATTATGGCCGCTTATGCAAACTAAAACACTCAGAGCAGATAATGACACGTTTAGTGATTGCCCAGTGATGGCATTAACACCATAAGTAAATATTGTAGTTAGACCCAATCACTGCAAAATTAGTTGCCTTGGAAAATATGAACTCTGGGTCAGAACACGTCATTTTAAACAATAGAACTCACATTATCTCCTTAAATATTTGCTCCTGATGATCGATTTGTGTGAATGAATTAAAAGCGATATCAGAGTAAACATGCGTTATTACCTTGGACACCAATGGGATCTTTTCTCGTGTTTTGTTGAGCTCCGCAAAAAAAACGTTCGCCAACGCAACGAATATTTAAGTTATCGTTATCGGTGTACCTGATGACATTTTAGAGAGTGTAACACGAGAGAGGCGATACAGACACACACACACACACACACACACACACACACACACACACACACACACACACACACACACACACACACACACACACACACACACATACATACATACATACATACATACATACATACATACATACATACATACATACATACATATTATCGATGATCGTTGATATCGTATTATTGACCCCAGATGAACTCGACGATGATATATTAAATTGAGTCGGTGTTACTAGTGTTAATCGATAAATACCTTTGACGGTTGCAGTGATACTTAGTATATTGTCTGAAGGAGTCGACGCAAATGATCCGTGTTGGATCGTGTATACTACGTTGCTGGTTTTCTCATGAGGAATTTTTGTTTTTTCAATGATTGTTATCATCCTCGGAAAATCAATTTTGATTGCCTCGATGAAGTTTTTCGTCTCATCGATAGATTTTTTAATATCCTGGAGTTTTATTTCAATTTTATCCAACGCGGTTCCAATAAATTTCTCGATGATATTTTTACAAAAAACTGAAAACTGTTTTCCGTTATCTTCAATTTTAGATTGAAGTGATGCTAGTTCCAACAAAGAATTTTTGATCTCTGTGAGCTTCGGTGATGTTGCCGCTGGTTCGCCAAAGAAAGCCATAATTGATTTTAATTCGTCATTGACAGTTTTAATATTGTCCATAGAGATTTTTATTAATGATAAATTCGGTGATGTTGTCGCTGGATCACCCAAAAAAATTTGTATGAATTTTAAGTCATCGTTGAGAGTTTTTAATCTATCTGTAATCGTCGAAACGAGCATGCCGGGTTTGAGTTTACCCTGGTCGGAAAATAGCGCAACGGTGTTCTCGGTTGCGTCTCGTTGTTTAATTAAAATGTCATCCAGTGAAACATTACTAGTTTTCAATTTACCCTGACGATCTTGAAATACAACTATTTCATTAGGATCAACACTTGCTAAATTCAACGTTTGAGCTATTTCATCTTCGATTATTTTTTTATATCACCGGTTGCAGATGTTTCTGTGGTTGGTTTCTTCAACGCTGATAAAGATCTTCCCCAAATATCAATCATGTTATTTTATATAATCTATCTCTAAAATCTTTTCTTTGACGACTTCGTCGTTACCAGCGACCGCTAGTATATTCATTTACGGCAACATGTGGTGGTTTTCCATGTTGAAATAGCATCAAGGACATTTAATACTTCGTTACCGCATATTGGTGGATCATTTAGTTGTTGTGTTGGTAGCGTGGAATACCAAGTCTTCATTTCAAATGAAACGTTTTTAAGCGGTTTATATAACGCATGAATTCCTTCGGTGGCGCTAATCCATATGAAACGAAATAAACGATTGCACGTGGATCAATCGCGTATGCAACCCAGTGAGTTCCGGGTCCGGTGCTGTTATCGAGATTAATGATGCCGGTTTCAACGCTGTTTGGTTGTGTCAGTAACTGATCTTTCATAAAGACACCTCTGAAGTTTTTTTTTATGGCCAATGTTTTAGCAGCATCGAGTAAATCAAAATTGGACATTGGAGTCAAAGATTTCTCAACTAGTAAACCGGTCCTAGTCTTAGACCCTTTCCGCTGTACCATGAATACGGGGTTCCTGGTAGTCTTTGACCCTTTCCCTTTTTTTATACCCGCTCCCAGTTGCTTTCTTTAGTGCCATTCCTCCCGCGGTACCAACGGCTCTTAACGCCGCTGCTTCAGCCACCGATGGATATATACAATGAATGAATGATAAGGGGACGGCACAGGGACAATACGACATATAACAATGAAAAAATCGATGGATATATACAATGATAATGAATGATGACACTCCTACATTCAAATTGCAACCGTATATACCCCACAACATCACCCTGTTTTGAATAAAACTTATTCACACCACGGCGTGGTGTGTTTGGTATATACGGTTGCAATTTTGAATTTCGGAGGTACCCCACCCCCAAATTAAAACCATCTGGCCACCGTTGGCAAAAATGCCTGTTACGGGTTTCGAACCATGGCCGTCAGTATGACACCGCGACACGTTACCGATTGAGCTAATGGTTCTTATTACAGGTGTATGTTTTTGAATATAATATATAGGTAAGCTAATAAAATCAATAACGAAACAGGTAAGATGTATGACGTCAATGGATCGATCACAAAACCACTAACAACGAATATTTAAAAAAAATGAAAAAAACAATTATTTGTAAAATAAAACATATTTTTTTCGTTTTCTTGCAAAATATATTATTTTTCCACTGAGAAATAATCGGAAAAACCCATTGAGATCTGTATCTCTTTCATAGGCTGTAAATATACCCGAACGAGTTATCTCCCTTGATGTTATATAGAATAATGCAAAACATGATTAGACATAAACGAACTGTATTTTTGTCCAGTCTTTTTTGAAAAAGCCGATCGATAAATGCCCTCTGCTACTTTTCCCCCTGAGGGTATACAAATATCAAAATATCTACCGGCTTCATTCATTGATTGGAATACAATTTCTTCTTTAGTTGCTGTATTAAATGATTTTACAGACCTTGCATTTTTTGAGTATTTTCCAGTTTTTCCCTATGTATTATTCTCACTCTGTGTAACAATTCGTAAATTATCCAATTTGTTATTCCAAGGATTGAAATCAATGTGATCAACTACAAAACCATCTCTGATCAATCCATTAAACACCTCGAAGGCAAATCTGTGACAGTAATAATTCTTCTTCCCAGCGCTCAACATCAAATACCCCATATTATTGACAACACCGACTGGCTTTTTCAATCTACTGTGTCAGACAACACCATCACTGGATGCTTCATAGTTTGGGATCACAGGGTGTGGTCGAAATTCTTGGTTCATTCATATACTATACTATTGTTTGTCTAATTAATTATTTGGTCTAATGATAACATCACTTGAGAATCTTTCGATGTAGTCTTGAGGTGTTCTTATGATTTTGTCGTTGACGCTGTCAGAGGTAGATTCATTGATGGATTTCTTAATTCGTTTATCATAATAGCGCTTCAACTTCCTGTATCTCTTACCACCACAACCGAGACACAAATGTGATATTCCTCTTACCCCTACCCCACATCTTATACATGGAATTGGACCAAGGCTTCCGCGTCGAACGCTTTGCATATGATACCCACAGAACTCCTTTCTGCATGATTTGTTACACGGGGTTACTGATCCAATCATAAGCCATTTGCAATGATTCATTATATAATATATTCTCTATTTAAATACTTGTTTTAATTATTATATGAAGGAGTTCGAGAGATTATCGAAAATTACGTCTTGGAAAAATGCTAAATTCAATCTCGATAGAGTCTCTGATACACAAAAGGGTACAATTCGTGATAGAACCATGATAGGTAAAATTCGTGATTGTTTTAATGAATTCAAGCGCGATGGAGCATCTCACTGTTGGTCGACATTTCGAATTGATGGTAGTGTTGATGCTACCATGAATGATAAAAAAGCAGCAGTGATAATTTCACATCTTACGCGGAAAAGATATTGTTTTAGAATAAAATTCATTATCCGTTCAGACACTGGAGATTGGATTATCAGGGATAAATATGAACCCATCTTGAAGGATAAAAGAACTGTCACTGTGAGTCAAGATTCCAAACCAGGAATTCTGACTGGAATTGACAAACCATACTACGAGAGATCTTATCTCGTAACAGCAGTTGTTTATAGGGTATATCCGTTAAATGATAAACCGAGTATTGAAAAACTAAAACCCATGAAACTGTCATTATTGACTTCGTCAAGAATGAATTGTGTGGCAGAACGAATAATAGAACACTTCACAAATGCACTGCGTGGAAACAAATTGACTGATTTAAGACGCAAAACAATAACCGAGTGGGGACTAACAGTGAAACATCGTGGGGCAACAATTAAAAATGTGGCAGCGTTAGAACGAATACTAAAATTCCCAATATCAGTAATGACGATAACCGGAGAAGTACTATACGAACCTAAATATAAATCGAGAGGAGCTCCAATCAAAATTATTGATCATAACGAACATGCATGGACATCTGCAGTAGCAATATTTCCGCAATCAACGCTGGAATCGCAGCTAACAACGGGAATATACCGCCGGTTTTAATCATGTTTTTGATCGCAGCCGCAGAGAGTGATTTGAACGCCTTTTTTATCTTTGAACGCATCATTGAAGTGTTTTACTTGACGAGTTGTCAGTGACAATTTATTCGCTCCGCCAGTCATCTGGATGGATTTCAGTGTTATTGTGGTTCCGCATTTTTTACCCGATTCCGATTGCAATTTCTTGAGTTGACCGGGAGTTAACGCAACACTAATATAATTGTATTTCATTATACAATAACAGATTGATCTAATTGTTACATATTTTCCACTGGTGCATCTATAACTCTCATTCGTCTACCAACACCTTCGAGTAGCATTGATTTGTCGCTGAGAATGACAGCAACCGCTCTATAATCGGCAATAGCACCACGAAGCACATTAGCTCTAAAATGTATATCAACGACGGATTGTATTGTTAAATCAAGATGTTCCAACGAAGAATAATAGATTGGATATAAATTCCTAAAGTCATATTGTGATATTTTCAGACCAGTATCGACATTTTGATCGCGTGCCATAAATGATAATAAACGATGATACACGCGGGCAATATGGTTTTGACCGTAATTAAGTTGTATATCCTCGGATGGTTCCTGCTGGCCGTTTATTCTCAGTGAGACGTCTCTAATACCTAATTGATCAAATATCATATGGCTGAAGCGTTGATTACCAACTCTTGCGTTATCCTGTAACGCAATAAATATATGACGTGGTGCAGCAACGCCTTGTTTTGATGCTAGGTTCCACGTAAATAACCCATTAATATTTGATTGGTTGACATCTGTACTTATCATTAACCAACTTAGTAATGATTTTCCTCCTTGGTCCATAAATGATAGTAATCGTTCTTCTGCGGTGATTGATGGAGTCAACACTGGCATCCACAGTGATAGTTTTGTTAAATTGACTTTACCGGGATCATTTTCCGCATGTGCAGGATCTGCTGGAATCCTCCAAATTGCGTCATTGTCATCACCCTTTCGCACGAGTGCTACTGTATGCTTTGCTCCATAGATAACGTTTCGAACATTTCTGCAGAATCCAAATATATGATGTAGTGGAATCGCGTATGAAAATGATCTACGCGCTCCTTCCAACATTAACGTACGTGTTGCAGCTCCTAGGATGAAATTGGGATTATTGTTTATAATCATATCCTCAACATCAACAGCAGCAGCACCAGCATTATTATTTGGTCGTCTTATAATAATTGATTTCCTCCAGCAACATTTTTATTATCCTTTGCAAACATCATAGAAGGGCCCGCCGATCTTGTATAATCATCGGAATATCTCGCTAACCCTATTATTGTTGTGGCCACATCAACATCACGTTCTATCGACTCAATTTCTTTTCCATCGATGAGGTATTTTGCACTATCGAATAACGCCATGATCCCATTATTGACAAACCCGACTTGAGTACCAACTGGATACGGTGCTGGTACAGCAGTAGTATCAGCAGCTGTTACAAGTTCTCCTTCTACTTCGATAAAAGCTTCACAAGGCAAAAAGTATTTACTGGTATCATGAACTTGAAGTTCAATTATTGATCGACTATTTGAGTCTATTGCATGATAGGCGTAATATTGATAATCACGTACATAATCATCCTTGCGAACTGGGACGTCCATATCAAACGCTGGATCAGGTGACCTTTTCAACATTTTATTATATTTATCAGCGTCTAAATCATCATCGTCGACGTCGTCGTGGTTTTTTTAAGCCACTTCCCGCTATCATATTTGCGATGTTGCTTTGGTCGTTGGTGTATGACGGAGTCACCAATGACGATAGTTTCTGATCCACTGCGTTATTTATTATTTTACTAACCCGCGCAGGCATCACTGTTGTAGACAGTAGTGGTCCTGGTTTCCTTTACCGTCGAACTAGTGCTATTAGTGTATCCTTCGCGGCTGAAAACGCTTTTCCGGCAGCATCTCCAACAGCGCTAATACCTTTATCACGAATAACATCAATAGCTTTCATCGATAATTGTTTTGCTAGCGGCGCCACTTTTGGAGCCATTCTTGAAAATAACCCTGCAATTGTATCACCGAGACCTTCACCATAGTACGCTTTATAAACTGGAAACCGTGAATTAACTACATAGACGCTGGTTGGTTTGTCATGGTTGTAGTGTATGATCATCTTATTTTAAATGATATTTGTCTAATTCGATGACTTAGTCGCTGTGGTAACCATCCGTAGGATTTTCCACTAACTCGTCAATGAAATCTCGATATGTTTTGATATCCATGATGCCACCCTGAAAAAACCGCATGCAGATATCAGCTGCTTCATTAATTATTTCCGGTGAGTTATTTCCAGCTCGTTTTCCTCCGATGAGAACTTCTAATCGTACTATATCGCTGAGAATATTACCAGGACATTGAATAAGACCACTACCTGAAATCCCTCTTGGGTTACTAGAATATCCCTTCCCGGCTGATTTTTTAGTTATACCAGTTGCACCTTTTTCAGAATCAGCTTCTGCCATTATTCGTATTTCACCTGGGATTGGGTCTGCTGTATACCCTGGTGGTAGTGGGCCACTCTTTACTGAAGCTAGAAAAATATTAAAATCAGGACTTATTTCTTTTGTGATTCTAGTTTTACCGCGGTTTGCTAAAAACACTTTATTCGCCCATTTGTCTATGTCTTTTATAAATTTTCTAGATTTGTCGTCTTTTAAATAATTATTTATTATATTTTTTTTTAAAATTGTCTTTAGTAAATTTAACTAATTCAGGGTCTGATTTGATTCTTATAATTTCAGTTAACGCATTATCAGTAAATATCTTTTCAGGTGGATATTCTTCTATTGCAACAGCGCTATGTTGTTCAAGTTGTTCAGGTGGCACGCTAACTTCTTGTTCAAGTCGTTCAGGCGGTGGAGATCTAATATCAATATCACCTAATCGTTCTATTTCTTCTCGAAGATGCTTTCTTGTTGTTCTCGTTGTCTTGCAGCAGTTATTATATCACCAGGAAGTGTTTTTAAAGATTTTTTTTGTTTGTTTGGATCTTCGTGCTATTTTTTCAGTTTCCGTTGCTAATTTTTCAAGTTCACAATAAGAGGTTTTTCTTTTCTTTTTTCCCCCGTCTCGGGGTCATCTCCCAATATAGCTCGCTCTACCCTCTTCGTTGCTTTGGTAATCGGTCTAAACAAATCTTCAGATCCCTCAGAAAAATCGGTCTGAAGACTCTGTCTGGCTTATAATTTACTTCTGACAGAGTCGCGAATTGGTAAGAATTTCCTAATTGCAGAAAAACTCTCTCTCGTTAGTCTTGTAGTTAATGCTTCGTTTGCCATTATTTGCCAGTAAAGCAATTTCCAATTAATGTGCAATGTAGTGATTTATGATTTCTACGTTTTAACCTGACTCAGACAAGCAACAAAAAAAACACTCACTAAAATATTTTTCAGTTAATTTATTTCCGTGTTGTTTGATCAAATATACCTTGCAACAATGCGAGAATTTTACTAACGCGCTATACTGTCAAATCGTTAGTTGTAGCCAGCGGGTATTTTTTCATTTTCTTGAATTAACGCTCGTATATTTCTAATCTTCGAATTAACCTATTTTTTCAATTCATAATCCCGGCCCAATTCTTTTCGTATTCCTTCTACGATAGTAAATAACGGGACAAACACACTTACGTCACTACAGAATGCAAGAGAGTCCCGAATAGAATTCTCGATTTTTTTTATCAGCGCATATTTCTTTGGCAGCGTATATTTGTTAGTAATAATACCGTATTCTATATCTTGAAAGTCAGACATAATTTGGTAAGGATTTAAATTGTCTGATAATTTAATCTCTTGGTTTTTTTAATTTTGAAATTTCAGCTATAATCCTATTCATATTTTCAGAATTCATATATGATAATACATATTTCTAATACAAAAAAAAAACAAAACAATTGGGGGTTAATTTTGACCCGATTTTTTAGACAGCACAAACATGTTAAGGACAGCACAATGCCATTACTACGGTTTTGGGTAGTTTCTAGGCATACATGTTAAGGACAGCACAATGCCATTACTACGGTTTTGGGTAGTTTCTAGGCATACATAAAGGATGGATATATACAATGAATGATGTCAATGAATGATTATACAATTCCATTCGAGTTTTTTGGCAATTGTATAGGGACAGCACAAACATGTTAAGGACAGCACAATGCCATTACTACGGTTTTGGGTAGTTTCTAGGCATACATGTTAAGGACAGCACAATGCCATTACTACGGTTTTGGGTAATTTCTAGGCATACATAAAGGATGGATATATACAATGAATGATGTCAATGAATGATTATACAATTCCATTCGAGTCTTTTGGCTATTGTATAGGGACAGCACATTTATTACGAAACATATTACTCTAAGAGTGAATCTAACTCGTCAAATAACGGGTTAGAATCACAAGAGGATATGTTTAGTGAATAGACAGCACAATGCCATTACTACGGTTTTGGGTAGTTTCATAAATATTTGAAAAATGATCAGATGTCAGAACTATCTAATGCACCGCAGATATCTGATCCAATATGTAGATATAAAACCAGCTATCTAAACGGCTGTGACGGATCAGGAAAGACGACTCGTGCGATTGAATTATTTCGTGGGAAAAATCCTATGGATGTTCACACATCAAACATGATTTTGCTAACACCGACCCACAGACTTGCCAGAGAGATGAAACAACGAGGAATTAATGCAAGCACTTATCACAGTTTCTTTCGATGGAAAGGTGATGAATGGACTCTTGAACGAATGGGTGAGAAATTTATTCCTAAAGTCATTATTTGGGATGAGATATGCACGGTGTCATTAGATGTATTACAAAAATTTCTCGATTGGTTATTGTTAGCGAACACAAAAGTAATAATGTGCGGCGATCATGGTCAACCACCACCATTTGTTGGTTTATCCCCACATGATTGGCTAAAGAATTTTGTAGACTATTATGAAGAAATTAATACTGATCATAGAGCACTTGATGAACAATTACGCGAGTTCAAACAACTAATCAGATTACAACCGGATAGAATCCAATGTGAGAGAGCGCGTGAAATAATTTCGGAAACACCATTAAAAGTTTTTTGGGAATCGTGGAGACCAAACGATTTGATAGTAGCGAGTAGAAAGATAGTCAGAGACACACTTTACACTATACTCTTAGACATATTTGGCAAACTTGGTGCAGCAGTGATATGGATCATCATCTCTTTAGAAATTTCTTTAGTCGCGCTCAGTCAGTCCCACATGGATTTGTGACAATAAATTTATCAGATCCTCGGACGCGATATCGTGTCGGACTTGATCAAATATTCGGTTAAAATCGTTTACTGAATCTCGTAAAAAAATTGTTAACCCATAGCAGCAGAGGGGGTGATTTCCAACGACAAAGGCGTCTTTTTTGTTTGCCAAATTGAACCTTACAACGAACCAAATAAACCTCTCTATTATATATTTACTAGGAAGCATTGGTTTGTCAAATACACCGTTCTATTAAATATTAACGAGAAGGAAGCTTCGTTGACGCCTAAAAAGTTGGTCTGTTCACCCCCTCTGCTGCTTCCTGAGATCTCCTGTTTGTTTCAGAAGGCTATTCATGAAACTGAAGCCACATAAGTATATGTCTGCTAATCTGTGAATAATGGGGACATTGTGATACAATGGAGACCACCTCAGGTATGCGCTGGTAACTAGTGGTCAGTGTGTTGTCAAATGGTTGTACAAAAGTCGTCTGAACAGGTCATGTTTAGTCTAGCCATTGCAGTTCTATTGGCGAATCATTTAGAAATCACCTAGACCTATTGCAAGGTCTTGAATTATTTTTTTGTCCAAAGGTAATTGTTTTAAGTACTGTAAATCATATCACATCAGTAACATGGTAGAAAAACCCAATCAACACATACCTAAAGCTCCTGTGGAACCTATACCTATATATGACGAATAATAGTGCAGAATAATGAGAGACGGTGTCGGATCCTTACCTAAGACAGGAAACCAATATTCACTGATAAGCATACTGTGTATTTCCATTGGCAATTCATTTTAAACGAAACAGTAATTAAAACAAAAACCATAGTCAAAGCCTTGATAAAGTTTATTTTACATTTGTAGACCTTCCAAAATCTGTCCAGGCCTATCAAGGGTCGCATTTTATGTCTGGAATGTTCTTACAAGTGATTCATTAATTAGGTGTTCAACAGTTTAGATCTTATCGAGCTAAGTTCAATGGAGCTTGGAACAATTGCATCAAACGTTTAGAATATGATACGTTGATAGAGTAAGGAGTTCATTTGTGTTGTTTGCAGTTAGGACATCTGTTCAAGAATAAACTAGGCTGAGTACATAATGTTACTGGACCACTGAAGTTATCAAAACAAAAACCTCTTTCAAATGAAGATCCCAAAGTTAATATCCTTTGCTTGGTCTCTTATTTTAAATATAACATGCCCAAGGCTTGTGCAATTGCACGACCTAATCTTCACGCTGCTCAGTAGTGAAGTGGGATACTTTGGCGACAATGGAAATTCCAGTCAAAATGGTCGTGATAACGTTTGACGACAAGGGTAATTTAACATGAAGAATTTTAACATGTGTAGGACTCTAGCGCGATAAACGATTTGGACTGTCTAGCGAAGAAAGGAAATTGAACATGGGACGATATACAGACAATGGGATAGTGTATATTTCGAACGGAATTTCCACAGGTTATAGCTATAAATAGACATTGGATTTTGATAGGAATGTCAACAGATTATAGTTACAAATAGACACATCGGCACACAAGTTGAGACTATAAATAATTACTTGGCAAATATAATGTGTCCGAGTAATGTCACGATAAATGATAGTCACCATAAAGCAAAATATTTCCATGATCTTGAACACTCGAATATTACTTAACATAATTTATAATTTAATTCTATTCGAATAGCTTATCTATTATGTATTTTATAATAAATAAAAAAGTGTTGTTTTTCGCATGTGATATTGAAATATATATATATATATATATATCTTTGATGGTTAATATGTTTCTTTACTTTACACGTTTTTACAAAATTGACCATGGAGTGCACAATACAAGTGAAGCAGTCTTATCATAAGATTTTACATCGACTTCTCTGATTTTCTTTTCTTGTAAGAGAGATACAAACAACAGTGCTAAAAGATTAAGTCAATATAAACGAAACCCCCTTAATACATACAATCTTGACTGAGGTAAGTGAATGGAGCTGAAGCTATTGCAAAGAAGTGTCATTTTGCAAGAGTAGACCCGACAGTGTGTATATAATAGCAGCATAGGAAAAAGCGAGTTCTCGACCACCGGCTTCTACGTGGCTCAGTTGGACAAACCAACGCTTAAAATCGCAGATTTTCTCGCGAGTTGGTGATCAAATAACCAGCTTGTTTAAGAAGGAAAAAAAAATGATATAATAAAATATGCTTTTATCCGTGGAACAATGAAGTGTATAGGGAAAGGCAGATTTTGGGCCACGGGTCTTAGTTTTCCAGGCGTTTAAAAAATTCATCAAATGATGGTGCACTTCCAGTTATAAAATAATTTTTTATTTCGATTTATGTAATAGGTGAAAAAACTACGATAGCTTTTCCTACCGCAATTACTGCAAATCGGATTTTTACCTTGCACACCATTACCACATCCACGGCATGGATATGTTCCACTAGCAGGGTTATTTCGCAACGGCATGATTAATAATATCAACCCTAAATGCGAGAATTCCACAACAAGAAAGGTTGCTTTGTTTTTACAAAGATTCCATGAGATTTTTCATAGACGTGTAAAATGGCCTCGGTCGAATATTGATCTGTTTAATTTAGCCACCAGGATAGTTAGATCTCATCAAGGCCCATTAGAACTGAACTGAATAAAGTTTGGGAAAAGAATGTCAAACGATTTATCATTACAAGAGTTAACAGAAAACTAAACATCACCATTGAGCAACCTATTATAAAAAGTCGTCAGAAGCTTGCAAACTTCATCACATAAATTTATAAGAAGCTGACCGGTACTAAATCACAATTGCGTAGGTTGAATATTCAAGTCGAGGAGCTAGCCGAGCGACTTATATGGATAAAAGACAGGTGTTTAATAACAGGATCGGTGTTACACGAACTAAAACAACGTTGTTCTAGTTTTGAGTCGGTAGTTATTTATGATGAAGCATTTAACAGTCTTGGTAAAAAACAAAAATGTATGCCACGAATAAAACGGAAGTAGGATCGATATGCACTACACGATCTGTCAAAAAGTATTAATCAGATTATCCCTGGAATACTGATTGATCAACCAGCAATTACGAATATCATAATTAATGACGTATATATGTTTAAGGCTACTCACCCTACAGTTTTACAAAATCGTGATTGTAGATCCTCACCGAGGATTGTTTATACCAACACGGATTTAGACGATCTATCTAAATAAATTTACCAACAACTAGCAATAATAGTTGAACCACATACATCCTACGGGTCAGATTGGGTATTAGATAGAATTAATTAATTCCATAACAGGTTTTACTCACGCTTTTGAGATGAAATCTGGAGGATCTTATATCGTGTTTCCGCCATCAATAGCGCGAACAAAGTTATTACTGTGAAAAATCGAAATAATAAATGCGTGTTATGGGCAGTATCATCAGCGTTTTTTTTCTTGCTAACGACCACGTCGATCGTGTATCGAAATATTTTACCATATTCGCATCAACATAACGAGAATTAAGTTTCGAACTCCTGTCAAGCAAATATCTAGAGTAGAACAACAAAACTCTAAACTATTTTCAGGTGTAATCAACGTCTTTTCAGTTGATTCATGAAACTAACCCTGTCTAAACACAACATTGACGTTAGAAAAGCAGAACGTTAAAACCGAGGAATTAATAAATGCAATTCAAAGATCAGCTGAGCCGAACCAACAGAGTACAAACGCGGTATGGCTAAATTGCGTAATGAGATTTCAGACCACATCAAATTAAGGAACTATGACAATGCTGTGAATCTTGCACATAACTACAACAATAATGATAACAATAATGATACAACAATAATGATATATATTTAGAACATGGATCTCCACCACTTCGTTTTGAACAATGGCAAAGGCTGGTTTCTATAAGGCACAATATTCTAAACGCGTAACAGCGAGGTACGAGGATGAGTTTGATGATTTGAAAAGGGAGGTTAAGCAACGAATAATTGCAGCACCTGTTGGGGAGATTCTAGCTGAAAAACGAAAGGAAACGTGTAATGATACAATGATACAATGATACAATGATAACGGAGGCATCTAGCATTTGTAATGATCTACCTTTACGTGGAAGCCTGGACAAACATATATACAGAGAAATTGTTGAGGAAATGTTAGATGATTAGGTAATATTGGTTAAATAATACGGGAAGAATATAATTACACAAAAATAACGTAGAATGCAAATTACGGGTAAAACGGATTGGTAAACCATCTGTATTCATCTACAGACTGTTAAAACCTTATTTTATGACATATCATTTTGTAATTATAAATACAACACAGCAACAACATTTGCACGTGGGATTCAGTCAAAACCTGAATAATAATAAATTTTCTCCTCGTGTTATTCTACATTTGCATTCCAAATTCTTAGTCATATATATTTATTCTCATTTGTAATCCTAACCATTTATGCTAAGAAAAGCAATATATTTGTCGATTCTTGATACGATGAAAACTGCAAATTCAGGCGATCTTTGCCACGAACTCTAAGCATGTTAATGTTTGGATCTACATGAAATTAAACATTAAACAAATTTTTGAGCAACAAGTGGTTTATTGTTGTGTGTGTGTGTGTGTGTGTGTGTGTGTGTGTGTGTGTGTGTGTGTGAGAGAGAGAGAGAGAGAGAGAGAGAGAGAGAGAGAGACATACAGACAGACAGACAGACAAACAGACAGACAGACCGACAGATAGACAGAAAGAGATAGAGAGAGACAGAGAACGAGAAATGCAGACAGACAGGCAGAGGGAGACACAGACAGAGAGAGAGAGAGAGAGAGAGAGAGAGAGAGAGAGAGAGAGAGAGAGAGAGAGAGAGAGAGAGAGAGAGAGTACATTATCAAGTATATATGTTGAAACATGATTTGTTTCCGAGATATGTATGGTCTGTAATAAAAGGAGCAGATTGCATGAGATTATATCAACTGAGATAATATCAAATGAGAGTATATCAAATGATAGTATATCAACAGCGTATGGATTATGCAGTCAAATTGTTGAATATGTTTTTTTAACATTCTACTTTATCTGTCCAAAAAAATCTCTGTATTAATATTCAGTGTTCTATGTCCTACAAAATCCATATATGAACATTCAATTTTCTATTTATAAAATTACTGTATTAATATTCAATATTCCTGTTCTACAAGGTCCCTTTCTTATTATTTATTGATGCCTGACCTACAAATATTCTCATGGTCACCCACAAGGATCTTGCTAAAGTTGAAGTTATTTCACACACAATATCCTGAGCTTGAAGATGATGTACATCTTGAAACTACAACATCAAGTTCAACCTCACCACAGTAATACAGCACCTATATTACAAAGCTACCAGTGCAATATACTTCAACGGCAGCATACGGTACTGCTTCAGAACTATAGTTTGAGTCGGACAAGGCTGTCTGGTTGTTGTTGTTTTAGGGTTTAACGCCATTTTTCAGCACACGATAGGCTATACATGGCGGCCAGTATTATTGGTGGAGGAAGAACCCGGGGAAAACCCCGGAAAGAACCACCGACCCACGAGAAGCTACTGGCAAGCGTTCTCACATAACTACATAAGCCGAATCTTAGACTCGAACCCACGCAGACAGAGGTGAGACCGCAGTGGTCCGTAACGGAAATCGCTTTAGACCACTCGGCCACTCGGGGCCCCTAACAAGGCTGTCTGGTCTCTCCCACATCATTCAACATATTTCTATATAGAATATTGGCTAACGCGCTTGAAACGCATAAAAAACGGTGAGCATCGGAGGCATAACAGTTCACCATCTAACGTTTTGCCGACGACATTGAGGAACTTTCAGAAAATAAGCACGAACTAGCATCGACAAAACCTCTGGAGCCTACGGCACGGACATCAATGCAGAATAGACCTAAATGATGACTAACAACACCATAGGTATCAGCACTGTTGCGTTGCCCTGCTTGCGATTGCATAAGTCAGGGGAACAAAGAAATGGTTAGAAGCCATGTGTAAATGTTAAAAACCGCGGCTATAGCAGATCCTCTTCGTAAGGGTACCAGAACCTAGCTTTATTGTGTGTGAAAAGTTGCACGTGGAGGTTGAAAGATTTGTTCAAGAACAAAAGAAAATGATAGGCGTCGTGAATTTCACCATGTTGACAGACGGCCCGGAAGCATTGTCTTCTAAGTTGGATGGAACAAGATAGAATCAACACCCAATTGCAATTCAGAGCAATCCTCAGGGACAAAACTCGTATTTTTGCGAGGAAAGTCAGGAAGGTCTAACAAAAACAAAGTGTAGCAAAGATCAGTAAGTTAATTGATCGATTGTTGCAGAATATTACTTTATTTTTATTTTAATTATGTGCATTCCGTATAATCCATTACTATAATCGTTGGTATGTAGAATTCCATTTGCAGTTTTCAATTTCAATGCGTATTTGAGAAATGAACAATGACTATGTAAAGAATTATACTGATTGCTAGCTCATTATGCAGATTGCTAGCTCGTGGTCAGACTTAATGTTGTAATTCGCTATTTGGGTGACCAGGAAAAAGAGCACACAAGAAAAAAATGCCAACAAAAGAGCACCGACAAATGAGAGCATCACAAAAGAGCTCAACACAAAAAGAGCCCCAAGAAAAGAGCGCCGATTAAATTATACTAACAAGTAGAGTAGAGATCAAATAGTTATACCGAGAAGTATTCAATTAGTAGAAGTTTTAAAATAAAGAAAACATTATTGAGCAAAATAAAGATGTTTGCATCTATACTATCCAGTATAAGAGATCAAATAGTTATATAGAGAAGTTTTCAAACGATGAAAGCTTTGATCTATATACGTTGGTACAAACAAAGAATGTGTTGGACGTTTATATATAGTTAAAAATTAGTATTTAAGTTCCCATGTTGTGCAGTTTTAGAAAATTTACAAAATTATAGTATAATAGTTTTACAAATATTTACACGGAAAATATCGAGTCACATAAGGGGAAGATAGTGCTATTAATTCATTTTAAATCTTTTAAGTAATGATTATATTTTAGTTAAACATTTATCTAATTTATGCGGAAGTGATTTCTAATTTAAATCTTAAAACACTTCTTTTTAAGTTTTAAAGAATTTAATTAATAATACTAATTGCGCTATTTTGTCTTGCGTTTTTTCGTCGGCGCTCTTTTTTTTTGTCGGTTCCTTTTTGTCGTGCGCCCTATTGCCGGGGTTATATATATATATATATAAATATATATATATATATATATATATATATATATATATATATATATATATATATATATATATATATATATATATATATATATATATATATATACTGATGTGACGCAATTTATTGATGCCCGTATGATAAGTATTTGATACCATGCTTTCATTACGACATCGTTTACCACACAATAGCGTATGCGTATCTCGATGTACAGGATTGCTTGACCGAAACGTGTAATAGCGTAACAACAAACCCCACCACACGCCACAAGGACTTACATCAGGATCCAAGGTGCGATGCAAGAAACAGTTTACAACTTTAAGTATTTGGGGGCAATGGTAACAGATGAAAGATCAAGGCCTGAAATACTCTCCAGGATTGCACAGACAACAACATCGCTGACAAAAGCCTATATGGAGCGACATGAACATTGCACCCAATTCAAAGGTCATATTGATGCACGCACTGGTGATCAACATATTTCCCTACGACTGTGAATTATGGACCATATCAGCTGACTTAGAGTAAAGGATAAAGCCACAGCGATGAGATGTTTCCGAATGATCCTCGGCGTCACATAGAGCAGCAGAGGGGGCGAATCGGACAACATTTTATAGGCGTCGATTCGGCAAACCGAGTCTTCCTCGTAAATCGGAAAAAAATGCGTCCATTTGACTAACTAATACTTTCTCGAAATTGCTAGCAATTCATCAAAAAAAGAAAAGACGCCATGGTTGTTGTCCCGCCCCCTCTGCTTCTATGAAGTTAACAATCCTTGTTTGGAATCTCTTCGAGATTTAAGCTAGCAATTTACGATGATGAATTATCGATATATTTTTTATATAAATGGCAAACGCCGGAGAAGCACAAATAATTAGATTAACTAGAGAACGGTTGGCTGCAATCCAGAAATGTCTCCCAGTGAGAGATGCTTTCAGAGATAATTTGCAAGCTCGACAACAACAAAAGTTAGATTTTACCGCCGATACTGAAAAATTATTTAAGCCGATAACTACGGCAACTGGAGAAGTTGTAATCGCGATAACAGACATTAAATCAGAGGAATCTAAACCGGAGGTAAAACCTCCATAAAAAGGCGATGATAGAGTTCAAGAATTACGAGATAAATTTACTGAGGAAACTATAGCGAAGATTGATAAAGATGATATAACTAATTTAGTAGAGTTTGCAGCGCTGAGATATTATAATAAAGGAAATTATCTGAAACCTGGACAATACGGTTATATAAAAAATGTAGGTGATATGGCTAAAGCAGTTTATCAAATTAAACATCAACTACCACAAATTGATAATGCAGATCCCACGTATCAGGCATATATAACTGCTGTTGAACAAAAATATATCGAATATCAGGAAAAAAAAGATTTATTAATATCTGAACAACAACGATTAAAAATCGAACAAAAACAACGAGAGAGAGAAGAACGAGAACGATTAAAACAAGAACGAGCAGAAATACGAAAACGTATACAACCAAGCCCACGAGGACGAGGACGATGAGGAGGACGAGGAGGACGAGGAGGACGAAGACAAAAAGACCATCTTGTGGGAGATCCTCAACCCGAAGAAGAAGAACCTGAAGAAGAAAAATTTGCTAGTGGATATCACGGTGGTAATATACCCTGATCAAGAAGTATCCTCGATGCTATATCAGGGTTAGAAGTTCTCATGGGAGGAAAACGAGCTGGAAATAATTCTCCGGAGATAATTAACGAAGCGGATGAAATCTGTCAACGGTTATTTCAAGGTCGTGTAATGGATATTGGACTATATCGTAGTTTCATTTATGAACGTACTGATGATTATTACAGCGATTGATCACCGATTAGATAAATAGCATTTAAATAAAATGATAGTACATCGTAGTATGAACAGAGCAAGACCTGTTTATGTCGTAAATTCACGATTACCAGTGTACAACACAAAGTGACATACGGAGATGGATTAGGTGATGTTATCACTGGATTATTTACTAGAGTCGCTCCAAAGATTTTTCCGATCGGGAAGGAAATAGCGTCAAAAGCTATTGGGGTTCTCGGTGATAAGATTGATACAGAAGCTGGTAGCATGGCTAGTAATCTTGTTATTTGCGCGTTTGATTCCGCAAAAAAAAGCTTATGCCGTTGGCTAGAGGAAAAAACCAGTAAAATTACAATCTACTGATCAAATGCCACCTAAGGGCAATCAACGAAATGGCAAAACAACGATTGAGATTAATTGCTGGTTCCGGTCTTAAACGATTATAATTTAGATCAACGACTATATAATAAAATGTTTAAACATGAGATAGATGACGCTTTTGATGTAGATGCTCCTGTACGAAAAAATGATTCTATACGCGATTATCAATACTTTTCGTATAATGCTCAACATCCAAATATAAGGTCACGAATTGAACTTAGATTTGATGACACATCTAAATACTTCTTGCCATGTGAAGCATTCATCGAGGTAGAGTGGAGACTAGTAAAAATGACCATACTCCATTTGTTGCTGCTGATAACCTCGAAAATATTCCGATTGGGTTTGTCAACAATGGTATAATGGCGTTATTTAGTAATGCGCAGTATATAATCAATTCTACTAGAATCGAATTCATCGATAACGATGTTGATGTTGCAACCACAATAATGGGTTTAGCTAGATACTCTGACGATCTTATTAAGTCTGCGGGTCATTCGATGATGTTTGCGAAGGATACTACCAATAGCGCTGATCATAATCCATTTGTTTTAAGACGACCAAACAAGGTTTCAGCTGCTGCTGATGATACTGATGTTGAAGCTATTGTTATGGGTAATAATCCTAATTACAACGCAGGATTTGCAGCGCGAAAAAAGAATATAGACAATCTTGGTAGATTTTCATGTGCGATTCCGTTGTCGCATATTTTTGGATTTTATAGAGATATCAGAAAAGTTATCTTTAGTTCTAGTCATACTGTAGTGCTCACGCGAAGAACAATTGATGATTATGCTCTTTGGCGTGGTGCTGCTCCTGTTACTGATGGTAAAGTGGAATTGACAAAATGAGCTCTGTGGATGCCAATTATGATTCCGTCGTTGAATGTTGAGACGCGTTTGCTATCTTTTATGGATCATGGAGGAAAATCATTATTGTCCTGGTCTGATATTACAACAGCTACCACAACTAGTAATGTTGTTGGTGTTTTTACTTGGCAGCTTGCGCTAACGAAAAATGTTTCCGCGCCGAGATATATCTTTGTTGCGCTACAAAATGTAAATAGAACGCAAAAAATAGCGGCTGTTGCAAATTATAGTTTACAATTGCGTAGTCATATGATATTTGATAAGTGTAATGTCAGTGAGGTATCATTGCGAATAAGTGATCAGCAATAACCAGCAGAACAACTTATTCTCGATTACGGTAGCAATCAAATAGGTAGAGTTTATCATCGGTTGTGGTCTTATATGGGTCGTGATCAAAACATTGATACTGGACTACAAATATCACAATGGGATTTTGAAGAATTGTATCCGATCTATTACTTTTCGCTGCAACATCTTGATTTATCTAAACATTTGACCGTTGATGAAAAATTTCAGGCTCGTATCGGCGATGCTCTTGGAGGATTTAGAGCATTTGCTGTTATTCTCAACGATAAATCTATTACGCTCGAGGGTGGTGGTGGAAAAATGCGAGTCATTGACGCACCCATTGAAAACATGTAAAGAGATAATTAGATTATCACTATCTAAATAAAATGTCGTACAATCATGTTAATATCACACTGACACCTGGTCAGGTAAAAAAACTACAATCGAAAAATTCTACTACGTGTGGCACAGCAATAACGCTAAAAAAGGAACAAATGACAGGTGGATCAAATAAATTATCATTGACAAAAACTCAACTTAATCATTTCAATAAAGCGTTAAAAGCTGGTACAGGAGTTAAGTTGACTTTTTCACAAGCCGCGGTCAACGATATGATTTAATTCGGGGGAATATTTCCTCTTACTGCACTGGCTCCACTAGCTATTCCTGCTCTTAAAGCACTTTGACTAGGCACTGCTGGTACTGTTGGTAGCAATCTTATAGGTAAATGTTTTGGAAAAGGGTATAAATAAAAGGAAAAGGGATTCAGACTACCGGGAAGCCGGTA
Organism: Unio pictorum; assembly: GCA_030141615.1. Taxonomy (NCBI): domain Eukaryota; kingdom Metazoa; phylum Mollusca; class Bivalvia; order Unionida; family Unionidae; genus Unio; species Unio pictorum. Next base: position 2,885,190 of record JARLTB010000121.1, on the reverse strand, counting down.
CACAAAACACTATGGAGGGAGGTTGGAAACTCAACAGGGCGGTTTCATAGGTCCGTTCTCGCTGGCAAAAATGTTACTGGGATAACTAAAAGTTACCCTTCCGTGGTTCCAATGTCTAATTTTGATCTGGCCGACGCAGTAAAGAAACTCCCAATAAAACATTTCAGACGAGTATTCATGAAAGATCAATTACCATCACAGCCACATGTCCCAGAAACTGGTATAATTAATCTCGATGAGAACACTGGACCTGGAACGCATTGGGTGTGTTACGCGATACATCCCCGATCAATTATTTATTTTGAATCGTATGGGTTGACTCCGCCAAGGGAATTTGTCAAATATGTATCCAAAATTAATGCACCAACATGGTATTCAACGTTGCCCACGCAGTCTTTAACAGACCCTCCGATATGTGGACGAGAGGTTCTTAACGCGTTGACAGCTATCTCAACATCATCTAAATTACCTCATAAAGTCGTCCACGAGTACACGATGATGAATCACTTAAAGAGAAATATATAATATATCATGGCAGACATTTGGGGGAGATCAGTATCACGTCCATCCGAAGAAGGAGTTACCATCGGGGAAGTAGAACGAATTATCAACAGAGCTATCTCATTGATAGCAGACTTAGATGAATTAAAAAAATTACGCGATCAAACAAATAACGTTTACGGAGTTACAAAATGTTAAGATCTCCGCCGAGGATCTAAAAAAACTACTTGATGAATACAACACTCATATAATTACATTTACTGATCATGGATAATATTGATAAGCCTGTGTTAGAATATTTTGGTAATCCACCAGTGACCACACCAAAGCTCACAGAGATAAAAAAAATTCTATGTTGGAACTAACATAACTTCAAGTCAGATATGCAGATCACGTTGAGAAGTTTACATCATTTCGTAAAAATATCATTGATACATTTTTTACAACCATGCTGGATAAAATCGATATAAAACTCCCTAATATTAAAAAATCCATCAATGAGATGAAAAACACCATCGAGACAATCAAGGATGATGCAATAAGGATGATAGCAATCGTTGAAAAAACAAAACTTCCTCATGAGAGAACCAACAACGTAGTATACACGATTCAACATGGATCATTTGAGTGGACACCATCCACTAACACGCTGAATATCACTGCAACCGTCAAGGGTATTTATCGATTAACAATAGTGTCGCCGGCTCAATTTAATATTTCATCACCTAGTTCATCTGGGGTCGGCAATACAATATCAACAATCATCGACAAGGATACAATTAAACAGTTCACGATAATAGCAATCGATGGTAATCTAGCTAGGGCATCAATAACATGGTATGTGGAATTCGTAGTGGATTTAAGTAAACAATTAAACAACTAGCGGTTTCAATTGAAATCGTAAACGATTTGAAAATAAAATGTCATCACCAATTATTTCATCACCGACGATACCTCCGGTATCTCAATACCGCTATGATCAGGTCAGAGAATTTCAAACTAAACTCAAAACCCTCACTGAGGTGTACCAAACAAAAATAAAAAAATACCGACGAAGAATCACCGCAGTTGATGTTACTGTATACTCGGTGAGTGATTTAATCACCGGAGCCGGTATTATACAATCCTCGGTGACAATGATTGCCCCGAAAGCTGTTCCAATTTGTATATCCGCGGAAACAACAATCGCAGGAATAATTTTGATAATAACAAAAAATTATAATCATGCAGGCAGCGTAAACTGCATGATTACGTAGCTAAATTTCATGTTGTGTCAACCGCATACTTCAAATTATCCTCAATGATATCGTCGTCATTCGATGACACATTAATATCCGATAGGGAGTTTTCAGCGATGGTACGTATTTATGAGTCCACGATGTCAAAATTAGAGCATTACAATAATAATAATGTCATCGCAAGAACTACTTCAACGAATAGTTGAAAATACAACTCCGGGAAAAACAAAATTGATATCACTGGTAACTAAAACACCAGAGTTCAGAATTGAATTTACACCTCCGTTGATAGCATCCGAGATAGCACTAACGCAATTAAGATGTTACTACAGCTGGCCTAATGTCAGATCGGAACCGTTTAATGGTAAACCACCCAATAACAGTTTTACATTCGCGTATAAAAATAAAGTCAAACCAGATGGAACTGCAGGTGAACCGGAATGGCACACATTATATTTACCTGCTGGCGCATATGACATCGAAGATATCAACGCGGAGATCATAAATGGCATTGAAGCAATCACAGGAAAAAATATAATAGTCGTCGAGGATGAGCCGGATAAATCTCCATTGAAATAGAAGGACACGAACCTCTACTTTCGACGACCATCGAGATAAATTCACCTGATTACGCCATAGATATATATAATAGCTCGATCACAGCCTTGTTGGGTTGGCCTGAGTATATCCCAGGCACCACTGACAAAAAAAGATCTGCCACGCGAGCCACTAAAGGAAGACTATATTTCCACGAAGGAAGATTATCACGGTTATGATAAAAATTATATTGGACCAGATACTATTCGTGGTTCTCTTGGTAGTATTCTTGGTGGTGGTATTCGTGGTAGTAGTTTTCATCCTGGTGGTATTTCTAAATTAACGTATATTTTACCATTAGATACTATTTTTAATCGTTTAAGAGAACAGATGGAAGCCCATAGTACTGGACCT